>OZ038504.1:36811826-36821826 GCA_964036315.1 Acanthosepion esculentum | reverse complement strand
GTTTTAATCATTTCTTTTTTATGCCATGTCCCTTCAGGACTTAATAGTTATGTCTCTCCATAAATTCCTCTCATGTGTTTCTCTAAGTGAATTCTCCCCTTTTTTTTCGGTTCTATTATCCAGGCCTGTAGTATTATTAATATCACTATCCGTTTCCTCCCCTGCTTCTCGTGACATAAATATATCTCGTGAGCGTTATATTTTCCAAGCCTTCTATCCTTATATGTACATGGTATTCTTAGCCTTCGTCGACAGAACCACATTTCTACCGAGTCGAACATGACCCTGGCTTGTCCTATCTGTCCATTTAGTCTCTCTGTTATCTAAATATAAAACCTCCCTTCATCTATTATCCGTCAGCACTAATTAGCTGTTTACTTTCCAGATGCCTCGGCGCGTACATATCATAAAACGAGTTCAAACGATTTATTTTGCAAGACCCAAAATATTTTTCACGGTACCATACAAACTTAATTTTCTCCGTAACTATATTAGCTGTCTAATCAGCTTACAAAACTGTGCGTTCTTTTGTTTTGTTTTTGTTTTTTGTTTAATGGCATATCAACACCTCTATGGGTTATTTAATACCAAAATCTAAATATAATGAACGCACTATTTACATGATTCGGATTATTCTCTTCATCTTCGTCGCCATATTTATTACAACGTTTCGGCAGTTGTACGTTCCGGCCTTCTTCAGATGGTTGGAATGTTGAACTGATCCCTTTATTTCGCTCACTGGGGTAGACTGTTATAGTTTCACGTGCCATGTTTAATGAATGTCAGTTGTCAGTTATCTCCTGTTAATTCCCCTCTCCAAGTTCTCCACCGCCTTACCCTGGTATTGAACTCACACTCTTTGGGTCCCGTCACTGGATCTAACTAACGCCTTTGTCCACTGTGCCATGTGTCCTTGAGGCGACAAAGATCAGGACAATAGTCCGAATAATGTAAATAGTGTACATAACACCTCATCTGAGAAATACAGACAGATAATGAACGCAATTTCATTATATTACTATTATTATTATCAATATTAAAATTATTGTTTTGGAGATAATAATGGTTTGGGGATACAATTCTTACTAATTAACCCATAGCTGGGACAGAGGTGGATGTATACCTTTCCCAAAGGTATTTGCGCGTAAGTCAGCATAACAAACCCAAACCCAACTGGAATTGGAACTCTGCTCTCCGATAAACAATTCCAAACCACTATCCATTGCACGACTCGAAGCTGACAGCACCTGGTGTTCCCAAGCGGTCACTCATCTCGGTACTGACCAGTCTCAACGTTGCTTAACTTTGGTGATCCTATATCACGAGGTATATCAACAAGATGTGGCCGTAGGCCCAAGATTGTGCACCAATGTTCTGATAACTACCACTTTTTATGTAGGACACACTTCGACTTATACGCTACAGACCATGAGTCTCCTCAACTTCCTATCCTCCGTGACTCTCTTGTTGAAACACTAGTTCTCGTACGATCACCGAGGTTAAGCAACGTCGAGCCTAGTCAGTACCTAGATGAGTGACCGCTTGGGAATATCAGGTGCTGTAAGCTTGGATGGTGTAATGGGTAAATGCTCGGAAATGAAAATCAGAGCCGAGTTTCAATTCCAGTCGGGTCCGTTATATTCACTAACGCGCAAATACCCTTAGGAAAGGTAGGAATCCGCCTATTCCCTCCGAGCAATAGGTTAATTAGTAGGATTTGAATCAGTAAATAATTATTATCACTAAAACTTCATGCAGTTGTTTTAAAAATTCACTAGGTTTAAATAACCTGAAAAAGGTTGATAAGTCGTAAAAAATAAATCAATGAAGAAATACGACACATAGAAGGGGCCCTTGCTTTCATTTACTACTTTTAGAAGTAGCTGCAATTTTTTTTCTGTATCTGCCACCAATTTGAAAGCAACAGAATATATTACGTCGTAACGGTTCAGCCCATCAACAGGGTGGTCCAAAAGTCTTGTCACCCCTACATGACATAATTTTCTATTTTACATGGCTGACAATGATGGCGTTCATACAGACCTTCACGGTGTATGACAGCGTCAATGAAAGGGAATAAACTGAATCCAGTACTTGTACTTTCTATTACTTGTTCAAGTTGCTATTTATTAAGTGTTGACAAGACTTTCGGACCACTCTGTATAATAAATCTTCATAGGACCTCTAGATCACCTCGTTGGATTGGTTAAATAAATTCGGTGGGATGACGCATTTTTGTCTTACGCCCGTTTCTGCTTGTGCGCACTTTCATTTTTGCGTGCTCAATTAAATTTCGAGATATGAATCCACCTGTTCTCCCTTCAGCTATGGGTTAATTAGTAACACTAATGTCATTAAAGCTATTATTGCCTTAAAAAATAGTAAAACTGTGTATAAGATATTTAGATTTGGGCATTAAATAACCCAGAGGTTGATAGTGATTTTCCGAGCGTAGCTTAGATGTGGCACAAGGCCGAAAGTAGGGGGCACCCAGTGAGGGTCGAATTCCCTACGCAGTCGTAATTGTTCGAACGAGACAAGCTTGCTAACCATTACACCACCCCTAGGTGCTCTAACCCAGAGGTTGATATGTCAATAAACAAAAATTCATTTTCTAACCAGTAAATGTCAATTTTTTTATTTATTTTTGTGGATAATTCATATAACTTTTAGGGCATTTCTCCGTGGTGCAATGGTTAACGAGCATGGTTCGCTCGAGCAGTTACGACTGAATGCTATGTTTAATTTCCACTGGTCGCTCCTAAGGGAGCTTAGTAAATTGCTATTCTGGTTACATTCAATGCCTCCAAAACTAATTACATTCCATCGTCGCTGATCACACCGGAACTACCGCCAGTCACGATCAACGAATATCTCCTCAACGAGGATATTGGGCCTCAAACTCACAACCGACATGCAGATAAAATGATCGGCTTCCTGTACCGCTCCAGTAAGTACCTGACTCCTCATGCCATCCTCTACGTTTATAAAAGCTAAATCAGGCAGAAAATTTGTGTGTATATATATAAATCTTTCTGATGTACATAAATGATCTACCTAAGTATATATTCCGATCATTTGTAAATACAGTGTAACCGGATATAAGAGATCCGGATATAAGAGAAACCCGGATATAAGAAAGATTTTCTCTGGTCCCAAATTAGAGCCTGTGTTAATAAAACAAAATAGACCAAACCCGGATATAAGAGAAACCCGGATATATGAGACTTCGTCTCTGGTCCCGACAACTCTCTTATATCCGGGTTACACTTTATCTATGCCAATGATACGACGATATATAAGTGCACCTCTAAAACTCTTGAAAATCAAAAATTGGTTGCTGACACTAATTTCTCATTGGCTAAACAACTGGCTTGCCACATTCAATGTCTCTAAGACCAAATTAGTTACATTCCATCAATACTGATCAGACTCTAAACCACTGCCAATCATGATGAACAGTTATCCCCTCGAGGGGAATCAGTAAATAATTATTATCAATAAAATTTCATGCAATTTTTTTAAAAATTCGCCAGGTTTAAATAACCTGCAAAAGGTTGATAAGTCATAAAAAATAAATCAATGAAGACATACGACACATAGAAGGGGTCCTTGCTTTCTTTTGCTACTTCTAGAAGTAGCTGCAATATTGGATATTGGGCCTCAAACTCACACCTGACCTCAAGCGGAACTCTCATATACAATCCATCTCTAAAGATACAAATAAAATGATAGGCTCCCTGTACCGCCCCAGTAAGTACTTGACTCCATATGCTATCCTCTAACTTTATAAAAGCCAGTGCATAACCCCTTACCAGTCTAGTAATGCCCTTTCTTTGTTTCTCTGTCTTATGCATTTATATCGCAATAAATTTAAAGTTTCCATAGAAAATTCCAGTACATTTCCCTATAATCATTTAAGTAAAAAGAGGAAAGAATCTTATTGTTATAACTGTGGTGTTAATATTAATTTATCATTGTTGCTATTGATTTTTCTGATTTACATAAATGATCTGCCTAAGAATATACTCAGATCATTTGTAAACATCTACGCCGATGATACGACGATATACGGGCGCACCTCTAAAACTCTTGACGATCACAAGTTGGCAGCTGACCTCTCTTCCAATCTAGAACTCACTTACTAGTAGGGAAAAATGACTGGTCACATTCAATGCCTCGAAAACGAAACTAGTTACATTCCATCACCGCCGATCAGATCCCGAACTACCCCCAGTCACGATGAACGGAAGTCCTCCTTGAGAAGGCTCCGCGCCTTGAGAGAGTATTGGGCCTCAAACTCACACTTGACCTTAAGTGGAATTCGCATATACGATACGTCGCTAAAGATGCAGGTAAAATGATCATCTCCCTGTACCGCTCCGGTAAATATCTGGCTCCTCAGGCTATCCTCTACCTTTTGGGCGGAAACTGCCCAGTCCTCACTTTCCTTGTCTTGATAGATTTCAAAAGCGTCGCCGTGTCCTTATTGGAGAAGAATTATTATCCAACCTCTCTCTCACAGGGTCGGGTGGCGAGTCTCTCACTGCTCTATAGCTACTTCCATGGAAAGTGCTCGGACGAATAACATTTATTGGTTCCTCCAGGGCTAATCTTCAGCCTAGGACCCGCCATGCCACTTACATATTAGCAAACCACCCACATCCCCTCCATATTCCATCAGCGAGAAGTTCCACTCAAATAGTTTCTTCCCTCGTTATCCACCCCTCCTATCCATATAAAAAAACCCTTAACGTAACCCTCTATCTTGAATGGTCCCCGGCCCTTGTACAGAGTAAACCTTACTGTAAAAATATAAATTAATATATATAAATACCTTTCTTGTATTGGGTCGGTGCATAATTATCAGGCGTTTTTAAATAATATTTATTATGAAAAAAAAACATAACAATTCAACAATAACATTTCTAAACGATTATTTTGAAGCGTAGTCACTATCTACTTTATTTTTATAACCTGAAAATAAAATAATACTTTTATTAAAAAGGTAAACATAACAGCAAATTTTATCAACAAATAACTCGCCTACAAAAACGCCTGATAATTACGCACCAAAACAATATTAATCTAGTAGCCTCAATAAATGATTTATGGTCGTAGTATAATAACAGTTATACTATTATCGTAACTTTAAGATAATGTTGGCTGTTTATACAACCACAAACATTATAGAAAATCAACTAGAACTAACGATATAAGGTTTAAAAGAACAAATTAGAAACATAACAATGAATTGTAAAGAACAAATTAAAAAAAACGAAAGAAAACGAATCTGATTGCCTGGAAGAAAAATAAAAAGAACGTGTTTCTAATTGAAATGACCTAATCACCAAAATGTGTTCTCTGATTAAAATTAATTAATTGTTTCATACTATTCGACTTGTTAATTATATTTTAATCCTTTTTTTTTAATATATGATGTTTATAAATTACCAATCGGAATTGGAATGAAGCTATAAAACTAACTTATCAAAATTTTCTTTTCCTACTGCTACAAAACCATTGTTTCATATATTCGCTATAGCGTTTGTCAAAGAACGTGATTTTAAAAACCAATAGCAGATTTAACCGACAACTTTCGCGTCCAGGGTGAGACGATAAACTACGTCTAACGGCAAGACCTCTGATCAGGAGGTTTTGGAGGAGCGTGGAACCACCATTTAATTGCTGGTGTTCCCAGGTTCAGTCTGAGGACCCGGGGTGGTAGCACCTGTTAGGGTCACAGGTATTGGCAAACCCCCAAACTGAGGTCCAAAAACTATGAAAGTGTAAAAATTGTTTTTAATACCAGAAATACTTCGTAAAAATTATTACCAGAAATACATACATATATATATATATATATATATATATATATATGGTAGTACTCGTTTGGAAAAAAACTCGGATAGATCAACTTTCAGTAGAAGAAACCAGTACCAGAGGAAACAATTGAAATAAAAATAAAAAAGAAAGAACCAAGAACATTAAAACAAGGCGAAACAATCGTCAAGTGCTTAAGCTCCAAGTCCAAAGAAAAAAGAAAAAAACGAGTAAAAAGACAACGACGTAGAGTGCTCAATATGGTAGGTAGGTTCCTTAGCTGGCTCCTTAGTGAGTGCGTGTGTGTGTGTATATATATATATATATATATATATATATATATATATATATATATATATATATATATATATATATATATATATATATATATATTGCCAGCAATATATTTCTGAAAAAAATATTACCAGCTACACATTTTTGAAAAAATATTACAAGCAATACATTTGTTAAAAAAAATATTACCACCAATAACAATTTTGTCGACATTGAAGTTGTTAAGCCGTAAAACAAAATAAGACAAACAAAGACTGACGACTTTCCAACCATGGCATTTATAGTGTAGCAAACCACCCACATTCCATCCGTATTCCATCGGTGAGAAGTAAGTTCCGCTCAAACAGCTTCTGCTAGCGAACTACTGCCCTGTGGAACAGACTCCCAAGAGGATATTTCACTACGATTTTAACTTGTTCAAATCTTCGGTTAGCCGTTACTTCTCATCCTATCCGTATGAACTGCCTCTTAATGTAACCCTCTACGGCGAGTGGCTCCCGAGACTTGTACAAGGTGAAACTTACGGCAAAAAAATATACCCCATCATATGTATATAGGTATGTATAAGCAAAATAGCTGTCTCACCTGTGTCTCCTAACAGTTGATTGCAGACAAAAACCGTTACACCACAGTAAATCGCTCCGACTGGCGGGAAAATCTAAGTGAGAATAGACGACGGGTCCAAACTCACCATAACTTTGGGTTTTTCTGCATTATTCTAGGTGAAGACTGATGCCTCGAGGAGTGGGTGGATGAGACCTTCTAGAGCAGGGGTTCTCAACCTTGCTTGCCTCATGCACCCGTTTCACCATTTGTCAGAATGCCATTTTCCCCCTCCTTTTCAAGGTGACAGGCTAGATAGACCAAATTCTGTAATTGCTCCCCACACTAAATTTACTGTAGTCAAAATTCACCTCCTGAAAATCCAAAATTCAACCGCTGGTGAGATTGCCCCAGTGTGACGAATTTCCCACGATAAATTCTCCCCACACAGAATTGTTTTCAAAATTCATCCTAATCCAGTGTATAAGAATTTTTTTCTACGGAGCGGAAGGACAACCATGATGATGTAAGTGCAAACCATACCAGGACGGAGGGGCATAATCCGTGCAGCCCATATCTGAAGATAAATCAGATGATGCTATTACTCTAAGTCAAGTTACAGCTATGTATGTATTTTGTTATATTACATCGAGCACTGTTTTATTAGCACCAGCACCACGGAGATGTGTCCTGGAAGTTATATGAATTATCCACAACATTAAAAAAAATAAACGTTTACTGTTTAGAAAAGGATTTTTTGTTTACCGACATATCAACCACTGGGTTATTTAATGCTGAAATCTAAATATTTTATGCGCAATTTCATTAGGCAATAATGCCTTTAATAGCATTAGTCTTACCAATTAACCCATAGCTGGAAGGAGACGATGTGGATTTATATCTCGAAAATGAATTAAGCAAGGACATACAAAAAGAAAAGGGCGTAAAACAAAAATGCGTCTTCTTACCGAATTTATTTAAAGGATCCAGCGAGGTTATCTTAACAGAAAATGACGTGAGACTTTTTTGGGGTTGGATTCTTTTTTAAAGCTCGTTTTATATTACTGTTGACATTTAGTAGTTTTTGGGTTGGGTTAGGTTTTGGAAAGTAAATTTTTCATCTCTAGCCAAAATAGGGATATCAAAATAAATTCTGATGTTTTTCATGTGGTTAGATTTTGGGAAGTAGATCAGGTCAAAAAGCTACTTATAGTTAAAATCAGTTAGAGACAGTTGAAAATTCTAGGGCGCGTGATGAGAAAAGAGGGCCTGGAAAATTTGACACTCCCGAAACAGACTGAATATTGAGAGGTCTTCCCTTTTTCACACAAATGGACTCACCCAAGGTATACATATACTACTACCAGTGAATACCCGAAGAATGAAGGAATCGAGACGGAACGACAGAAGAGTAGTAGAGTTCAGTAGTAGTAGAGTAAGTCACACACAGAGACGGCAGCAAGCGTTACAGTTAGCGAGCACGTAGACTCAGTAAGGAGTCATACCGCGATACTTCAATACCAAGACTGTATATATATTAGTGCTACTAACCCGCATTCCTGGATCTACTAACATGTATTACCAGTTTGTACTATTACGTTAATACATTTACTTTCCTTATCCATTCATGGAGTTTGTTGTTCATTGATATCGGATTCATCCCGGAATCCACAACAAATTGGCGACGAAGAATTCGAACTCACACGGGAAGAAGAAAAAACAATCCTCCCTCGTCGACAACAAATTGGCGACGAAGAATTCGAACTCACACGAGAAAGAAAACGAAACAAAAGTCTCCCTCGTTGTCCACAACAAATTTACGACGAGGTATTCGAACTCACACAGAAAAAAACAAAAGTCTCCTTTGCCGTTTTTTGCCAGTGTCCACAACAACTTGGCGACAAAAGATTTACGAGGACTAAAATACGGAAAAACGAGTTTTTCGTAAGACTTTTATCATGGAGGATTTTAAAAATATTTTAGTAGAACTTGTAAAATACCAAAATGAACAGCAATTACAACTCCAGGAAAGAATGTAAGAAAAATGGCAAAAACAATTACTACAAACGCAGGAACTAATATTAAAGGTAGCGGGTAACAAACAACAAAATATCGAAAAAGAGGCGACTTTTTCCCAAGACGCAGTGTGTAATACGATCGAAACATTCAATTACTCCCTAGAAGAGGATAAAAATTCGGGGATTATTTCAGACGTTATGAAGACATCTACAACATCGATTGTCAAAACTGGACAGAAGCAAAGAAGCTACGTCTGTTGCTCAGAAAATTAGGAACTGAGGAATACACAAAATTTGTGGATTACATTTTGCCAAAAAAGACGAACGAATTAACGTTTGACGAAGCAGTTACATGTCTTACTGAGCTTTTCAGTCCAAAAACGTCACTCTTTCACAAGAGGTGGAAATGTCTTAACCTGGTAAAGGGCGAAAATGAGGACTATTCCACATTTGCCGCAATCGTGAATAAACATTGCGACGACTTCAAGTTGGCAGAATTAACACCGGACAATTTCAAGTGTCTCATCTTTGTTCAAGGGTTAGTCTCAGCAAAAGATAGTGAAATGCACAAAAGAATGCTTTCAAAACTACAAAATGAACCTGGACTAACACTACAACAATTATCAGAAGATTGCCAAAAATTCCTGAGTATAAAGAAAGACTCGAAGAACATTGAGGAGTCAGGAGTATCACGTATACGTAAGTTAAACAAAAGTTTACGTTCTTCAAGAAAGAAAACAAAAATTCTATAATAAGGGAAAAAGTACAACATATATGGCAAATTATAACGATAATTGAAGCAAATATAAGTCCCCCCCACCATCTGCATGTTATCGATGTGGAGGACTACACTGTAATAAGGATTGCCGTTTTAAATATAAAAACTGTCTTGTGTGTGGAAAAATGGGGCACAAGGCATCCCAATGTAGGAACAGAAAAGCTACTAGTAGGATAAGAGCTACTAGGATGCATGACGAAGACAATACCAAAATAAGGAAATATGTGGAACTTGAAATCTTAAATAAAAAGATAAAATTGCAACTAGACTCGGGTTCCGATCTAACGTTAATTAACCTACAGACATGGAAAAGTTTAACAGACCAACCATGTTACATACACAAAAAATTGCTAAGTCGGTGACAGGAAAGCGTATAAAATTCAAAGGAGAAATAATAGTAAATGTTAAATTTCACGGGAAAACAAAAAAAAACTCAAGTTATACGTAATGAAAGATACAGAAATTCTAGTGGGTACAGCCTGGATGCAAAAATTCGACGTTTGGGACCTACCTATCAGCTCATTTTTCAAAAAGTTAGACGGTG
>OZ038504.1:36789326-36806826 GCA_964036315.1 Acanthosepion esculentum | reverse complement strand
GTGTTTAACAACATTAGGCACTGTTTCGCTTGCACCTAAAATTATCTCATCTGTATATGCACGTTATTAAACGCATATATAGTTGCTAATATCAAGTAATTGAGTTTCTGATTACACGTGTACACACACACACACACACACACACATATATATATATATATATATATATGTATAATTATGAAAGTGGAGACTTTGGAAATCCGTATATATATATATATATATATATATATATATATATATATATATTGTGAAGACTTTGGAAATCCGTATATATATATATATATTGTGAAATATATATATATATATTTAGCGAGAGAGAGAGATTTAGAAATACACACACACAGACACACACACACAAATACACCCCCCACACACACATATATATATATATATATATATATATATATATTGAGAGAAATGTAGATACTTCTCAATCGATGTTGGTTGTTATTAATGTCACTGTTTAAGAAAAATAGTAACTGAAATGCGTGCACCCATTAAAATAATGTTTATATTAATAATACATACAAGCACACGCACACACATAAACACACACACACATATATATCTATAAAACAGAAGATGTCTGTCTGTGTGTGTTTTTGCTATTCATGCACGTCCACATTTCCGACCGATTCCGATGAAATTGTACACACATAATGCAAAGACAAGTCAATACCAACTTTTCAATCTCCAGGCCGTCTTGGTTTAGCAGAAAAATCCTTAAAATTGAAGGTGGATACGACTTTTTGCAAAGATCAAGGCAAAGTTACACGCGAACAAAACTTTTTCCTCGATGAGCTGCAAAACATAGCTCATGTTACGCAGTTCGTGCAAAGGGCTTGATAGTTTTCCTGCGACATTGACTTCACAAAAATATCGTATTCCGGTTTTAACTCTGGTTTTTCATCCGATGCTTTCCAAATTTGCCATATTAAATTACATCTGACACACAAAATGTCTTGCGACAAACTAGGTCCCAATAGTTTCTTCATATGATTCCATTTTAAATTGTCATTCGAACAACCTTTGAATGTAAAGATTATTTGAGAAGGATTATTGAAACGTTCAAAGGGAAAACTTCCCGAAGAACCTCTTATTAACCCCAGCTACAAGATGGGAATCAAACACATAGAAAACGCCAGTGAATGTGAAAAAATCTTCTAAACTGACGTATGTTAATCTGGAAATGTCTGATACCACCGGTATATATATATATATATATATATATATATATATATATATATATATATATATACAGACACACACACACACATATATATATATACATATATATATATATGTGTGTGTGTGTGTCTCTGTGTGTGTGTGTGTGTGTGTACTGCCAGTCGACAAAGACTATTCTTATCTTATTTATAATTTTCTGCCTAGAAATGTTGCCAAATATACAATGAATCCTTGTTCGGCTGGCACGGAAGATGGCATGTCTGTGAAGATGCCTTTTAAGTGCTCGGAGATATTTACATATACGTTGACGGATAGAACAGGTTAAACTCCCTGTCGTATTGGTGTAGGTGCCAACGGCATGATTTATTTTTAAATGATATTTTAACCCACCTGAGATTTTTATCGCACACTCTCAACACACACACACACACACACACACACACACACACACACACACACACACACACACACATATATATATATATATATATATATTGGGTATTTAAGCAGCAATACTTCTTTCATGAACATTTCATTGAAAACGACAGACAAGGTACTTTTATTTAGATTTTTATACAATTTCTCATGCGATTTAATTTTTTTTTCTTTTCGGATGATAAATTATATAAAAACTGTCCGAAAGTTCTTTTATCCGAGCGGTTTCGGCTATACATTTAGCCATTTTCAAGGATTATATTTTAATTGTTAAAATAAGAAATAGTTTGTTGTATGTATGTTTTATAAAATGTTTTCATTTTCTTTTTTGTTTCAAAACATGGTCACGATGTTCAAAGTTAATATTATTAAGTGTTGTTTTTTTGTTTTTATTAATAAGGCTTCCATTATTTTTAGCCTTTTCTTTGCATGTGGATGATGCTATTATATTAGTGTTGTCGACAAGTATGTTCCGAATAGTGTCCGGTAGATCTCCATGAATATTTAAATGAGATCTAATTGAGCTATTGTCAGAAAGCTGTAGAGTTAGTCTGCGTGTTAAACAATTTGTAGTGTGGCCTATATAATTATTTACGAAAGTTGATTCTTGAGGAATACAATTCCTTAATGGGCATTTGAATTCGTAAATAATATTTGCTCTATTTAATTTTGTTCTAGGAGGTGAATTTCTAATTCTAACAGTTGAAATATAATCCTTGAAAATGGCTAAATGTATAGCTGAAAGCGCTCGGATAAAAAGATCATTCGGACAGTTTTGATATAATTTATCATCTGAAAAGAAAAACATTATTATATCGCACGAGAAATTATATAAAAAACTAAATAAAGCACGTTGTCAGTCGTTTTTAATGAAATGTGCGTGTCAAACATGTTGTAGTGTGGTCTATATAATTTTTAACGAATTTTGATTGATCAGGAATACAATTCCTTAATGGGCATTATATATATATACATATATATATATATATATATATATATATATATATATATATATATATATATATGCAAATTGGAAAATATTTGTATAGATGTCCACATGCGTGTATAATATATACACAATGCAAATATGCCTTCGTGCATCCATTCGAGTTGTTGCTTAAGTTACTATATACGAAAGTATCAGGAAACTTATAAAAATGTATTTCTTTTCTGATTTATAAGGGTATAATTATTATTTCGTCTTTCGCAATGATGAATTGCTTTTAATAACACTCACAAATAATTTTATGTGTGTCTGCTCAAGGCAATTGGTAAATTGATATCGTGAACATAACATGGATTGCAAATAATAGAAAAACATTCATATCTGGATGTATGACTCGACTGCGAATCATATAAACTCTCAGCCAATATGAATTTCACAAAGTGACAAAGAAAAATGTCTGAGTTAAATATACAGTTTTCTGTCCTAATTATTTAAGTTTTTGTTGTATAGGAATAAAGTGTCGTTGCCGAGACCGTAGACTGAACACGGATCCCCAGTGAGCAAACGCGGACGATTCCATTATTAAATAAGAAAACATGAAATGATCGTAAAGAGGACGTATAAACGGGAATTAGTGTGACGCCTAAGTGAGCGCTATTCTCTATGCTATCCACTATACTTTTTTTTCTATACTGATCTTTATACGAATTGCTAGTCGGCGATTAGCGTAATTTCTCGAAAATAATACGCACCCATAAATAATACACACCCCAATAAATGATCCAAAAATTAGGAAATATATCTACTCTTATGTATAATACGCACCTATAAATTTTTTCAAAAAAAAAATATTTACGAAGAGATTTTGTCGACCTTGACATTAAGAATAAAATCGAAACCAAGTGGCTAAAATAATGTTGAAAATTACTAAGCGGTTTTTCCGAAAAATATAACATTTTATTTTACCGCCAAAATGTCGTCAAAACGTGTGAGTTATAGTGCAAATTTTAAACAAAAAGTAATAGAATTAACAGAAAGAATCGGAAACAGAGCATAGAATAGAAAAAAAAAATTCCCTAAGCACAGCTTAGATATGGCACAAGGCCGGAAGTATGAGGCAACCACTGAGGATCGAACTCACTATCCAGTCTCAACTGATCTAGCAAAACAAGCTTTCTAACCATTACACCAGCTAGAGAATACGAGCGGAATGAGGCTAACATGCGTTTACGGAGAAAGAATAAAAATAAACTTATTGGAACTTATTGTGAAATGAATTCAGGAATCTTAGGATTCCGTCAGTGAGGATGTTATAAAGAGAGGTTTCAAGAAGTGTTGTCGCACGTCAGCCATGAATGGCTCTGTGGCAAGAGAATGAAGAGGCCGAAGATAATTTGGAAAAAGACGAAGATAAGATTGTGAATGATAATGTGTTTAATGACTAAGTATTGATTCTGTAATAGAAAGTGGTGATGATGATGAAAATTAAAATTTCAATAAATTGTTAACTTGATATCCTCTTTTCTTCGAAATTGGCCCTTTTTATTTTTTCGCCAAATAAAAAATGATGCTACTGATAAAAATAAATTTATTGACAAAAAATATTGAAATTATTATTATTGGATTTAAACTGAAAATTGGGATATCTTACTTATTTTAGAACAAGTACGTATTTATTATTATAATTCAATAACGAAAAAATATTTTTAATATATATATATATATATATATATATATATATATATATATATATATATATTAAAAAATATTTTTTAATATATATATATATATATATATATATATTGTTGCAACCTAGGGAAGGTCACTAAATAGAATAATCACATGAAGGTTGGTAATGAACGATAATACTTAGGACAGGAACAACACATATAAGATTTGCCAGTGGTGCGTAGAAGAAGTAGTCAACTACTAGAAGTGAGTCAAGTGAATTCAACAATCAATCTCCAACTGCAGGATATCTACCAACCACCCCAAGCGGTCAGATGTGATCTAATAATGTTTTTTTTTCAGAGGATAAATTATATAAAAACTGTCCGAATGTTTTTTTATGCGAGCGCTTTCGGCTATACATTTAGCCATTTTCAAGGATTATATTTCAACTGAATTAGAATTAGAAATAGTTTGTTATATGTATGTTTTATAAAATGTTTCATTTTTCTTTTGTTTCAAAACACGGTCAAGATATTATGTCCATGTTCAAAGTTAATATTATTATGTGTTGATTTGTTTGTGTTTATTAATAATGCTTAATTTAATGTGGGGTATCCGAGCCCGTAGGCTCGGCCAAAAATGCCCCATAGACTGCGCATAAAACGGGGGCGGGTAGCTGCTTCCCGAGACAAGGTTTCGTTTTCCATTAGTAAGATGTAAGTTCCAATTGAGTAGCTTCTTTCCACAAGCCACATCTTTGTGGAACCAACTCATAAGCGGATGCTTCCACGATCACGACAATCTTAAACTAGTCATGTCTAGCGCTAACCGTTATCGCCCCCACATAGAATTTAGACATGTGCCCACGACGCAATGAAATGTGACACAAGGTCTAGTTGCATGTGGGTTTATCGGCAATACCGTGGGAAACCCCACTCAGCACTCATTTTTGGAACTCCTCAGACGCCAGGCAAGAAACACAGCTCCCTTCCGAAGGAGAACTACTGCCTGGGAAGGGATGGTCTCCTGGAATCTTCAGCAAATACTACTGAATGATTGACCAGCTCGAGAGCGAATTCCTCTGCCGATCAGTCATACGAGACATTTCCCACATATACCCGTAAATTGTGACTCTTACTCTGTAACCCTCGAGTTGTTCTTGAAACTTGTACAAGTGGATCATCACAAGTATAATGTTGAGGCCTTGTTAGAGGCCAGAAATAAAAACACGAACAGAGGAATTGAGTTAAACAAATATATTAACAGACACAGTAATACAAAATATATACAAACGAGAGTGTTACAGCAAGAATGTTCTGTCCGACTGTCAGAGCTGACTCCTGGAAACTTCCCTTTCCAAAAGGTAGTACCTGCTCCTATTTATAGCTTGGAGAGTCCATTCGTGCGTGGGTAAATTACCATAACACTATCTATCTATCTATCTATCTATCTATCTATCTGGTTCTGTTCCTATCTATCTATCTATCTATCTATCTGTTGTGGCCTTGTTAGCGCCAGAAATAAAGACACAGTGAGAGGAATTGAGTTAAACAAATATATTAACAGAAACAGTAACACAAATCATAAACAAACTAGAGTGTTACAGCAAGAATGTTCGGTCCGACTGTCAGAGCTGACTGCTGGAAACTTCCATCTCCAAAAGGCACTACCTGCTCCTATTTATAGCTGGGTGAGTCCATGCACAATAACATATAAAATGGCATTAAAGAATTTATTATTATTATTGTTGTTATTATTATTATTATAACAGTAATTTAGTGATCCTAATCATGTGTTTATCGCTTCCTTATCCCTTTCCATCAATTAAACCTTTTTCAGAATTATGGCTGTCCGAAGCAGCGCTGTTTTCTTAAGTAGTACCAGTTCAAGTTACGTTGCCAATTTCACACAGCCGATTTTCTTATTTTGTCTGTCACTGTGCCAAAGGCGCCCACAGCAACAGGAACAACTGCTGGATTTGTAAATCTGCCCAAGCGTGCTATCAGTGCTCTTCAGAGATTTCGATTGTCCCTTCTCAGGAAACATTTATTTCTACTGATCCCAAACTGTTTGTCTTCTTTCTAGGCAGTAATGGTGCCTGGTCTTACGGCTTTAATTCCTTTATCCAATTGCAAAGTGAAGATCTACAGTAGACTTATACTCATTTTCCACTAGTGCAATCTCTTCTACTCCATGTTTTATACGGATAAGACAATATGATGATAACAGATAAAGAAAGAAAAGGCAAGTACTTCTAGATAAAGGTGGTAAAGGAAAGCGCGAAGAAAGGACTAATCCTCAATTTAAAAAGGATTGTCATCAAGAGAAAAAGCACATGATGCCAGACACGAATCAAAATCACTCAAGTACGGAAATCTATCTGGATCGTGTTTTAGCAGACGAAGGAAAATCTGACACAGAAATACGGGAATACATTTAGACTTGATTTAAAAATAAATAATGGTTTTCGATTTGTAAGATATTCCAGCGATACATTTCGCCAAATAGGCAATAAACACACATTTGTAATACACATTATTTGAAAAGGACTTCATAAAAATTATATATATATATATATATATATATGTCCTGACGATTGCATCTAGCATGATAACAGACTGTCGCTTCTAAGTGTTGACACCTATGTTCACTTTTATACTTACACACGCTCTATCTCTGATATTGAGCACTTTATCCCACAAATATACCAAACTTTAAGACTATATATATATATATATATATATATATATATATATATATATATATATATATATATATATATATATATTTGTATTTAGGCAGCAATCCTTCTTTCATGCACATTTCCTTAGAAACGACTGACAAGGAGCTTTTATTTAGTTTCTTAAAGAATTTCTCGTGTGATCTAATAATGTTTTTTTTTTCAGATGATAAATTATATAAAAACTGTCCGAATGTTCTTTTTATGCGAGCGCTTTCGGCTATACATTTAGCCATTTTCAAGGATTATATTTCAACTGAATTACAATTAGAAATAGTTTGTTATATGTATGTTTTATAAAATGTTTCATTTTTCTTGTTTCAAAACACGGTCAAGATATTATGTCCATGTTCAAAGTTAATATTATTATTTGTTGGTTTGTTTTTATTAATAATGCTTCCATTATTTTTAGTCTTTTTTTTCATGTGGATGATGCTATTATATTAGTGTTGTCGACAAGTATGTTCCGAATAGTGTCCGGTAGGTCTCCATGAATATTTAAATGAGATCTAATTGAGCTATTGTCAGAAAGGTGTAGAGTTAGTCTGCGTGTTGAACAATTTGTAGTGTGGCCTATATAATTATTTACGAAAGTTGATTCTTGAGGAATACAATTCCTTAATGGGCATTTGAATTCGTAAATAATATTTGCTCTATTTAATTTTTCTTCTAGGGGGTGAATTTCTAATTCTAACAGTTGAAATATAATCCTTGAAAATGGCTAAATGTATAGCCGAAAGCGCTCGGATAAAAAGAACATTCGGACAGTTTTGATATAATTTATCATCTGAAAAGAAAAACATTATTAGATCGCACGAGAAATTATATAAAAAACTAAATAAAGCACACTGTCAGTCGTTTTTAATGAAATGTGCATATATATACATAGAGGACAAGTGCATAGACAATACAGCATGGATGAAAAGGCCTGTAAGTCTATAATACACCATAATGTGTTTCCTGTTGATTCTAACAAAGCCTTGAAACTTAATATATATTATAGTAAATTTACAACCTCTAACCTGATAATGAGCAATAACCTTTCTCCAGTTGCTGCGGTTGTTGATAGAACCAATGTTGTGTATGAGTTTAAGTGTCCTATGGAAGAATGCTCTTCTAATCCACATACATATATTGGATTTACAACCACCCGGATCTCCAGAAGATTAACTCTGCATCTAAATAATTCTAGCTCCATTAAACAACATATAATGTCACATACTGTTTCCCTTCTGCAATCTGATATACGTAAAATACTTATAGATAATACTAAAATTATAGATAAACATACAGGCATTAGACGCCTTAAAATCTTAGAAACATTACATAGTAAAAGCAAAAGACCTCTTATTAATCGTATAGATTACAATATTTCTGGAAACATCCGACAATGTTTATAATATATTTAAATTTTATAATGTATTCTTCGATCTTTTGGCTTGTATAATAAAAATCTTTTTCACGCCGTCATACGATTAAAAGTCTTCGCCATGCACGTGATAACATCATCGCGTCTTTTGAAATTAAAAGGATTTTAACGTTTATTTAGTTTGTGAAAAAATGTAGCAACATGATTCCGCTACAAGACAATTGGCAAATGTTTTTAAAAAATTTTGACTAAAAAGATTTTGACCTTGAAGATGAAAAATGATGTTCGAAAGTACTAGGTTATCGTACGGACAATATTTATTTCGATATCATTTTCAAATAAAAAGTCTCATTAGAAAATATGAGAAAATTCAAAAGAAAATATGCAGGACGATGTTGTCTTTAACATTCAACACAACATGTTTAAAAGAAAAGTTGCTGCCAAATTACACACACACACACACATATATATATATATATATATATATATATATATATATATATATATATATATATATATGTGTGTGTGTGTGTGTGTGTGTGTGAATATATATTTATATCTACAATACACGTGCATTCCTGCCGTTTCCATTCTTTCCTTCATCTCCTTTTCCACTCCTCTTCCCATTACACCCACTGTCCTGTCTTTCAATCATCATATGCCTGTTATATTTTTTTTTTAAGTCTAGTCAGGATTTAACTAGCATTCTCTTCTACTCCATGTTTTACACGGATAAGATACTATTTCTTCCTTATTCTGTAAATCTGTCCATTTGGCCAAATTTAAATATCAAAATAGATTTTCCTTCCGCGGAAGAGCAACAACGCATAAGCGCGCCGGTCTATCCGCCCCCTTTATCCCGTGGCTATTGTATACATCCTAAACTGGCTTAATCGGCCGGATATTACAGGCAAAATGGCCTCGACTGTTTTTCCTCGAGAGCATAATTCGAGAAGCAGGAAAACCGCTATCTACAAACGGATCTGTTATTTGTAAATCGAACTCCACAAATCCATATAGATGTTAACGTAAAGACAAACGACTTTGATAAACAAATTAATTCGTATGTGTTGGTGTAATTGGTGGGTTATAGATTTCGATTTGCGCATGACTGAGTACTTGAGAGTTTCCACTTGGATCCAGGGTCTAGTTGTGGTTGGATGAAAAGGAATTAGATCAGTGACGGGGATGTGGCGTTCCCTTTCATGTGACCTCTATACCTGAACATGTGATTATTTAATAAATTCCGGCCCTTTAAGTGAATGCTCATATTTATAGGGGGAGCTAGGCAAGGAGTCAGTTAGTTGGCAGAGCATTCGACTGGAAAATATGGATTCTACAGATCAATCCAGAACTCCACCGACTTTGCAGTTATTATAGTTTTGTTGTCTAAACTATCTCAGCGTGTTTATATCTACCTACTGATTTTCATTTAATATTACCTTTTCAAATCATATCTGTCTTACTGAAAACACCTATCTATCTCTCTCTCTCTCTCTCTCTCTCTCTCTCTCTCTCTCTCTATCTCTCTATCTATCTATCTATCTTAGTCTGTTCATAGAAAGAGAAACTTTGATAGTTATCTATCACAGGATAGATATTAATAGATAAGGGTAACCATAGAAAAATAGATAGATAGATAAGAACTGAAAAAGATATATTGAATGAAAAAATGTAGA
This sequence comes from Acanthosepion esculentum, assembly GCA_964036315.1. Classification (NCBI taxonomy): domain Eukaryota; kingdom Metazoa; phylum Mollusca; class Cephalopoda; order Sepiida; family Sepiidae; genus Acanthosepion; species Acanthosepion esculentum. The sequence continues at coordinate 36,796,798 of OZ038504.1, read as the reverse complement.
TACATATGAACAATCGAATATACTCTAGGTAAAGAAATTATAATAACTGTAAAGGATATTCATATCAATCTATGGTTATTCCTATCTATCTATCTATCTATCTATGGTTATCCCTATCTATCTATCTATCTATCTATGGTTATCCCTATCTATCTATCTATCTATCTATCTATCTATCTATCTATCTATCTATCTATCTATCTATGGTTATCCCTATCTATCTATCTATCTATCTATCTATCTATCTATTTATCTATCTATCTATGGTTATCCCTATCTATCTATCTATCTATCTATCTATCTATCTATCTATCTATCTATCTATCTATGGTTATCCCTATCTATCTATCTATCTATCTATCTATCTATCTATCTATCTATCTATCTATGTTTATCCCTATCTATCTATCTATCTATTTATCTATCTATGGTTATCCCTATCTATCTATCTATCTATCTATCTGTCTATGGTTATCCCTATCTATCTATCTATCTATCTATCTATCTATCTCTCTCTCTCTCTCTCTCTCTATATATATATATATATATATATATATATATATATATATATATATATATAGTTATCCTTATCTATCTATCTATCTATCTATCTATTTCTATTTATCCGATTTCTCTGGTCAGAAGGTATGTCAGGGGATGAAATACATCGGAGGCTTTTAACACATTACGGTGACAGTGCCCTACCGCGTAGAAGTGTGTATGAGTGGATCGAGAAGTTTAAAATGAACGGGAAAACGTGACGCAGGACGCCAGTCATCTTCCACCATTGACGAGAAGATACAACCAGCTCGAGAGATGGCAATGGCGAACCAGCGAATTATCATCTATGAGGTAGTATGTTCCCTGCGGATGCGGATCCCTGCGCTCTGTTTCTTCTGGTTGTACACTGCTAACGGAGAGGTCATGTTTACATTGTAACAGCAGCAATAAAACTGGCGCGATCAAGCTCAAACTTCGGTCACGTGATCATAATTGAACCAACTATAAGCACGCATAAGCAGAAGGCAGTGTGACGAAACCCATGATATGTTATGGCGAAAGTGCGAATAAATTTTGACTTAACGACGTATATATATTTATTTTTCATTTGTCAAATTTCTTAAAAACTTTGCTTATATATCCTATTTTGAACATATATTGTCGACACGGGAAACACATGGGCAGACAGAAAAAGCATACAGATCTTTTACTTTCAAACCATTCTGAAGGATTGGAGGAGGACTTGTCTTGGATTCATTTCAGGAAAGGCTACATGAATTTATTGCTTGAAGATTTACCTTAAATTCGATAGGAAAAAAAGCTGGGCAAAAAATGTATTAATAACTTTCGACATGAACTAAGATTTATAAAGAAAATATATAGAATAGATATTAACGACATTTTAGAAGACATTCATTTTCTTTCTTCTTTAATCACGGGAAACAGCAGCTTAGAGAAAAAGTCCTATGATTCACTATTTAAGCATACACAAAATTACAAATAAACACATTCCTTTCTTTCGCTTTGGATCTGATGAAGACTAGAAAAGCGAAACGCGTAAAGAAATCTGGTTTCAATTAATCGTTTTTCCATCTGTATATTTTTTTCAAAACATTGTCAGTATTCTATATCCTATTTTCACACACACACACACACACACACACACACACACACACACACACATATATATATATATATATATATATATATATATATTGTTGTAACCTATGGAAGGTTACTAAATAGAATAATCACACGATGATACTTAGGACAAGAACAACACATATAAGATTCGCCAGCGGCGCATAGAAGAAGTAGTCAACTGCCAGAAGTGAGTCAAATGAATTCCACAATGAATCTCCAACTGCAAGATATTTACCAACTGCCCCACGCGGTCAGATGTGGCACAAGGCAGAATTTACTGTGGGGTATCCGAGCCCATAGGCTCGGTCAAAAATTCACCGTAGACGCCGTATAAAACGGGGTCCGGTAGCTGTTTCCGGAGTGAAGATTTTGCCCTTCGACTCGACATAGCCTCGTCTGAGGATCCTCCTTGCTCGAATGCAGAGAGTTTGACCATCACAGCTGAAAACGAATCTCCAACTTCAAACCAACATGCAGTATTTACTATTGTATTTATGTGAATGGGGATATGCTACAATATATATATATATATATATATATATATATATATATATATATATATATATATATATATATATATATATATATATATATATATATATTGTGCATTATTTTTATGACAGTACCGTGTAGCATACAGGTTCGATTCCTGCCGGAACACCCATATTTTTCTATGAAATTTCTCGGACATTCAGGCCGGTAAATTTTGTTAATACTGTTTATAATAAACAAAGCATTTGCTTAAATATTTATATCTATAAAAATAAAGCATAAACAATAAGTGTATTAAAATAATTGTCGGACTTAGTGCATTTCATTATATATATATATATATATATATATATATATATATATATATATATATATATATATATATATGAAGAAATATAGTCTTAAAGTGTGCTATATTTATGGGATAAAGTGCTCAATATCAGAGATAGAGCGTGTGTGAATATAAAAGTGGACATGGAAGTCAGCACTTAGAGGCGACAGTCTGTTTCATGCTAGTGCAATCGTCAGGCGACTAGTGCTGTTATTTTTCTCGGCTATTTATATAAGGGTCAGTGGTGCATTACGGGTAGTCTATTTTGGCGGTTACTTTTACCGGAAGTCGCTTATTTGTTTATTTATTTGTGTCAAATTATTTTGCTTGTTTTTATTTTGTTTTGTTTTTTATCTTGTATATTTATTTATTTATTTATTTATTTATTTTGATCGGTGTTTTTGGTTAACGTAGTAAAAATTTGTTTATATAGCTTATTGTTGGTAGTCTATAATGGCCGTCATTTACCGGAAGTCGCTTGTTCGCTTATTTATTTGGGTCAAATTGTTTTGCTTGTTTTTATTTATTTTCATTTTTATTTTTTATCTTATATATTTGTTTATATATATATATATATATATATATATATATATATATATATATATATATATATATATATATATATCAGTCTATTCAGATGTAGCAGTTTTACTCTGGAATCCTATCAATAGTAAGTTTTTTAGAACCCTTTTAATTTAAATCGGATCTTTTCTATAAACTTATAATGAATACCGGACTTTTATTTTAATTTTATAGTTAATATGGGATTTTACAGCGGATTTTAATGGATTAAAACCTGGAACGATACGAAAGTTGTCCGTATGAATGGTACTTTTGACAATAACTTATATTCGCCAAAAACAATTAGCGTAATGTTGAAAAGTTTTCCGTTCGGAAATTGCATTTCCCAAATTTGTATTCGAACAAAATTCATTTTCCATGTGTTTATAAAATGACAAGAATCTTCTTTATCTTGTCTTGTTTCCTTATTAAGATAAATTGGATTCATTTATTTCTTGTTATTTTTTTTTTAACGAGACGTTTATTGCGATGTTTTATATTTTTGTTCGATTTAATCTTTTCTCTTTCTTGCCACCAAGTATTGAATGATTAACTTACTCCATCGAAGCCGCTTTTAGAGTTTCACCGGCAGTTGCAAATTGAACCGAATATTCGCAACTTTTCGTCAATATTTCGCATTCTGATACAGTGCCAGAACCTCTACTGGCAGCAAACAGTCTGCATCCGGATAGAAAATGAATTCAGTCTGGTAAGTGTTCTGACAAAGGACGGTAAGTGCGACACGTACTGGGACGGCCAAAGACGCATTCCAAAAGCTGGGCATAAGAATGCAGTGAATACCATGAACAAAATATGTGAGCAACAAAAATGTTTTAGAGAAATACGAATCAAATGGATACTTATTTAAAATCAAGAAGAGACAGTTGAAATTTATAGGGCACATCGTACTGATAGCAGAGACGGAATAGAAATTATAAAATCTTCTACAGAAGGTAGCGTCGGAGAGTGAGAAGAAAGGACTCAGCATAAACTACAAAAGACAAAATGCATGGTCATCAGTAAAAGGATGAGCCCGAAATGCGATTTGAAGGTCGGGAATACTAGAATAAAGCAGACGCGGAAGTTTAAATATCTGAGAAGCGCCAGAGGACAGTAATTGCGACACTGAGATCCGTAGGCGTATTGGGATGAACAAGGATACATTCCAAAAGCTGGGCATAATATTGCGAGACAGGAGAATTTATTTGGCAACGAAGATAAGAATACTGAACTGTTACGTGACATCTGTGTTATACATGTTCACCATAGTCTGAATGTAGAATCAGCGCAGTAAGTAATTTGTTCAATGAAACAACACCAATATCTAGTATCAGCTGTTCAGTAATTCTTAAGGTCTTCCATATCAGATGTTGGTAGTGAATATTCGGAGAAAGTAGCAGAGCGTAGTTCAGTAGTTCTGGTCGTCGCTATCAGAGGTCGGCAGTGAATATTCGGAGAAAAAACAAAATGGCCGCCTTTATATACGTCGGATTGAATATTTTAAGTCTTCTGATTGGTTAAACTTCTATTGGCGGACTATAAAATGAGTCAGCTCATTTTGGTTGGCTCACTACTACATTGCAGTACCAAAAAATCCTAACAATCTGTCGTTCTTTACGGCAACGAATGTTGAACGATTTCCTCAAAGATGAAGAAGAGACTCGAGGCGATGGAGATGTGGTTCTACAGAAGGATGCTAAGGATATCATGGACCGAGAATGTGAGCAACGATGAGGTCTTAGAGAGGTTGCAAACAAGTAGGAGGCTTATACTTAACACCAGGAAGCGGCATCTGAAGTTCCTGGGACGCACAATGAGGAAGGAGGTCCTGGAGAATATGATACTCACGAGTCGAATAGAGGGAATGAGAAACAAGGGAAAACATCGCATGACATATCTAGCAGCCTTAAGCAAATGGATGACAGAACGTGGTCTGGGGGAGGAAGCATAGGGAAGCAACTTGATGAGAGCTGCAAGGGATAGAGGAAGGTGGAGAGCCATGATCGCTTACGTCCTGAAAGAAAAGAAATATACATATCCGGACACGATTTTGATGTGTATATTTGAACTATTTGGGTGATATGTAACTGATTTGAAATTTCTGTTTTTCAGGAAATTTACTTTGGATAATTGCTTATGCTTATTTCACCCTAATGGCTTGTATTGGTGCAAAAGATGATGGGAATAAGAGGAAAAGAACAACTTTGGAGTTATCGCAAAAAGTGGAAATTTTAAACAGACTAGACACTGGTGAAAGTTCATTGTAACTAATGGCTGTGTTCAACGTAGGAAAGTCAACATTGTATGATATAAAATCTTCCAAAGAAACTATTCTCCAGCGTTTACACTGTAACAAGGAAATAAAAAATATGATTGTGATGAAACCTGTACTGAAAATGAAAAAGCTACTGTAAAGTTTGTCAGTTTTATGGAAAGAAAGCCAGCATTCAGCTATGAAGATTGCAATAACACACGCAGTGTTAAAAGTGTCTTTCGTTTAAAAAAAATTCAAGACCAAAAGCAAAACGAAATGCGAAAAAAGTTACGAATAGCATTAGAAGAGAAAGAATCGTCATGCAACGGCGATTAAAAAATCTTCGTTATATTATTTGTTTTGCATACGTGGTATACTTAATTTAATGAATTTTCATTAACATTACACCATTTATTTCTTTTTCCTTAAAAACAAATTTCATTATATTTTACTCACCATTAGCTTATTTTGTTTACTATAAAACATAGAAAATAAATGTTAAACCCGATTCCCTTTTCTCTTTTAAAATCTAAATATAACCGCTCATATCCGGACTTTGTAACCAATTCAGTATACCCGGAAGGCCTTCTTAGTCCGGTTGCCAGGGATTCTACTGTGGTTGGTATAGCGCTTAAAATCATCGCGACACGAATCCCTCTGTTTTTTATTAGTGTTAACTAGAGTTTACTGGTTTGAAAATTAAGCATTTGTTAAAAATCATCTGCAAACGTAGAATTTGCCTTACCAGCAGGTGTCTCTAACTCCAATAACATCTTCCATATTTTTCTTTGAGAGTTTGGTACGAAAAATTAGGATTTGCCTCTCGAAAGCACTATGTATCTAAAACATAACCTGAAATTGCTGTTTAGTTTAGAGTATTATTTTGAGACGAACCACTGATGAAGCAAGTAAAATAGTCATGTATAAGCTACAGTGGCTACTACTTGATATGTAATGCTTACGTGGCACAAGTCAGGGAAGTATAAAACAATTTTCAGCCCCCAGACAGTACTTTCCTTCGGCAGAGAAATGAGGCGTCCCCAAAAGAGGAGGTGCCGAGAGGGGGATCAAGTTTTTCCATCGTATTGCCGTTAAGCCCGCTTTAAACCTCGACCTTTTGTCGCATTCGGTAGCGATGTGGACGCGCTGAAAAATAAATACTTCTGTGTACGACCTCCCGAGTCTGATCTGCCAGAACAACTCATCACTAAAGTATCTGATATGCAACTTGAGAAAATACTCTATATTAAAATATACATTAAAATAGATCTATAGGGATTAGGACAATAAAAAGACGAAGCAGACATTATTTAATGTACTATGAATTTATACTAAACAAATAATAACATATGATAAAATAAAAAAAAAACTGAAGGAAATTATTATTTTAACTACTATTAACTCTGTCGGTAAATAGTCTGAACATCAGAAAAGCAATAAATCAATGTGGGGTATTGGATCTCATAATTTTCCAGCAAATGAAATCTAGATGAAATCGTAATGTCTCGCTACTTAGATAATTTACTTTAACGTAGATCACATATTTAAAAAAAAAAAAAAGGAGAAATAATGTAGATAAAATACGTACTTAAGTAGCGCTGATTTTTGCTATTAAACGCAAGGGGGTCGCGGCGGAGACGGATTTCATTTCCTCGTTCTTGTGGTCTTTAGTTGAGTCAGTTTGCGCAGTTAGGTGCAGAACTTGCTCCTGCCCCCGACCAAGAAAAGTGCCTGGCAGTTATTTCTATATGGTTGAACGGAAACTTAATCAAATAAAACAACAAGTCATGGGGTGCTGTATTTATTAAGTAATACAAGATGAGTGATACAAATTCAAATGGTTCTCTTTCTTCTGGGCATTCATCGTCCCCCACGCAACACATATGCGTGAAGGGAAAAAGACCGCGCACACCTACACCCCAACACATATACCTGCACCTTCATCCTGTCTTGAAATATGATATCAACCGGCGTTTGGTGTATTTGGTTATCAATATAGGATTCTATCGATAAAAATATTATTATTCTGAAGAAGGACGAAAACGTAGGGTCGAAATGTATAAATAACAGGATTTTTTCCCATTTTATCATTCAATTAGATATATATATATATATATATATATATATATATATATATATATATATATACAAATTTATATATATATACACTAATAAAAATATATATAGATA
>OZ038504.1:36774326-36786826 GCA_964036315.1 Acanthosepion esculentum | reverse complement strand
TAAAAGATTTCGGATTAAAAAATAAATTCTATTGATTCTTTAGAAATATAAATATGTTTTTGTGGAAGGTTTTATCAATTGTTTCGTATCCACATTAGGTTATTAGATGTTTCATTGTGTAATGAAACTCACATAATCAGTCCATAGCATTCTCATCATCCTTCTGTAGAACCAAATTTCTTTTGCCTCAAGGCTCTTTTTTATCTGTGTGTTTTCGTCTAGCATTCACTGCCATATAGGGTGATTGATAATACAATGCAGTTCAGTAATCTTTGTTTCTAATGAAATTTTCCTGTTTCTTAGTACTTTGCTTATTTTTCGCTGTTCCAATACACCTTCGGATTTCTGTGCCACAATTTCTCTCCCCTGTTAAAACAATCACCGGATATTTAAATTCCTGTGATTGCTTGATTTTCGTATATCCCATTTGTAGTTGGCATTCTGGGATATTCGTCTGGTCGACAACCATTTATTCTGTCTTCTTACAATTGATATTTAGTCCTTTCTTCTCGATTTTTTTATTTTACAACTTTCTTTGTGCGTTCATGTAGATTACTTTCTGTGTCCGCTAGCAATACTGCAAATCATATGTTATTAACTTTGTGCTCGACAATAATAAATCCTGGCAGGACTTCTAGTTCTTAGATCTCCTGATTTTGCTTGCAGAGAAATTATAAACGATTTTCTCGTAGAATGCTTTTAAGTGTGATTTTATGAAACGGTAAATCGAATTTATCAGCCATTAATTATTTTTTTTTATCTGTTTTATTATTAATTGGCTCGTAAAACGGGACTAAGATAATAACCCTTACCGATATTGATTAAATATTTTTTTTTCTCATCGTTCTCCAATAAGTCGGAACAAAGCAAGAATTTATTATTTCGGAATACTATTTTCCCCGTAAGACAAACGTGATTACCAAAAGAAAATCCAAAAAGATTATATTAGATTTTCCTGTTACGACCATGATAAAATACATACGCTTCCAAAAGGACAAGCCTATCTTTCATTCATATTCCCACATACTAGGAGCTAGGCTCGACACAATTCCCTGAATCTCACCAAATTAACAAGCATCAGAATACTCAAGGGTTTCTTGGGTCCAACAAGCATTCCGCCGCGTCCATCGTATGATAATAGTAATGGTAATATTAGCTGTTTACTTAAAATGAAACTTTCGGTATTCCTGAGCGGAGCAGCCAGTACCAAACGGGTTACGCTTTTCTTTACTCCCTGGCTATCAGGCTAGGATCAAAATGTAGTATCTGTTCTCTTCATCTCTAATCCAAATGGTAATATTATCAGTGTCCTTATAAGGAATCCTTCGGCATTCATTGACCGTACATATGTATAAATTTGTGTATGCGTGCACTCCTTTCAGCACCTCGTACATTACATGAAGCGTCGTGTAACCGCCGCTATTCAATCTGTTTCTCCTCTTTTAATTTTCTCTTTACGTATATGTTTGTGCACATATAAAAATTACTAGCATAATTTATAATATATTGACATTGCAAAAGTCATTGGTTAATTACACAGTATAATGGTGGGGTCACCCACTAACCCTATCATGTGTAAGATTCAGTCACGCGAAAGATAAGATAGTAGAAGCGCTGTGATTTAAAAGAAAAGCAATTGCTGGGGAAATGTTTAAAGATTAGTATATACTCGTAACCGGATGCCCCGCGCTCTAACCATTAACTTACATCAACGATTCCTTTCTTTTCTTTTGTTATTATGACGTTCATCTCAAATAGCGTTGAGTCTTGTTTTGTTCAAGTGGTCTGCAATCAGTACGTGCTGCAATCCTGTCTTGACTTAGAAAATATTTCTTCTTTTAGTTACCGATTTGATTTGATTGTTGTCCGACTTGTTCGCGTGTCTTTTTCTTGTATTATTTGATCCTGCAAATAAGATAAATAGTGGAAAAAAAACAAAACATTTTAATCCGAATAATTTGAACGCAGATATTAGGAATACGGAGAAGGCTAAGATAAAGAAATAAATAAAGAAGAGAATAATTTATAATTCGAACTCTCTGAGAATGGAGGAAGAAAAATCGAAGACAGACAGTAGCTAAGCTGAGACGAACAATAAAACAAAAGATATATATATATATATATATATATATATATATATATATATATTATTTATATTTTTCTGTACTGTTTTAAAGGGTATTTTCTTTGATGTTTCTTTTGAAGTTAATCCTCGTCTGATGTTTATAGAAATCTGTGTTAGCGCGCAATATACGTATGGATTTTATTTTAAAGATGCCAAACGTAGTTGTATAGTTAATAGATTTAAATGCATTCAATTATATTATATATATATATATATATATATATATATATATATATATATATATATTACTGTTATGAATAATCAAGTAGCCTCCCCTTGTTTTGTTACTCTCCTCTCTGAGAGAGCTATTTCTGTTTACTGGGACTATAGAAGGACACGAAGCTTGTATTCTCAGTTTAATAAAGCCTACACCAGCGTACTTTTGTCATTGAAATTATTATTATCATTATTATTATTTTTATTATTATTATTATTATTATTATTGCTTAAGCCTCTGATTGGGAGATTTGCGGCTTTGAGCAGCGTGGAACCACCTCTTAATTGCTGTTGTTTCCAGGGCCACCATGACCCACGATGGTCGCACCTGCTTGGGTCCCAGCTGTGGGCAAATAGTTAACCTCACACTGGGGTCAAAACACTATGAAAGTATAAAAATATTTTTATAGTAAAAACACCATTAATACATTTTCATATTTAAGAAATACCAGCAATGAATATAAAAAAAAAACTACCAGCAATATATTTTTGTAAATTCGGAAATTTTCCCGTTAAGCCGATGTCGCACGGTAACAAAGCAGGTGAATTTAAGCGTACTTATTTTTGGATAAACACACGGTGACTCAGATAACTTGATTCCCTTTACCGAAGAGTCTTGCATTATTCGCCGTAATAGTCACTGTTTATATATATATATATATATATATATATATATATATATATATATATATATATATATATATTGAAATTTAAGCTCCAGATATGTTGTACGCCTTATAAATAATGAAACATGGCACAGAGTAAAATACATTGAATATAACGTTTTCATTTAGAGTAGTGCAGACCCAGGAGTGGATCATACGAGAAGTTCGCGCTTTTCAGCACCAATGATCTGCTAATACAGCTTGTTAACCATAACTGTTCTTTCAATTCCCGAATTCATATGTACGAATTTATTTGTGTTCGTGTTTGTTTTAGCGTTAAAAATCTAAATGATGAAAGAAAATGCAACAAACTTACTTGCAGGGGATCTGTATATTTCTAGTATTTACTCTGGTCTCTCCACTGAAACAAAATGTCACACAAGGTTGAGTTTAAAGTGGGGAACCCGAGCGCGTACACCCGGGCCAGGTACAAAAATTGACCAGCTCCCGTAACCTTCGGTTGCGCTGGAATCGGCATGCCTACCGATCCACACTCTCTAGTGCAATAGGGGTGCAGCCTCGGGCAGCTTTTCCTTGCGACCTGGCATTTCACAGTATTTATTTTCCTCAACTGCGTCTCTGTCCATGGACAGAACCACTACTGGGTCGCGCTTTGCCCGAAGGCACAGAGACAATAAACCCTACCAGGCATGGGCCTTGGAAGTTTATATATATAATTAACAGATATTAATGATCTGAGGATGAATCAAATAAACAACAAAATCAACCATTCAGTATCTGTCTATATTTCTGAGATGAGGTATTATGTACACTATTTAATTATTCGGACTATTGTCCTCATCTTTGTCGCCATATTTATTACAACATTTTGTTGTCGGTTGTACCCTCCGGCCTTCTTCAGGTGGTTGGAATGTCGAACTGAACCCTTTATTTCGTTCACTGGTGTAGACTGTTCTAGTTCCATGTGCCATGTCTAATGGATGTCAGTTATCAGTTATCTCCTGTTAATTCCCCACTCCAAGTTCTCTACCGCCTTAACCAGGTATTGAACTCACACTCTTTGGTTCCTGTCACCGGATCTAACTAACGCCTTTATCTACTGTGTCATGTGTCCTCAAAGACAGTCTACCCCAGTAAGCGAAATAAAGGGTTCAGTTCGACATTCCAACCAACTGAAGAAGGCCGGTGCGTACAACGGCCGAAACGTTGTAATAAATATGGTGACAAAGATGAGGACAATAGTCTGAACAATGTAAATAGTGAAAATCAATCATATCTTGGGCGCCTCATCATGGGTTAATGGTTTTTGAACTGATCTCGTTCGTCACTGGTTTCTGTTCGATCCTCAGTGGACGCCCTATACTTGAAGCCCTGTGCTAAAACTTATACAGAGCTTAGTAAATAATAAATCAACAACAGTTTTTGATAAGCTACATTAGGACGTTTACTATTTATACAGGTTTCGAGAGACACGCATCCTACGTATATTCCCCAGAAATAACCCGCACATAACGTTATGGTGGCATTAAAAATTGAAGAAAAAAGAAAAGAAGACGGAAAGACAATCTAAAAAAAAGTAAGAAAGAAAACACGGTTAAAGAAAGAAAGAATGAATGAATGAATGAATGAATGAATGAATGAATGAATGAAAATATGAAGTAAAATGGAGTAAGGAAAACGGAAGGAAACGTAAAGAAAGAAAGAAAGAAAGAAAGAAATAAAGAAAGAAAGAAAGAAAGAAAGAAAGAAATGGAAGTAAAAGGGAGTAGGGGAAAAGGAAGGAAACGTAAAGAAAGAAAGAATGACAGAAAGAAAGAACTGGAAGTAAAAGGAAGTAGGGAAAAAGGAAGAAAACGCAAAGAAAGAAAGAAAGAAAGAAAGAAAGAAAGAAAGAAAGAAAGAAAGAAAGAAAGAAAGAAGGAAATGAGCATCTGGAAAATAGAAAATAGAAAACATCTAAGAAGGAAAAAATTGAAGAAAAAAGTAAAGAAGACGGAAAGACAATCTAAAAAAAAGTAAGAAAGAAAACACGGTTAAAGGAAGAAAGAAAGAAAGAAAGAAAGAATGAATGAATGAATGAATGAAAATATGAAGTAAAAGGGAGTAGGGAAAAAGGAAAGAAAGAAAGAAAGAAAGAAAGAAATGGAAGTAAAAGGGAGTAGGGGAAAAGGAAGGAAACGTAAAGAAAGAAAGAATAACAGAAAGAAAGAAGGAAAGAAAAAACTGGAAGTAAAAGGAAGTAGGGAAAAAGGAAGAAAACGCAAAGAAAGAAAGAAAGAAAGAAAGAAAGAAAGAAAGAAAGAAAATAAGAAAGAACTGGAAGTAAAAGGGTGTAGAAAGAAAGAAAGAAAGAAAGAAAGAAAGAAAGAAAGAAAGAAAGAAAGAAAGAAAGAAAGAAAGAAGGAAATGAGCATCTGGAAAATAGAAAATAGAAAACATCTAAGAAGGAAAAAATTGAAGAAAAAAGTAAAGAAGACGGAAAGACAATCTAAAAAAAAGTAAGAAAGAAAACACGGTTAAAGGAAGAAAGAAAGAAAGAAAGAAAGAATGAATGAATGAATGAATGAAAATATGAAGTAAAAGGGAGTAGGGAAAAAGGAAAGAAAGAAAGAAAGAAAGAAAGAAATGGAAGTAAAAGGGAGTAGGGGAAAAGGAAGGAAACGTAAAGAAAGAAAGAATAACAGAAAGAAAGAAGGAAAGAAAAAACTGGAAGTAAAAGGAAGTAGGGAAAAAGGAAGAAAACGCAAAGAAAGAAAGAAAGAAAGAAAGAAAGAAAGAAAGAAAGAAAGAAAATAAGAAAGAACTGGAAGTAAAAGGGTGTAGAAAGAAAGAAAGAAAGAAAGAAAGAAAGAAAGAAAGAAAGAAAGAAAGAAAGAAAGAAAGAAAGAAAGAAAGTAGGAAATGAGCATCTGGAAAATAGAAAATAGAAAGAAAGTTAAGAAAACATCTAAGAAGGAAAAAATAGAAGAAAAAAGAAAAGACGGAAAGACAATCTAAAAAACGGAAGAAAGAAAACATGGTTAAAGAAAGAAAGAAAGAAAGAAAGAAAGAGAGAAAGAAAGAAAGAAAGAAAGGAAGAAATATAAGTAATAGGGATTAGGGGAAAAAGAAGGAAACGTAAAGAAAGAAAGAAAGAAAGAAAGAACTGGAAGTAAAAGGAAGTAGGGAAAAAGGAAGAAAACGCAAAGAAAGAAAGAAAGAAAGAAAGAAAGAAAGAAAGAAAGAAAGAAAGAAAGAAAGAAAAAAAGAAAATAAGAAAGTGGGAAGTATTTTGAAAGAAAGAAAGCTTGATTGATATTAAGAAAGAAAGAAAGAAAGAAAGAAAGAAAGAAAGAAAGAAAGAAAGAAAGAAAGAAAGAAAGAAAATAAGAAAGAACTGGAAGTAAAAGGGCGTAGAAAGAAAGAAAGAAAGAAAGAAAGAAAGAAAGAAAGAAAGAAAGAAAGTAGGAAATGAGCATCTGGAAAATAGAAAGAAAATTAAGAAAACATCTAAGAAGGAAAAAATAGAAGAAAAAAAGAAAAGACGGAAAGACAATCTAAAAAACGGAAGAAAAAAACACGGTTAAAGAAAGAAAGAAAGAATGAATGAATGAATGAAAATATTAAAAGACCGTATAACAAAGTAATAAAATAAAGAAAGGAGCCAGAAAAATGCCATTTGAGAAAGAAATTGAAAGAAATTAAAACTTTAAGGAAGAAAAAGAGGAATGACGAAAGAAATGAGTACTTAAGAGAAAATAGAAATGAATAGATCGTTCTAGAAAGAAAGAAAAAATTTAAAAAAAGAAAATATTGAAAAATTAACCTCTCTTCAGTTTTTTGCTTTCCAGTTAAATTTGATCTTCAAAATGGTAAATGCAATTAACTTGTCTTCTTGATTCCTGTTATTTTATTGTACTCTGCCTTTAATAATGTTTTCTTTTTCTCATATTCTTGTGGCTTTATTGCCTTGCTTGAGGTAAAATTATTTTAAAAATTAAATATAATTTGCTGATGGAAATTACAGTTTTTTTTCATATTGATGTACACAAGCAAGGGCATGCACAAATATATAGGGCTATATCTAGACCTATATTCATAAAATCAGGCAATGGAATTAATAGTCATTTTCTTTGTAATGCTGAAGTCGGTAATCACCCGAGAGGAGATTATCTATTTACTAATCCAATATTTTCTCTATATACCACCCCCATATCATAGCTTGCTTATGCCTACAAAAATGTTCATGATAATTCTTCTGATAATATTTACTCTTTGGTAACTAGACTTTAGGAATGGAAATCATGTCGTCATCTAGCTAATGCCGTGCCATTTTGTGGGAGGCATTTCTGGGTGGTATATTTGCAATGTGTTTCAGCCGCACCCCGTATTTTAAAAGAGACCTCATAGACAAAATCAATTCTAGATTTGAAACTTCATTGAGTGTGTGTTTAGAAGATTGGAAATCCCACTTGACTGCACGAAATTTGATAAAAGACAACGCGTGAAACGTGATATTAAAAAGAAAAGAATTAAAATGACAAAACAGGCAAAAATCAGGCTACATGTCTACGCTGATTTCGAAATCGCGCTAAATCCCTAGCTAATTCAAAACGCAAATAGACTAATATTTTACGATGTCGTGAAAACGTATATATACGTCGACAGCAGTAAGTTTAGAATAGACGTATAACTACGTCTTCAGCAGCGTAAGTGTGTTGAGTTTCTTTCCCATTAACTTTTTTTTTATCATTTAACATTGTTGATCCTCCTCTTCATGAATTCTTTCTTTTTCAAATACTTGTTAGTGTTTTTTTTTTTGTTTTTTTTTTATTTTGATCTCACTCCAACTTCTTTCTCATCTTTAAATTCTATTTTTCCCGCCTTTGTTTCATATCTCGTTTCCTGGACGAGATACGCGTCGCTCCTGCATCGACCCAATAAAAATAATCGGATAATCGAGATCATCTGACGCCCTGGCAAAGTCAGTTTGCATTTTCTTTACGGCACGATTGTCATAAACGTGTGGCTCGTGAAATGACCCTCTCGTCATTCGGCTAAAGACAGGCATCCATAGAGATGATGTCTGCATATAACGTCACGGGAAATAATGAAAATGAAATAAAACAAAGGAAACAATTTAAAATCTCATCTTTGACAGAGTGTCACAGGAATTCTAAGAACCGTTTTGGCTAGTAGAAAGAGATATTCTTTAAGAAAGAAAGAAAGAAAGAAAGAAAGAAAGAAAGAAAGAAAGAAAGAAAGAAAGAAAGTGTGTGAAAGTGAAGCAAATATTTTTATGAAGAGTCCATGAGAGAATAAAGAAAGAAAGAAAAAAAGAAAAAAAGATAGAAAGATCAAAGAAAGAAAGACAGGGAGCGTCTGAAAGTGAAACAAATATTATATTGAAGACGGAAAAGACCGTGAAAGAAAGAAAGAAAGAGAGAAAGAAAGTAGGAAATGAGCATCTGGAAAATAGAAAGAAAATTAAGAAAACATCTAAGAAGGAAAAAATTGAAGAAAAAAGAAAAGAAGACGGAAAGACAATCTAAAAAAAAGTAAGAAAGAAAACACGGTTAAAGTAAGAAAGAAAGAAAGAATGAATGAATGAATGAAAATATTAAAAGACCGTATAACAAAGTAATAAAATAAAGAAAGAAGCCAGAAAAATGCCATTTGAGAAAGAAATTGAAAGAAATTAAAATTTTAAGGAAGAAAAAGAGGAATGACGAAAGAAATGAGTACTTAAGAGAAAATAGAAATGAATAGATCGTTCTAGAAAGAAAGAAAAAATTTAAAAAAAAAGAAAATATTGAAAAATTAACCCCTCTTCAGTTTTTTGCTTTCCAGTTAAATTTGATCTTCAAAATGGTAAATGCAATTAACTTCTGTCTTCTTGATTCCTGTTATTTTATTGTTCTCTGCCTTTAATAATGTTTTCTTTTTCTCATATTCTTGTGGCTTTATTGCCTTGCTTGAGACAAAATGATTTTAAAAATTAAATATAATTTGCTGATGGAAAATACAGTTTTTTTTTCATATAGATGTACACAAGCAAGGGCATGCACCAAATATATAGGGCTATATATATATACCTATATTCATAAAATCAGGCAGTGGAATTAATAGTCATTTTCTTTGTAATGCTGAAGTCGGTAATCACCCGAGAGGAAATTATCTATATACTAATCCAATATTTTCTCTATATACCACCCCCATATCATAGCTTGCTTATGCCTACAAAAATGTTCATGATAATTCTTCTGATAATCTTTACTCTTTGGTAACTAGACTTTAGGAAATTAATAGCAGTAGAGTCGAAATAACTAGAGGTAGCCGTAAGTTCTATGCTAGCAGTTTCTTCTCTCGCACTTCACGCTTGTGGAAACCCTCTCCTGGCTTCTTGTTTTACAGTCAACTTCGATTTTTTAAAATTTGAATGCAATGTGAATTGTTATTTATACACAGTACTGATAGCAGACATGGAAAAGAAACTACAAAATCTCTTACATATGGTAGGGACGGAGAGTTTGAAGAAAGGACTAAGCATAAACTACACGAAGACAGAACGCATGGTGATCAGTAAAAGAATGAGCCCGAAATGCGATTTGCAGGTCGGGAACATTAGAATCAAGAAGACGCGGAAGTTTAAATATCTGGGAAGTGTCTTGACAGAGGACGGTAAGTGCGACACTGAGATCCGTAGACGTATTGGGATGGCCAAGGACGCATTCGAAAAGCTGGGCAGAGTATTGCGAGACAGCAGGATATCTTTGGTAACAAAGAAAAGAATACTGAACTGTTACGTGGCATCTGTCCTTCCATACGGCAGTGAATGTTGGACGATTTCCTCAAAGATGAGGACGAGACTCGATGCGACAGAGATGTGGTTCTACAGAAGGATGCTAAGGATATCATGGACCGAGCGTGTGAGCAACGATGAGGTCTTTAGAGGGGATGCAACAAGGAGGAGGCTTATACTCAACAACAGGAAGAGGCAGCTGAATTCACTGGGACACATAATGAGGAAGGAGAGCCTGGAGAATCTGATACTCACAGGTCGAATAGCGGGAGAGAGAGACAAGGGAAAGCAATGCATGACATACCTAGCAGACTTAAGCAAGTGGATGACAGAACGTGGTCTGGGGGGGGGGGACAGAGGGAAGGAAATTGTTTAGAACTGCAAGGGATAGGGGGATCGTCTACGTCCTGAAAGAATATGGCGCATAAAAAGAAAATGCCTTTTTAATTCCCATTCTTTTATTGTTCTCTCTCCTAAATAACGTTTTACTTTTTCTAATATTCTTACATACTCAGTAACAAACTTGCGTTTTAGTAGCTTTGTTGCCATGCTTGGAGTTAAATAAAAAAGAATTAAAATAGCATTTAGGAAAAAAGAATACAAAAAAAATAATATAGAACGTCTGAGAAACAAAGAAAGAATGATTTGTGGTAAAGAAGCATTTCCAAGAATATGCTATATTAAATAAATGTATTATTTTGTGATGCCAACGAATACCCATTATCACTTTCGTAATTATCGTTGTAGTAGAGACTTTGTAATCGCAGATACAACTTATAGTAACGCCGTTGAACAATACTGGTGTCAGACGCCTTCGAATAACAATCGCACTAATAGTACTTGGTCGATAATACTCGCTCGAATAGTAACCACGGTATCAGTTTAGTTATGTGCTATGCGTGATACACGCTTAGGTGATCATGTATCTTTCGATACATGACCGATGAGGCAGATTTTTTCCCGCATTAGGTTGCCATTTCTTTCTGCGGTAGACCAGTTGCCATCCATAGCTATAGAACACGGTCTGTCCTGCTATTTACCCATATCTGGGGGGGAGAGAAGGATTCATACCTTTCCTAAGTATATTAGCACGTAAGTGAAAGTAATTGATCTGACTGGAATTCGAACTCGGCTCTCCGATTTCTCAATCCGAGCCGCAGCCATCTGAATAGAGAGATAGTATAGAGAATGGAGTAGGGAATAGCGCCTGTATAGCAATAGAGGATAGAAAAGAAATGGTGATCCGTATAGCATAGAGGATAGACTAGAAATAGCGATGCGAATAGCAATAGAGGATAAGCTAGAAATGCAGATCCGTATAGACGTCACGCTGCTTTCTAATTATGCGTTTCTCCCATGGTCACGTGATCCACTTAATTCAAAAATGGGATCTCCTGTGTTCGTTCTCTAGCGATCTACGTTCAAACTTAAGTGTCGTCAGCGACACTTTATTCCTATATAACATAGTCCTAAATAAAGCGTCAATGAAAGTAAGCCTCTACATCGTTACAAAAAAAAATCAGTTTAGATAGGCGATCTCAACATCGTTTAATACTATTTGTCTATGGACGTGATATATTTTAGCTTTTTTTACAGAGAATATTTTCCACAGATTTCTGATGAGTGCGATGCTAAATTTTAATTAGTGCATGACTGAAAGTCTTTTGGTGCAATGAATGAAACAGAACTGGAAAAAGATTGATGAACCCAATCATTTCGAACAGGAATAATGAAATCGAATAAAATCGCTTAGAATATTCATTAGGAAAATAATAAATGACAGGAAAGTACTTGATTAAAAAAAATGACACTTCAGACAAAAGTAATTTTAAAAATAAAAAGCGGATAACGTCGAGAATGACGATGGCGCGGGTAAACATCGAAACAGACTTAGAATTCACAAGAACCGATTACTTACAAATGTCATTTTAGAATTGGTATCATCCATTACAAATGTCATTTTAGAGTTCTTTCATTTGTTAGATATATTTCAGACACTTTAAAAAGATTTTTAAAAGGAAAGACGTTTTAACGTTTTTACAAAAAACATATGCCCATGAAGTTTCTATCTATCTATCTATCTATCTATCTATCTATCTATCTATCTCAGTCTTTTCATTATCTATCTATCTATCTATCAATCTATCATTTTAGAATTTTCATTTCCGACACTTTAAAAAGATTTTTAAAAGGAAAGACGTTTTAACGTTTTTACAAAAAACATATACCCATGAAGTTTCTATCTATCTATCTATCTATCTATCTATCTATCTATCTATCTATCTATCTCAGTCTTTTCATTATCTATCTATCTATCTATCTATCTATCTATCTATCTATCATTTTAGAATTTTCATTTCCGACACTTTAAAAAGATTTTTAAAAGGAAAGACGTTTTAACGTTTTTACAAAAAACATATGCCCATGAAGTTTCTATCTATCTATCTATCTATCTATCTATCTATCTATCTATCTATCTATCTATCTATCTCAGTCTTTTCATTATCTATCTATCTATCTATCTATCTATCATTTTAGAATTTTCATTTCCGACACTTTAAAAAGATTTTTAAAAGGAAAGACGTTTTAACGTTTTTACAAAAAACATATGCCCATGAAGTTTCTATCTATCTATCTATCTATCTATCTATCTATCTATCTATCTCAGTCTTTTCATTATCTATCTATCTATCTATCTATCTATCTATCTATCTATCTATCATTTTAGAATTCTTTCATTTCCGACACTTTA
>OZ038504.1:36761826-36769326 GCA_964036315.1 Acanthosepion esculentum | reverse complement strand
CTGCTGTCCGTTGAAATTCAGAAAATCTTTTTCTTAAAACAACCTTTCAGGAAAATAAGTTTTCTAAATTTCAATAACTATTATTGTTCTCGTCTGATCGGGGCTTTTTTTCTTCTTTTTTTTTGTTTGTTTTGAACGTGAACATTTGAACGTTTGTTTTGAACGTGATTACGTCATTGGTCTCTCTCTTGTTAATGTTTGTTGTTGTTGCTACTGTTGAACGTTCTCGGGTAACACCTGATACAGTTCTTTGTGATTCTGTAAGAAGGTTAGAAGAAGCTTGTCCTCGTTGAGACCTACAGGCTTCACTCACTCGAAGCCATTTTTGACCATCGATCTGAGGAAGCGAATGCAAACATATTATTATGTAGAATGATGTTAAAGTTATGAATGTCCTATCCTGAAACCATTCAACCGGAAACAGAATTGTAACGGCCATTTGAGCAAGAAAAATAGTAGGAAAAATTTAATGATTAATTTGTCATATTCTGCAAGATGCTTGTCTCTGTTTTTCTTTTTTCTTTTTTTTTTGTCTTATTTTCTTTTCCTTTTCACTGATTTTGCTCTCAATTATTCTAGGTCCGAATTGATTTGCTGTCTCGGGCCATAAATAACCAGATAATTAAGCTGTTTCATTTCTTTTCTTTTTGTTTTCAAAGATAAGCAAAGAAAAAGAAAAACGTAAAACTCGACACGATGTGTTACTTTATTATGCAATTCAGTGTTTTCCCACTAAATCTGGTATTAACCAATCGATATTCGTAGACTTTTAAACATTTGAACAGGAGTAGAAGGTTTATCCCTTGTTTCCTGTCTAGGGCCGGTTTTCCCGGTTCCGTCTACTGCATCTCTATACTTCTAAGGTCTCCACCTGAAATCTTAAATTTGATTAACTAATTATTTATTTATTTTCCCCTCAATACGAGTAGATAGGTTCGCCTCCTCCGTCTTTGATCTCTGTTTAGGATTGGCTTTCCGTTTCCTTCTAAAGTTTGTCATTCTCTTTAACTCCCAGTAACCCCATTGCGTCTTAGTGGCATTATAGCTTTTCTTGGGATGAATTGATTTGGAAAAAAGAGACGATTTTTTCATATTATCTTAGGGATTCACTTACTCTTGCAGAGCACTTTATCTGAACTACTCACACACAAACACACACACACACACACACACACACACACACACACACACACACACACACATATATATATGTATATATATAAATACCTGTAGATGCCACTATTTATATATACCTGTACCCATGCATATATGTATATGTGCACCCTCCCATATATATATATATATATATATATATATATATATATATATATATATATATATATGTATATATATAATATATTATAATATTTTTGTTTTTAAAAATATGATTCCTTCGCTACATAAGAGTTCTCATGTTTCAAAAGCGACCCCTAACATAATTTTTGAAGTTCACCATAACTTCAAAAATTATGTTAGGGGTCTCGGCTCTCGCTTTTGAAACATGAGAACTCTTATGTAGCGAAGGAATCATATTTTTTAAAACAAAAAATATTATAATATAAGCTCTACTTCTGTATGGAGCACTGTCTTTTTGAAAATAAAAACAAAATACTAAGGAACACCGGATTATCTACCTAACGTGTTCTTTCCTATTTTTCTGCATACCTGCATATATATATATATATATATATATATATATATATATATATATATATATATATATATTTATATATATAGGTGTATTGGGTAAATGTTTATAAATACTTGATTTGTTTCTCTTTTTCTACCATGTCATTGATACTTACCGCACTGGAAAATCGAATGTCTTTGTACAGAATCGAGCATATGCACTTTTCATTGAATACTACAGACAAGGTGATTTTATTTAGTTTTTTTACAATAAAAAATGTTTTAGACGGATAATAAGAACATTCGGACAGTTTCATATAATTTATCATCCGAAAAGAAAAACAATTATTAGATCGCATGAGAAATTGTATAAAAAAACTAAATAAAAACACCTTGTCAGTCATTTTTAATAAAATGTGCATGAAAGAAGGATTGCTGCCTAAATACACAAATGTTAAATTATATATATATATATATATATATATATATATATATATATATATATATATGTATATTGTGTGTATTTAGGCAGAATTTTTTCATTTATACATGTTTCCTTAAATAATATAGAAAAGTGTTGTCTATATATATTATGTAAGTTCTTTTCATATCGTCTGATAAGCTTAATAACATTATTATTAAACAATGAAAGAAAATCACAATATTGATACATATTTTTTTTAATCCAATCTAAGCTTTCGGCTTACATAAGCCATTATCAAAGATGACAATTACACAATATATTTAAGCAATACACGAACAAGAAATTGATGATAGTCTGTTTTTGTTTACATGGATGTTTTCCCAGCAACGATAAACATGTGCATATAAGACGCTGAAAGCGAAAATCGCACAACAGCTCATGACGTCACACATGACCACGCGAGAGTGAATCCGATGAGTATTGAGTATGGAAAGCCGTTGGTATGAACCAATGGCTTCTGTTACTAATTATAGGCATTTAAGGATATTTGTGGAGATTTCATAGTTTATTTTGTTCAGTTTAGGTTTCAACTGTTTTATGTATATAGCTTCAAGAATTTTTAGTTTTTGTTTATTGTTTTCATGTTTAAGTATAGTTGTGTTTTCAACGATGATTTATATATATATAAGTGTGTACTTGTCCAGACTTGCTCTTTTATACAAGTTCCGTTAAAAACGACTGACAATGTACTGTGCTTACTTTCCTTGTTGGCTGCTGTTTCATGTAATTTAATATTTCTATATTTGCACCTTTATATATATATATATATATATATATATATATATATATATATATATATATATGATCTGGAAACATGATTTAAACCGATAGCTGGAGCGAGGATACACGAAGGTTTGCCGCCGGGTAGAAGCGTATTCGACTGGAAAAACAACAAGAGGACATCGGTGGAGAGCGTTTCACATTCATTAATTGCAATCAAGACTGTCACGCACGTGTGGGCCTGTACAGCCATATCAGCTACTGCACCGCCACCAACAGCTGAGGCATAACTATTTGGGCGCAGATCCAAGGTTTCTCGAGATCGACGAATGCCGAGAGAGATAGAGTGAAAGATCTTATATGAAAATATATGTCTTCTGAGAATTTATATATTTATTTTCAACTTCTCAGCAGGTATCAGAAAATTGGACCTATCTATACAATAATTAAATTTAAAAAAAAGAAAAGATATGTAGTGTAGTAATGTTTAGATGGCTTTTCTCGCTAGATCAATTACGACTGAGTCGTAAGTTCGATCCTTACTGGGTACTACTTAATCTCAGCCTTGCATCACAACTAATCTACACTTTGTAAATACTATAGGAAACTTCGATGTGATGTAATGGTTAGCAACCTTGTTTCACTAGATAAATTAAGACTGAGTAATGACTTCGATTCTAACTGGCTGCTCTTTAATCTCGGCCTTGTGCCACAACTAAATAAATCACTATATATATATATATATATATATATATATATATATATATATATATAAAAGTGAACATAGAAGTCAACACTTAGAGGCGACAGTCTGTTTCATGCTAAATGTAATCATCGGGCCACCGCCTCTAAGTGTTGACTTCTATGTTCACTTTTATATTTACACACGCTCTATCTCTGATATTGAGCACTTTATCCCATAAATATAGCATACTTTAAGACTATATTTCTTCATATATATATATATATATATATAAAAATGAACATTGAAGTCAACAATCAGAGGCGACAGGCTGTTTCATGCTAGACGCAATCGTCAGGCTGCGTCTATATATATGCAACCTGACGATTGTGTCTAGCATGAAACAGCCTGTCGCCTCTGAGCGTTGATTTCAGTGTTCACTTTTATATTTATATTTACATACGTTCTATCTCTAATAGTGAGCACTTTATCCCATAATTATAGCACACCATAAAACTATATTTCTTCATTCATATATATATATATATATATATATATATATATATATATATATATATATAGAGAGAGAGAGAGAGAGAGAGAAAGAAAGAGAGAGGTTATGCGTGTGTGAGTAGTAACGTTTTTATCAGATTTTTGAGTGATCAGACTGTACTGACTTCCATTTTGCGCGCCGTTAGAGTAGGTATTTTTTCTGTCTTGAAAACAGAGAACTTCTCCATGAGACAATGTGCGGCCTATTTGTTAATTTATTTATTGAATCTAAACTTCTCCCCATCTACTTTAAGCTCCGTTCGTTCTTATCTTGTACAATTATAAACAACAACAAAAGAAACGAACAAGGAAGCTTCATAAAAAAAAATGGCGGTTTTTGTGGGTTCTTGGCAAGGTACCTGCCGGGCATTTTTTTTAATGTCTTGCTAAGAATACTGAAGATAATTTTGCCTGTCGAATAAACTTGTTTCATTTTTATTCATCATTTTTTCTCTTGCTATAATTCGTGCTGTTATTATCTTTAGTTTCACCGTTTTTTATGCTTTTCTTTTCTTATGCCACGCCCATTATAACGACCCCCACCACCCATTCTCTTGATATTCCGTTGGTGAGATTTAAGCCATTTGAGCAGTTCCATCCCACGAACCGCTGCTTCGTGGGACCGACTCCCAAGATGATGCCTCCTCGATCATTACAATCTTAACCTGTTCATGACAACCTTTATCTTTCCAACATATCCGCATAAACTATGCCTCTACCTCGAAAGGCTCTCGTGTCTTGTACAGGGTGAACAGCATTGGGGTTAAATAGTTGGGTAGAGTACGCTTCCTAGCTATGAGTGATAACTACCTTATGAGAAGGCTTAATCTGAATTTTCAACTGTAGATAAGGCAACGAGTATCACTCCACAATCTTTCCTTGAAGTCATGTCATATAATATTTGGAAAGTCATGACTGCCGACATCATGAAGGGGCATCTTATTAATTATTATTATTATTTTATTTTCTTTGATTTCTGGTGTATCAGTCAGTCAGTTATGTGCTATGCGTGATACATGCTTAGGCGATCATGTATCTTTCGATAGATGAATGACGAGGCAGATTTTTTTCCCGCAGGAGGTTGCCATTTGTTTCTGTAGACCAGTTGCCGTCCAAGGCTAAAGAACCCGGTCTGTCCTGCTATGTACCCATAGCTGGGGGAAGAAGAAGAGGATTCATACCTTTCCCAAGGATATTAGCCCGTAAGTGAATATCATTTCAGTTATGTGTCATGCGTGATACACGCTTAGGCGATCATGTACTTTTCGATACATGTCTCACGAGGCAGATTTTTTCCCGCAGTAGGTTGCCATTTCTTGATGTTCCCATGTGCCATATTTTTGAGATTTCGATTTGATGGTCCTCGTATTTTTATAGCTTTTTGAAGATCTTCAAAGATACATTGCAGTCCACAGGGACTAACATATCAATAATTTTTTTCGGTCTCTAATAACAATAACGGTCTGGGCGGTTAGTTTGATTGTTCTGTCTGTGTGTATTGTGTAGTCCCATAAAATTATAACAGGTCCTATCTCCGTAACCGGGTCTGGGTGGTGTTCATACAAGTTTCTTTCAGTTTCCTTCCCGTAGAAGTTGCAGATTTTCCAGTGCAGATTTTCCAGTGCAGTTATTGGCCAACTCTGTCATACCGAGTTTTATATTCAGTGGGTGCCAATACCATGCAACCTGATACAAGATAATCTATTGTTTCTGGGTAATTATCACAGAACCTGCATTTTGGGCTAACACTATATTTTAGTATGTGTGCTTGATAATTTCTAGTTAACAAACACTGGTCCTGTGCATTTGTGTATATTATGTTTCCTGCTTTGTATCCTGTAGAGCTGGGTCGAAACGATGGTTTTTAAGCCCTACAGGAGAATTGTCATTTAATTGATAGCACGTTTCTTAGTATATGTGATGCTCCTAGTATGGCGATCTTCTGGGCAATTTGTAATTTGATGTTACCTGAGAAACCTTTAGTAAAATTGTCCATTCCTCTTCTCACGAGGCCCACAGATCCGATTACTATTGGTACTGTCTCAGTCTACATTCCACACATTCTGTTCATCTCGATCTCCAGGTCATTGTACTTGGACAATCTCTCGATAATTTTCACCGAGTTGTTTCCCTCAGATGATACTGCTATGTCAATAAGCATTCACTTCCTGAATTTCTTGTCTTTTATAATAATATAAGGCCTGTTGGCTTTTATTTGCCCTGTCAGTTTGAATTGGCATTTCACAGAAGATAGTTACATCGTTATTCTGGGTAACAGTGACTGGTTGGTGCTCATAGCATCTCTCAGTGGTTTCGATTTTGTGCTTCTAGCATATCTTCCAGTGCATATATGTCGCTACCTTGTTATGTTTGTGAGAATATTCATTTTTATTTCATTTATTCTATTTCTTCTTCTTCTTCTTCTTCTTCTTCTTCTTCTTCTTCTTCTTCTTCTTCTTCTTCTTCTTCTTTTTCTTCTTCTTCTTCTTCTTCTTCTTCTTCTTCTTCTTATTATTATTATTATTATTAGTTCTATTATTAGTAGTAGTACTATTATTATTATCATTATTACAACACTTTAAAAGAGTGCGATTTAAGAAAAGTCATTTTAACAATATTACGACAGTACGTCTGTTTTCAAGTGTTTTCTAAAAATCTATCATCATTATTATTATTATTATTATTATTATTATTATTATTATTATTATTATTAATCATCAGTTAGAGAATTGCACAAATCTATTATTATTATTAATAATAATAATAATAATAATAATAATAATCAATGTAAGAAAAGAAAAAGGTACAATGATTAACAATTTTTAATAATATTTCGACAGTGTGTCTGTCTTCAATTTATATTTTGAAATACAGTTTGTTCTACTTCTTTATGGCATGATCTTAGAGAATACCATAGACTGACCATGTCAATAACGAGGAAGTTATGAGGAAAAGGAAAGCAAAATGGACACTTATATTTAGAATCTGAAAGAGAAAGGTGAATTTTCAAAAACATATCAGGAGGATAGAGAGTGAGGAGAAGTTTACTTTCGCAAGACCTTATTGAAGGTAAGTGGGACAGAGGAAACGGCGAGGAACATTTCTAACAATCTTGGGCAAATAGATAGCAGAGCACAAGGCAAGGAGACTGAAAGATAAAAAGAAATGCAAAGATTGTTAAAAACGATATGGAGAGCCATGATGGCCCAGGTACTAAAGGGACACGCAAAATCTTAATTCATCAAAACCAATATATATATATATATATATATATATATATATATATATATATATATATAATTCGAAAATTATAATATAAACATGTTATAACATCACTATAAAAATAGGCATTTTCTTTCAACACTTATCAAATGATGGTGTGCAATGTAGAATCTACATTGAACATCATCACTTGATAAGACACCATAAGTCT
>OZ038504.1:36739326-36759326 GCA_964036315.1 Acanthosepion esculentum | reverse complement strand
TCCAGGTTTTCAGATAAGACGTCTAGCCATCTTTAAATCATTTGTCGTAAGAAACACTGAAAAACCCTTTGAATAATTCAGCTAAAAAGAGACCGGGTGGAAATCATTTTGTGTCTTCCCAACTGAGCAATGGTGAGAGGAAAAAGATCATTCAGGCCTTCAGTAGTGGTACCAACATTCATATTCTGGCTTCCATCTTCAATGTCCGTTCGAGAACCTTCAAGAGAATGGTGAATAAGTTAAAAAAAAAGATGAAACAATAGAGAGGAAAACTGGATCAGGAGATCACAACAGGAAGAAGGATCATCATTTAAAATTAGGGCTAAATACATTCTTATTTTTCAAAGTATATTCCAATACTGTTATTGGTCGGAGAATTCCAGTAAAATATCTTTAATCATTTCTAAGAAAGAAATATTCAAATCTTAATCTAACAAATGGACAATTTTTTGTAACACGATTTGGACAATTTTGCTGGTAGACAGAGAGAGGGATAGGGGTAGATGGGGGAGGAGAAGGGAGAAAGAGAGGCTGATTCTTTTTTTTTTTCAACTCTCGTTTTGAGCTCTTAGGTCTGTTTTCTAATTTAACGCTTTCTTTTCCGCTCCCTCTTACTTCACCTGCACGGTTGTTCTGATGTTGTAATGGATGTAGTCTCGGAATGAGAGTTCCGACAGCTGAGATGTCCTTCTACAGACAGATGAACTCTCAGAAGTCAGAACACATGCTTACCATCAAAAGATACAACTTATCGTAGCGACATGCTACTTTCATATTTTTGTTTCAGCAAACGGACCCTTTCAATTTAAACCTTGAACTGTTCGAGTTTATTAATTCTGTACATCGTTTCGGTGGAATAATGGATAGCGGCTCGGATTGTGGAACCGGAGAGCCAAGTTCGAATTCCAGTCAAATCCATTCCATTCAATTTTGTGCCAATACCCTTGGTAAATGTATAAATCCTCTTCTTCTTCTTCTTCTTCTTCTTCTTCTTCTTCTTCTTCTTCTTCTTCTTCTTCCCCAGCTATGGGTAAATAGCAGGACAAACAGTGTTCTATAGCCTTGGATGGCAACTAGTCTACCGCAGAAAGAAATAGCAACCTTCTGCGGGAAATAATCTGCCTCGTCAGTCATGTATTGAAAGATACATGATCGGCTACGCGTGTATCGCGCATGGCACATAACTGACTGACTATGGGTAAATAGGACAGACAGGGTTCTATAACCTTGGATGGCAACTGGTCTACCTCAGAAAGAAATAGCAACCTACTGCGGGGAAAAATCTGCCTCGTTAGTCATGTATCGAAAGATACATGATCGGCTACGCGTGTATCACGCATGGCACGTAACTGAACTGAACTGTCATCGTTTCGGAGATATTTTACGCTGGTTATCCAAATCCAATACTATTTCTTTCCTGTACGTAGTTTTTTATTATGACGATTTGTGTTATACTTCATAACCTAGAGTTATTTTTACGGCTTTCATTATAAAAATACGCACTGTTGTAATATTCTTGCGCCATAAAAGCAACAGTGACCTGAATAGAACAACCTGGTGCGGATGAGATGCTGTTGTAGTATCTGTTTTGTGCCGGTTCCTCTCTCCACTCTCCTGCTTGGACAGAATCCTCGGATCTGTTCCGTAGCGTGGGTTTTTGACTGGCTAGGACTAGATAAGACAAGCTACGACTAGGTATGACCAGTGGCCCGAGTGGAAACACTCGGGTTTCCCCAGGTTACAACAAACTGTCCTTGTGTCGCATCCTGACTCTGTGGGAAGTCAAAGATAAATATAGGGACGGGAAGAGAATAAGATGATAGGGTTGTATCTAGACAAGCGGCGATCACCAACGATAAACTGTCTTCCACTGACCATGTCTTCTTTCAATCTACTCGGCGATTCCGGTTTCACTCTTTGCTGCTCATCATTTTTGATTCCAACCGCCTACCTTCGGCTGCCTGCTAGTACCAGCTCAACACGCCGACTGACTCTCGTCCTTCGACACCTCCCAAGCGGTTTCGTCTTCATCTTCTGGTTACCAACAACCGTCCGCCCTGAGCTTTGACTGCCAGCTAGTACTTGTGGCACGTTCAAGTTGTTCCGGTCATCATCAACTGTCAACTACCAGCAAGACCACCCAGGGCATTTGAAACATCCGGATTCTTCGATTGTATTTTCCCTTTTTTCTACCAATATTAAGTTTTGGTATATTTTATCTAAACTCTTTGTTCTCATTGTCCTTGTCTTAACTTGTATCACTTCTTCAACTTTAATGTTTACGGGGTTCGCCTAACATCGACATTCCGACCCCACAACAAAATCAAGGTGTGAGCAACGTCGAAATAAACCAGTGACAGGAAATTAAGTAGTTTCGTGCCAGAAGAACAAATCTGTAACACAGAAATCCGAAAGCGCTTATTTATAGTGAAAGATGCCTTTCAAAAACTAAGCAAAGTATATGTCATTAGAAACATAGAAAAGAGGGCTGAACAGATATGTAATGTCAGTGCTCATCTATGGAAGTGAATGTCGGACAGTTTCATCACAGATGAAGAAGAAACTTGGAACGACAGAGATGCGATGGTGTACGTGTTCAGAATGCCATTGAAATAACATGTGAGCAATAAGGAAGATTTTAGGAAGGTGTCAAGCTATAAAGAAATCGACAAACAGAAAGTGACAGGTGAAAATTATTCAGCATATAATGAGGAAAGAAGGCCTGGAGAATTTAACACTCACAGCACCTCATTAAACAAGAGGAGGTGGGGAAACGGATGTTAGAAAAGCGACAAGGAGGTGGGGGATAAAGTATAAAAAATTACTTAGAGAAATTAAACGCGGGAAGTTGTGGAGAGCCATGATCGCCTACGTCCGGAAATGATACGGCACCAAAAAAGAAGACATATTGAAGACAAAAAAAAGCCGGGGAAACAGTCTAGTAAAATACTTGAGGAGTTACTGTGAAGGAAGAGACTTTTTTTAGGCTTATTTTACCGGTCTCGGTAAAATAGACCCCAGACTATTTTGCCTGTAAATATTTTTATTATTATGAAAGCAGGTAATGTTAAAAATTAAAAATAAACACAGAAATGTAGCGCACAAGTTTATTTATATTCAGCATCAATTGTTGTGACAATTTAAAATCTGTTCCACCATCAGTTGTTAAAACACAAGTTAAAATCATTTATTCATCATGAATTATTAAAAGAAATATATGTTTCTAAATATATTAATCACTTCAGGCATAACAGTCTCTGCAAATCCAAAACTTGCCCTTAGGTACGGTTCCCTTGCTGAACCACTTCAGGTGCACCCACTAAAAAACAACAGCCACAGACCACAGAATCCATATTGAAGTCGTGGCTCCACAGCTCACACAACCCCTGCGATGACGATCTCAAATATAATATATTCTTCGTTCTAAAACATTATTTATATTTACCGGCAAAATAGCCTTGGTATCTATTTTAACGGGGCCGGCAAAATAGCTTATTCGTTT
Organism: Acanthosepion esculentum; assembly: GCA_964036315.1. Taxonomy (NCBI): domain Eukaryota; kingdom Metazoa; phylum Mollusca; class Cephalopoda; order Sepiida; family Sepiidae; genus Acanthosepion; species Acanthosepion esculentum. Next base: position 36,755,824 of record OZ038504.1, on the reverse strand, counting down.
TGTGAATAGGTTGTAGAACAGCGACAAATAGGAAGAATAAATAGTCACAAGTTATTTAGAGAAACGAACGGCAGCAATTTCTGGAGAGCCATTATCGACCTCGTCCTGAAGGGACAAAGCATAAAAAAGATGCCGTATTTCAGACTTACTGGACAGATAAGAGAAGCAGGGTGAAGCGGCGAGTAAACTACCACGATCACACACGTACCGATGTGTAATAGCACATAAAAAGAAGTAACTACCCCTTTCACACTAATCTCAGCATCTCCTTGTTTCGAGCGATCTATCTCAGATTGTTCACCTCGAGCTGTTCGGGTCGACCAAATGTATAACTGATTGTTTGAGTGGATCAGCTTCAGTTAATTTAATGTTAGACAATCCATGGATTTTAATCTAGGTATCGTTTTTTATAGCTTGATTTCTATCTAAATCAATCTTTATTCAAATATTTGTACATTATTTTGTTCCATTTTTCTTATCTATCCTAATTTATTCGTATCTATCGCTCCAGTTGTGCTTGTTAATTCATACGCAGTTCACACATATCGATCTCATTATCTGGCCATATTTCCGATTTATATTTGATAGTTGTATCGACAGATGCCAAAAACTACGTTCTTATTTTTCGTTAAAATACATCGGACAATGTTCAAAGATAATCAAGACGACAAATTTACGTTAAATGAAGCAGTCTCATTAACATATAATTTTAATTATCCTTACTCTTGATTTTACAATAAAATGGTACTTGGGTCAGATTGTGCGTTGCTCCACTTGGCTCTGACAAATGCGCTCGCCAGGAGGCGCTCTTTAAGCCTTTGAATAGACAATGGCATTCTCCCTCACCTTTTTTGGTCTTTTCAACTCCTGTTTTCTGATATCGTCGCACGCAGGTAAAGTGTAACGCACTGGGGAACGTTCATTTATATGGTCTTTTCTCGCTTGACCTTTTGTATCCTCTCACACACGCATATATAGACACGTATCTATCACACACGCTTGTCATACACACAGGGATTAGGAGGGAGGGGTAGCATGTATAGAGAAAACTACTAAGTGTTACAAAGGACGTTGTGGAGAGCCACGACTGCCCTCGACCCGTGGAGACACAGTTTTATTTTCTAGAGTCTCAATGCCACTTCATATTCCAACTTACTTATGTAAATATATTTGTATTATTCGTAATGCATATTCATTCTATATGCCGCAGGAAGTTGCCTCCAATACGCATTTAGATATAGCAAGCCCTGAATTAGATCATTTTAAGACACATCCTCGATCTATTGACTTATTAGTAGAAAATCTCATTACAAACATACACACTCAAATACATAGATGGGAAATGAACCCTGATCCGCCAAGTCGATAGATAGACAGATGGATAGAGAGAAAGAGAGAGAGAGCGAGAAGAGAAGAGACCGAGATAGATAGATAATGAAAAAAACGAGATATATATATACTAACATAGATAGATAGATAGATAGATAGATAGATAGATAGATAGATAATGAAGTGTTCGATATATTTAAATTTTTTTATTATATATATAGTTTGTTTTTTATTAAGAACTTTCGGTCTGAAGAGATGAATATACAAATATTCACGAAATAAATTATAATCGAAATGGATCTTTAAGGTTTTCTTCTTTATTCATTTTTATTATAAATGCCCTGTGGTCCATATTGAGCTCTCTTTGGATTAATATCCTCCATGGAATTATCCTTACCAGTCATAAATTAGTAATATATATATATATATATATATATATATATATATATATATATAAAGACATTCTTAGTGGTACAGAACTTGAGTATTGCAGTAAAAACATTAAGATGAATATTTATTACTTGGCATAATAAAAAAACTGATGGTAAAAAAGAACATGAAAGAGGAAAACCACTGGTTTCGCTCCCGCTGTTCAAAGTTTTTAATCAGGCGAAAAAGATTTAAAAAATACAATAAATCTAAATTAGTAAATTATTGATGAACTGGCAGTGAAGGGGAAAAAGCCGGGGGTACTAGAGACTAATGATAGCAAGACCCAGCACACAGTCACGCTGTTTACAGAGAGACGGTTTGCGAGACTTGATATACAGTGACTACTAATTTTACATATATATGAACATAGAATGATCCATAGATTTTTTTATTGTTCATCCAATACAAGACCTAAATGCCACTCAAAGTAGAGTGTTAGCGGATGGGGATATGTAGAATAGATAACTGTTTATGCTAGATCTGAAGAGGTTAGGATTTTGGTGATTATGGAAACATCCCTTCAAGTGTTCGTTCCATATTGTAGCAGAGCCTGTATGAATGGAACTTACTCCTTACTAATGGAATATGATGGGAAGGAGGATGAGTCGACTCAACGTGTATGGCATGACGGGTTCTACCTGAGAAGGCCTTGACTGGTGGAGCCAAGGAAAGTAGTCCGCCCTAACATCTGCGATGAAAAGAGAGGTGGATCTGTAGGAAAGTAGTTGAAAGATGGAAAAAAACCCACAAGACCGCGCAAACATTTTTTAACCGAATTATAGATTTTTGAATAACTGTATTCTTCTTACAGTAATTCCTTTAACAAACGTCACACTTTATGCGGGTGATTGCTACAAGACAAAATTCCCAACTAGTTTTTGTTTGTTTATATTTCTGAGATGAGTTATTGTCACTATTTAAAGTATTTGCATTGATCGTACTGTCGTCCTCATCTTTATTGTCATATTCACAATGATTCAACTCTCCAGGGGTTTGTTTACTCTTGCTGTGGCCAGGTATTGAATTCACAATTCTTTGGGTCAAGCCACTGGATTACTTCAAACAACGCGTTTATCTACTGGGCAATGTGTCCATGAGTTACTGAAGGGAAATAACTGAAACTGGGATACCTAGAAAAGGTATGGTACGTGAAATTGGACCAATCTACCCCAGTGAACGAAATAAAGAGTTCGGTCCGAAATTCCCACGTATATCACCTGAAGAAGGCCGGAGCTTACAACGGCCAAAACGTTGGGAATATAGCAATAAAAATGAGGGCAACAGTAAATAGAGTAAATAGTTTTGTGTTCTTGAAAAATAGTGTATACCAAAACATTATAAGCACCCAAATCAATTTATTTTTTCTTCATTGTTTCTGTGATTTATCGGTATCTTTTTTTATTCCATGTCTGGAAAAATGAAAAACAAATATTTTGACAGTCCTGTTACAAACATGCTCTTCAATTAATACTATAAAAAAAAGCAAATTCACTTTCTCTGTTTCTCCCTTTATCTTCTATTCTCTTTTTTCTTAAATATCTCTTTCTTTTTCAATTGTTATTTCTCCATTTTTCTCTTTTCTCATTCTTCATTTCCCTTTTATTCGTTTTCTGTCCCTCTCTTTCTCTTACTATATACCTCACTTTTTATTTCGCTATACCTCTCTTTTTCTATCCCTATTTCTCTCTCTGTTTTATTTCTTAACGTCTTTATTTTCATTCTCTATTTTTTCCTATTATTCTCAAGGCGCCATTTTAACTCTTTTTTTTTCTTTCACTGTTTCTCTTTTTTTTGTCCTTCTTTTTTCCCGACATTTTATCCTACCTTTCTCTCGACCTTTCCTTCAATTTCACTTCAATCTCCCTTTTCAACGCATTCATCTTCTCCCACTCTCTCACCAATTGACCTATTATTTCTTTCGTTTTTTTTCCCCTTGTCTTTTCCCCAGCCTTTCATTTTACTACCTTCACCCTCACTTGCACATGCACAACCATACATACATTTATGCTCTCCTCCTGAAAATTAATATCAACAACATGGAGGGAAGACTCTACTCGAGGCGGGAAAACATCGCAAAGAAATAAGATGGCGGTCGAGAAAACAGTTTTACTATTGATCGTCAGCCGTATAGGTTGGTTTGGGCAAGTGAGGAGGAGCAAGAGTTACGTTTTTACTTACTTATATATGATTGACTCCTGTAATCCCAGATGTATCATCCGTCTATGTAAAGATTCAGTTTTATTTCACCAATATTTACTTTTTCGTTTGCGTTTAGATTCAATATTTTTTGTCCTCACTTAACTTATATCAACAAACACAGATACATGCATATAGATTACTATCCCTACACACGCACACACACACACACAAACACACATACATACACACACACACATACATTTTTTAGTCGATTTCACCCCAAGCAGGGCAGTAAAGCCACTAAGATACAAGTGGTGTAGAATAATTAGGGATATAAACATTACTAATGAGCGGAAAGAGGAATAATTAACCAGGAGGACAGTAGATACCAATTGATATTGTATTTAAATGTTTAGAGATTCAAGTTGGCTGAAAAACATAGAGTCAGAAGGGAGTTCCACAAGCGAGAAGTTCGAGAAAAAGAACTGTTAGCATAGAATTTATGGCTTCATCTAGCAAGCTCATCCCTAAAATGATGAGATCTTGACACCAGTCTAGTGTTACACTTAAATTTAAAAAAAAAAAACGTTTAGGTACCATAGCAAAGAGCACATCTGAACAATTACCATCAAAGTATTTATAGAAAAGACACAGAGAGGCAAGCTTACGGCGTTGGAAAAGGGACTGAAGCCGAAAAGTCAGATCAGGACCGATAATATTGCTGATTCTTCTTTGAATTTTATCAAGGAAATCAAAGTAAATAGCAGGGGCACAAGACGATATGGGGCAGACACATGTGCACATACTCACTCGTACAGGGGTGCACACACAAAGCATACATTATTTCTTTAAGTTAATATAAAAGTAACGAAAAATGAGAAAATCGGCAAATATTTGTTGATACCTCCTGACCAGTAGACCAAGCGATTACAAAATGGTTCGACGTTTATATTTTGTATTAAACCAATATATATATATATATATATATATATATATATATATATATATATATATACATACATACATATATATATATATATATATATATATATACATATATATATATATATATATATATATATATATATATATATATATATATATATATAGTAGTAAAAAAAGAACAGTAAGATATATAATCCGGTGTTCTTATTGATATTTTTATTTTTACAAAACAGTGCTCAATGAAAATTTACAGAGCATAAATATTATAAATTAAATGATTTAAAAATATGCTTCCATCCCTACACAGTAACTGCCATGTTTGAAACATGATAATTCCTGTGTAGAGATGGAACCATATTTTAAATCAGTTAATATATATATATATATATATATATATATATATATATATATATATATATATATATATATAATCTTACTGCCCACCAAGATATTAACTTTGACGACATAGGGTTATATAGAGATGATGGTCTTATGGTGGTGAAAATTACACAAAAATTAAAGCTGACAAGATCAGGAAATTAATATATAGAGAATTTGAAAGCCTCAACCTTAAAGTTAAGATCAAGACTAATTTTTTTAAAAAGTAGATTTCTTTAATGTTACACTAGGCCTAGTTAATAATACCAACCCTACTTGAATACAAACGCAAATACATTATATATCCACTCAAATTTTAATTACCCTCTATCCGTAATCAAACACATACCTACCTCCATAGAATATAGAATTAGCAATAACTCTTCCAGTGAAGATGTCTTTTACAAACATAATAAATATTATAACACTCCCTTATAAATAGTGGTTATAAATGCCCTGACATCAAATATATTAAACATATCAGCGATTGTAAAAATAAAAATAGAAACAGAGAACCCCCCATTTAACCAAATGGTTAGTACTAAGTTAGGGCATAAGTTTCTCCATTTAAATGAAAAACATTTCCTCAGAAATAATCCTCTGAGTAAGATTTTTAATAGAATGCCCTAAAACTAAGCTATAGCAGTACAGATAATCTCGAAAAAATTATTAAAAAAAAACATAATAATAAAATTTTAAATCAATACAAAAACCTAAATAATAAATGCTACTCCAAAGCAGCAAACGCTGATAATACCAACAAGTATAAATATAGATATCCTAACGAGGGTCGATTAAAAGCTAAATGTCAAACAGACTCTCTTGTTTACGTAAGCACTATTTCTACTATAGAAAACCCAACAGTTAAAAGATTTTTATATCGTGAGTACCAAGAATTCTTTCAAAACTAGGTGGTATCGACATATATTACCTCGTAAATCGTTAAATGAACCGTGTTTCCTGTGTTCACAAGTAATTGCTGACAAAAAAAAGCGCTGTTAAATCAAAGGAGTGGATTAACTGTAAACTGCCAACACAGTTTGTCTTATACCTTAAAAATATTTTTTTTTTATTTAAAAATAATAACGTATTACCATTTTTATAGACATAATTTATTAGTATATAATGGCCCACCTTCGACGGGTAATTAGATTATTTTGTTTATTTAGCGTAAATATTGCTAAGTATTACCATCTATTTAGAATCGTATATAGATGTTCCACATTTAGTCTATTTAGTATTATTAACATCGTGTATAGATGTTCCACAATTTTAATTTTATCTATAGGCCCCTTTTAAGAAGTTTCTTGAATATATTTTTTTTTTTAATTTCTTCTGTTGACTTTACATCTGATAAACCTACCAACCGCCTTAAACAAATAGAACATGTCATATCTGACTACAATCACGATACATTTGTCGCTGTCATATTCACCACGATCATCAATGATGCCATGTCTATATGTCGATATTTTAAAAAAAAAAAAACTCATCCACCTCCACGCTCTGACATTTTTTTGTCAATTTAGTGTAGATCTGACATTTAATTGGCTAATACAAACATACCCACAAGTCTATTTTTAATTTCTGACCTATACCCCCACTTTAACTTTAGGAAAAGAGGTAACGATTCGTTTTTGAAATTTTCCTAAGAAATAATTTTATAACCAGTTACCTACCATCGCCTGAGGAATTACAATCATAGTATTGAAACCTGAAAGCTTTTGTATAGTGATTTTAAAATGTTTTTATTATAACCTCTTATAATATATATATATATATATATATATATATATATATATATATATATATATACATATATATATATGTATATATATATATATATATATATATATATATATATATATATATATATATATATATATATATATATTGAATTCACTACTGATGCGTGCATAGGTAAAAATAAAGACGTGCATATTTGTACAGGCACGTATGCATACAATTTTTGTCATCGCTTATATGAACAGACATACACAAATACACTCATATAAGAAACTCTCTCTCTCTCTGTCTCTGTCTCTGTCTCTGTCTCTCTCTGTCTCTGTCTCTCTCTCTCTCTCTCTCTATATATATATATATATATATATATATATATATATATATATATGAGAGTGAGAGAGAGAGAGAGAGAAAGACAAAGTGAGAGAGGCTAATGGTCAGAGTTGAATTAGTCCGGGTAACAGCTGTATTAAAAAATGCTCAATATACGTGAGAAAAATAAATAAAAATAACATGTAGAGCTTTAAGTTTAAAAAGTCAGATGGTCAGTTAAAATATGCGTCCATGGTTTCGACCTGACGTTCTCTGTTATTTTCGTTGAGAAAATAGTAAGTACAGTTCGTCAGGACAGACGTGATGAGTTTATATGTGGTGAACAGATATATTATTGGTTTGTAATTTTTTGGTTCACCTGCTTCACCCGTTTTTGGTAGGAGTTATGTCATACCTTCAGTGATCCATTCTGGAATTTCATGAGGGTTATTAATTAGCGTTGATAAAGTTTGCGCAAAGGTTTTATGGCTTGATGACAGATTTATAGAGCCAAACATACAAGAGACAGACATACACAAATACACACATATAAGTCACTCTCTCTCTCTCTCTCTTACTCTCTCTCTCTCTCTATATATATATATATATATAGAGAGAGAGAGAGAGAGAGAGAAAAACAAAGAGACAAAGTGAGAGTGAGTGCTTTATCAATAGTTTATCTTTGCAGCCATATGGAACTCTTCGACATTCCTTCTGTTCGAGGGGAAGATGTTGTTTTTATCGAGAAAGAAGTATGAACAATTCGTCAAGACAGACGTGCTCAATTTATCTGTATATCGCCAGTGATCTATTCTGGAATTTCATTGAGGTTATTAATTAGCATTGATAAAGATTGAGTTTTATGGATTGCTGACAGATGATATAGACCAAATTTGGGTACCTTGGCATTTCCTGGGGGATTCCTATTTTGGGGATTTTTTAAGAACTTGCCTAACATTATCACTGGTTATCTTATCCCATTCTTGTACAGGTTTGTCCTTCATTCTTTCTTTTGATCCATTCTGCACTGGAATTATATTCCTTTTGGTTTCTCCAAATATTCTCACAAAATATTTGCACTTATATAAAGATGGTGGCTTTTTGACTTCTATAACTACCTTTCTAATTTCCCTTTGAAACCTCTTGCAATATTTAAGGTAATTTACTATCACTGAAGATTTCGAAAATCTTAAGGATCCAAGAGTATTGCACACTATCAAAGGCTTTAAGTCAATCTATCGAATTTGTGCTGACATTTATATGGTTGTCTGCATTTTTCCAGAATCATTTTTTTGTATCAATAGTTAATCTTTGCAACCATATGAAACTCACGACATCCCTTCTGTTCGAGGGAAGGAATGTTGTTTTCATCAAGAAAGAAGTATGAACAGTTCGTCAAGACAGACGTGGTCAATTTATCTGTAGTGGACAGATATGTTATTTTTTGGGATCATCTCTTTCATCCGTTTTTGGTAGGAGATATATTATATCTCCAGTGATACATTTTGGAATTTCATTGAGGTTATTAATTAGCATTGATAAAGATTGAGTTTTATGGATTGCTGAGAGATGATATAGACCAAAATTGGGTACCTTGGCATTTCCTGGCGGATTTCCATTCTGGGGATTTTTTAAGAACTTGCCTAACATTATCACTGGTTATCTTATCCCATTCTTGTACAGGTTTGTCCTTCAATCTTTCTTTTGATCCATTCTGCACTGGAATTATATTCCTTTTGGTTTCTCTAAATATTCTCACAAAATGCATGCGCCTCTTCCATAGAGGGTAGCTCTTTGACTTATATAACAGCTTTTCCAATTTTACCTGTAAAACTTCTTGAGGTTCGTTTGGAATATATTATTTTGTCGATAGAGCCTACAATGCTTTTCATATATCCTTGTTCCCGGTACCTTTAATTACAGTTTCTTTATTATTATTATTTTTAAAATTTCCTTTCATTTCTGGCTTGTACACATTTCTTTCCGTGTCCCGCCCAGAGACCTAAGGTTAGAAATGGCATCATGACATTTTCCACTGTCCAATTAAAAACAATATATCTATTTTACATAGATAAAGCCCTTCGTAAGGTGTGGGCTGTACTCGTGAGAACAATGCTTTGTATTTCTATAAGGCATGGGCCTCCAGGAATCCCTTCAATGAGTCTACTGGAATCTTTTCCAAATAATCCGAGGGCTCCAACTACAACAGGGATCGCTGATGTTCCCATGTGCCACATTTTTTATTTCAAGACCCTTGTATTTTGATAGCTTTTTGAAGATCTTCGAAGATATTTTGCAGTCTGCACGGACTGCCATATCAATAAGAAGGCACTTGTCTTGTTTGCGGTCTCTAATAACAATGTCTGAGCGTTTAGCCTCGATTGTTCTGTCTGGGTGTATTGTGTAGTCCCATAAAAATGTAACAGGTCCTATCTCTGTAACTGGGTCTGGGTGGTGTTCATACTAATTTCTTTCAGTTTCCTTTCCGCAGAAATTGCAGATTTTCCAGTGCAGTTATTGGCCAATTCTGTCATGCCCGGTTTTATATTCAGTGAGTGCCAATACCGTGCAAGTTCGTAAGGTTTGGGCTGTACTCGTGAGAACATTATTTTTTTGTATTTCTTTAAGGCATGGATTTCAGGAATCCCTTTAATTAGTCTACAGGATTTTTTCCAACCAATCCGAGGGCTCCAAACTACAACAGGGATTGTTGATGTTCCCAAATGCCACATTTTTTTATTTATTATTATTATTATTATTATTATCATTATTATTATTATTATTATTATTATTCCAAGGTTTCAATTGTGGAAAAAGCAATGCGAAACATCCGTTTATGAGATTAGAAATTCACAATAGTTTAAACCGATTTCGTACGGCACTGCATATAGGAAATGGTAGCCAGTAGTTTCTAACTATCTAATTATTTTAATTATATCAAATCTTACACGATTATTTAACGTTCGGTCGTTACGCCGATTCTAATCAACAATTTTTTTTTTTAAACGAAAGAACAAGAATTTGAATCCTTTTTTTTTTCTTTTTCGCTTTCCATTCCATTTCCTTTAGACCAATAATCTAGCCATCCAACGACTCTCCTCGTCAACCTCTTCAGCTAAACACTTTCTTTCTTCGCTCTACTTATCTACAACTTCGACCAATCAATACCTAAGCGAATGGCTCCAATACTTATTCTTACCTTTGATTACCTACTTTATAAGCAGGGTAGAATGGCGAGAAGGCGTTAACCTGACATACATACGAATGTCTGGCCTGTCTACTTGAATGACACCTCTAGATAAGTGACCCATGATCAACATTGTCTGCTAGAGAAACTACACTGATTAGATAACCATTAACAAATACTCATTGAATGCTTTTGATGGCAGCCTATTGATTTTCGATAACGACAACTCTGTCTTAACGTAAAATGATGTAAAGTGAAGCTTTTAAAATGTTTATTTTAAATAACGCATTCAAATGAAGACAGAGATGGTTCCACATACACATCAGGTTTATATATAAATGCATATCAGTTAGACAGGGTGCGGCTGAAATACCTCCCACGTGTACATCGCAGAAATACTTCCAACATTATTAAGCCATCAGCTAGATTCATACACCACTAATACTAATGTCTTACCATTATGGGGAAGCTATTTCTGGTAGGTATATGTGGGGCTGCTTTTGCCGGACCCTATATGATGATGAAAGAAAATATTCTATATGCCGTGTCCATTCAGACCGTTGGCGATCATGGCTCTCTACAACTACCAGTCATGTCTAGCTCGAACTAATACTTGTTTGTTTACTATCCATCCCAGCCCCTATTCTGCCATCAACAATCCAGCGATAGTCCCCTACACGCATCAGGTTTATTTTAAAATACATATTTATATGATGATGTAGGAAAATGTTTATGCCGTACCCGTCAGGACGTTGGCGAGCACGACTCTCCATAACTTCCCATCTTTTCTAGTTCTAACTCAGATGGGATAAATACATTGAATCAATAGCTTCATCCACCGCAAGGAAAGTGGGTTTTCTGCATGGCGCCAAAAATTTTTTTTCTCGCCGGAGTCCATCCTTCAAATCTATAAATCAACCATTCGCCCTTGCATGGAATTTTGCTGCCATATATGGTCTGTTGCCCCCGCTGTCCGTCTTAGGATCCTCGACAAAATCCAGAGACGAATACGCAATGTGGTTGGCCCTAATTTGGCATCTCGTTTACAGTCTCTCACAGACGTGCCGTCTCTCTCTCTCCCCTCTCTCTCTCCATCTCTCTCTCTCTCTCTCTCTCTCTCTCTCTCTCTCTCTCTCTCTCTCTCTCTCTCTCTCTCTCTACAAATACTTTCGCGGTAACTGATCCGACGAGCTATTTTCGCTAGTTCCCAAACTGCATAAATTTAAACGTGCCACTATAGCTTCATGTTTTGCACTTCCCCTCTGTGGAACTCTCTTCCTATTACCCATCCTATTTTAGTTGCTTAATGTGCATACGATGGTTGTTCAAAGTCTTCTGCGAAACTGTGTTGCATTTTTTCTTTAAATTTCAACGCTTTGGAAAGGAGAGGAAATTATGGAGGACGCTAAGTGATGTAATTTTTGTTGTTTAGAAAATCGAAAATGAAACTGTTATCGTATTATAATTCTGCTTGTCTCTTAATTTCTTAGTTAGTTGGATATTTAATTAGTTAGCATGTAATTTACGACATGCCGATATCTTGGAATTAATGGACTATTTCGGTTTGATCGAGAGGAAAGGAAAAGACATAACAGCGACGCTCTTTTGTTTCAGTAAAAGAAAGAAAGGAAAGAAGAAAGAAAGAAAAGATGGAGGTGAAAATGCTCTAGAGTAAGTGGCCATGGTTAAATGTAATTCGTAGAAATGCAAACAAACAGAATTGACATACTTTGCCCTAAACAATAACAAGTGAAAGAAAAAATACTGGACACAAAATAATATTAAACAAGCAAACAATATATACAAGAGAAATAAAAAAAAAATAAGCAACAGTAATACGGCAGAAAGTTCACGAACTAAGAATGGCGTTAATGTACAAAAGAGGATACGGATTTAATTTCTTAGTTGGATATTTAATTAGTTAGCATGTAAATTACGACCTGCCGATATCTTGTCTGTGTTTTCTCTGATAGCTACAATCTCCAACTATTCAAATGCAATGTCAATCGACATCTCCAGTTGCTTTGAACTATTCCCCGTCCGTCTCTTCATTCTTTCCTATACTACGCCTATTTACTCTTGCTCCCACTCTCTGTAACCCCTTGCGTGCTAATGGCACTATCGCCTTGCTTGGGGGGAAATTTCTTTTAAAAAATGGCTCTCTTCTACCCACACCAGCCACTGCTCTGCCATAAGCTAGTTAGGTAGGTTACTCGATTGTCCTTGGACTAAATTATCCTGCAAGCATTGAATTCTCCAAGCAGTCTTTCCTCATTATATGTCCCAGCGATTTAACGCTCTCAAAAGGTTTAACATTGTTTTGCTTTTGCAGTCTAGGTCATTGTTTACAATATTTATTATACAGGGTGACCCAAAAAAAAACGGAAACTTTTTAACAATCCAATAAAACCAAGAGTGATGGAAGAAAAACATTTAATTCATAGTAATTGAGACCTTAAAACATGCCATTGAAGAAACAATGATGGAATTTTCATTTTTTTTTAATTACGTCCTGTAGATGGCGTCCTCCTGTACGAATGCATTCTTGAAATCTGCTGTTGAGATTCCTCATTGACTGCTGCAACATCTCAGCTGGGATAGTGTGAATTTCATTCTCGTTACTAAAATGGCGAAATGTTTACTTGCTCAAGGTCACTGTCTTGCATTGTTGCCACTTGCTCATGTCTGGCAATACGCACTTAAAAAATTCCCGTTTTTTTTGGGGAGGTCACCCTGTACAATTCCATATGGGATTTCAAACTTCTTAAAGGTAAACTGTGTCTGCCTCTACTGCATTTTCCGAGCAACTGCATCTCAAAAATATGTATGGGAACACAAGGGGGAAACATAACATTCATTGCAAATTGAATATTATTCTTTAAAACGCTTCATCCCTATCGTGTCCACTTCATGACTCTGTCTTTCTCGGCCACCCATGGAATTTGTTTGTTCATATTGCATCTAGCATCTCGGGTGAGTTAGTCAATGTATGTCCATCAGATGATTTTCGGAGAAGGGCATTGCTAATAAGCGAGGAGAAGCCATGAACTCAGCAGAACGCTGTGCTTGTTGAATCGCGCGACAAGCAGCACGGGATAAATATCTCAGTATTGATAAAGTCAGACAGTAAGAAGAAAACTTCCGGTGGCACTTGTATTAATAAAAAGTATACGAAACAGGGTGCGATGGGTAAATTGTCGCCGTTTTATTTTTATTATTTTTAAATTTCGCGCATGCGCGTTGTTTGCTTTTGATCATGTCGGCTGCACAGTATAGTAGGATCACTGAGGCACCGTTTGTGAGTAAAAGAGCATCATGACGCAATTCACTCCGCCAGTATTTTTGAGCGGAATAGGGAATGGCTGCTCTGGTTGTCAACCGTTAAGCTTCTTATTTATGTCTTTGAGCACATTGTAGTAAAGAAGTAAACGAAGAGAAATATATGTTTAATAAAAGGGGTCACTAGAATGAGATGTCAAAATTATGGCATTATTTCCGTTAGTGAATGTTCTCATATTGTTTGACTAGTATTACTAACTCTTATTAGTGACCCAGGATCAACATTGCCTAGAAGTGACTCACGATCAACACAGTCTACTAGAGAAACTTCAGTGAGTAGATAACGATTAAGAAATACTCATTGAATGCTTTTCATGGCAGTCTATTGATTTTCGATAACGACAACTCTGCCTTAATATAAGACGTGAAGTGAAGCTATTAAAATATTTATTTTAAATTCTTCTTCTTCTTCTTCTTCTTCTTCTTCTTCTTCTTCTTCTTCTTCTTCTTCTTCTTCTTCTTTCGCCCTTCACCCACTAACTCTACCATTCGCCCTCATCTTCCGCGGTCGTGTGCCAGAGCCTGGGTCTCCGGGAATGGTTTCTGGGTGTGCTCATGATGTGGCGAGTCTTGGGCGTTTTAATCCAGCAGAGCCCATGCCTCTCCATGATTTTAATTAACGCATTGAAATAAAGCCAGGGCTAATTCCACATACACAACAAGTTTATATATATATATATACATACATACATACATATATATATATATATATATATATATATATATATATATATATATATATATATATATATATATATATATATATATAATCCTTGGTGGAGAAGAATTATGTTTCAAACTCTAACCTCTTTCTCAGTGGTAGGATGTGGCGAGTCTCTCACTGCTCTGTCGTTACTTCCATGGAATTACTCGGACGATCTACATTCCTTGGCTCCGGCAGGTCTAAGTTTTTCGGATAGTACCCGCAATGCCACTTACATTTTAGCAAACCACCTACATTTCCTCAGTGTTCCATCGGCGAGAACGTTCCACTATAACAGCTTCTTCCCAAGAGTCGGTTCCACAAAGCATCGGTTAGTGGGAAGAATCTGCTCGGGTGGAACCTACGTCTCACTAATGGAATATGAAGGGAATGAGTGTGGTTCGCTACAATATGCGTGGTATAGTGGGCCGCGGCCGCGAAGAGTGGAACTAGTGGATCTAAGGAATGTAGGTCGTCTGAGAACTTTCCATGGAAATAGCGATAGAGCAGTGAGATCACTACAATCTTAAAATGTTCAAGTCAAAAGTTAACCGTTATCTTCCCCTCTTATCTGTATAAATTACTCTTTAATGTAAGTCTCTACTGCGAGTGGCCCCCGGGCCTTGTACATTCTGAACCTTCTGTTATATGTCAACGCCGTTATCTCTAAAAAAAATTCTCCCCAGATTGGCATCAACTTTATCATTCCTTAGCAAACAGCCTTCAGCATTATAATGGACACTCCTGAAGTGTATTTAAAATAGGAAATATATATATATATATATATATATATATATATATATATATATATATATATATATATGCGAAAGACGTTCTATATAAAAAAAAACTTTTTTTGCAGATTTTTTATTTTTAAATTGGTGTTTTTTATCAAAAAAAAAGTTACACAATCCACTTAATCTAACCATAACAATGTTTTCTCTTTGTATTTTTCAGGTAAGTCTTTGCGATTTCTTCAATACATTCAATTATTATGAGCTGAATTTGGAAAGGTAAAAAGTTTTCAACCTTTTTTTTATGGGGGCGAAATCCAATTTTACTTACATTTTTGAAAAAAAGAAAAAAACTAAAAAGAGAGCCACACGTTTATTCTCTTGGTTTTCTAACTTTTGAACAAACCACCGAACTGTCATTTAAATATTTCTTTTTCTTTCCGCTGAAAAATAGTGTAGAAGGAACAAAAATATGAAATATATAAAGCATGCTTGGCATTTTTCAAAATACGTCTTTAGTTATCTTTCAAACCTTTTTAAAAGATACCAAATCCTTTGGGCGGAAGACAGAACAGTTTAGAAAAGAAGCTAATATATTCTGCATTTTTCGCAAAATGGAAAATAATTTGTAAAACACACACCCACACGAATTTTATTTTCCCTTGTGTTCATTCATTCAGAATAGATACGTATGGAAACATGGTTGAACGTATTCTGTATATATTTCTATGTGTACGCATCCATGACTGTATCGTTATCGAATTACGTGTATATACACACACACACATATATATATATATATATATATATATATATATATATATATATATATATATATATATATATATATATATATATATATATATATATATATATATATATAATATAACTACTCCTATATATATATATAACTATTCATATATATTATTATAAAATATATAATATAACTATTCTAATAGATATATATAATATAAATACACATGCACACACACACGCATATATATATATATATTCATACATGTTTCATTAAATAATATAGATAAGTGTTGTCTATATATTTTATGTAAGTTTTTTTCATATAGTCTGATAAGCTTAATAATATATATATATATATGTATATATATATAATATAACTACTCCTATATATATATAACTATTCATATATATTATAATATAATATATAATATAACTATTCATATAGATATATATAATATAAATACACACACACAAACACACACACATATATATATATATATA
>OZ038504.1:36719326-36736826 GCA_964036315.1 Acanthosepion esculentum | reverse complement strand
ATGTAATTTTTGTTGTTTAGAAAATCGAAAATGAAACTGTTATCGTATTATAATTCTGCTTGTCTCTTAATTTCTTAGTTAGTTGGATATTTAATTAGTTAGCATGTAATTTACGACCTGCCGATATCTTGGAATTAATGGACTATTTCGGTTTGATCGAGAGGAAAGGAAAAGACATAACAGCGACGCTCTTTTGTTTCAGTAAAAGAAAGAAAGGAAGGAAGAAAGAAAGAAAAGATGGAGGTGAAAATGCTCTAGAGTAAGTTGCCATGGTTCAATGTAATTGGTAGAAATGCAAACAAACAGAATTGACATACTTTGCCCTAAACAATAACAAGAGAAAGAAAAAATACTGGACACAAAATAATATTAAACAAGCAAACAATATATACAAGAGAAATAAAAAAAAATAAGCAACAGTAATACGGCAGAAAGTTCTCGAACTAAGAATGGCGTTAATGTACAAAAGAGGATACGGACAAGTGATCGATCGCAGCGTTCTGGCTTCAAGACAAAACCGGAACTGTGTCAGATGAGACCGAGAAGTGGGTAGGGAATATCCCATCTGTGCGGTTTTGCCTGTAAATTCGAAGGGTAAGTATTTTTAAGTCATTCCTATAAGGATTGAAACGGACGGTCAATTTCAAATCTTTTCTTTGTACCTCTTAATTAATGACCTGCATTCACGTTTAAGATAATTATTGCAATATTTCGGTAAGGTTGTTCAGCTCAAATATCTAACAGTATAATAGGAGAATTTCTACAAATATTTTATTGCCGTAGTTCCCACATGAAGCTTATTCAATCAGTAACTTTAGAATTAAGATTCGTTAGAATATTCAAATAGCAAAACCATGAAATATTCACAGGCATTTCTAGTTATTATTATTATTATTATTATTATTATTATTATTATTATTATTTTCTTTGATATCTGGCGTTTACACATTTCTTTCCGGGTCCCGCCCAGAGACCTAAGGTTAGAAATGGCATCATGACACTTTCCACTGCAAAAAGAAAAAAAATAAATAAATAAACTAATTACATAGATAAAGCCCTTCGTAAAGTGTGGGCTGTACTTGTCAGAACAATCTTTTATATTTCTATGAGGCATGGACTTCCAGGGATCCCTACAATCAGCCTACTGGAATCTTTTCCAACCAGTCCAAGGGCTCCAACTACAACAGGAATTGTTGATGTTCCCATGTGCCACATTTTTGAGATTTCTATTTCAAGGTCCTTGTATTTTGACAGTTTTTCGAATATCTTCAAAGATACATTGCAGTCTACAGGGACTGCCATATCAATAAGGAGGCACTTATTTTGTTTGTGGTCTTTAATAACAATGTCTGGGCTGTTGGCTTTGATTGTTCTGTCAGTTATTATTATTATTATTATTATTATTATTATTATTATTATTATTATTTCCTTTGATTTCTAGTGTGTATTCATTTCTTTCCTGGCCCCGACCCCAGAGACCTAAGATCAGAAATGGCATCGTGACATATTCCACTGAGCAATTTAAAAAAAAATAAACATAATTTACATAGATAATTCCCTTCGTAAGTTGTGAGCTGTACTCACAAGAATATCTTTTTTGTATTTCCTTAAGGCATGGGCCTCCAGAAATCCCTTCAATGAATCTATTGGAATCTTTTCCAACCAATCTGAGGGCTCCAACTACAACTGGAATTATTGATGTTCCCATGTGCTACATTTTTTAGATTTCCATTTCACGGTTCTTGTATTTTGATAGCTTTTTGAAGATCTTCAAAGATACATTGCCATCTGCAGTGACTGCCATATCAATAAGTAGGTACTTTTTGTTTGCGGTCTCTAATAACAATGTCTGGGTGATTAGCTTCGATTGTTCTGTCTGTATGTATTGTGAAGTCCCATGCAATTGTTACAGGTCCTATCTCCGTAACCGGGTCTGGGTAATTATTATTATTATTATTATTTTTATTATTATTATTAATATTATTTTTATTATTATTATTATTATTATTATTATTATTATTATTATTATTATTAGCTGAGAGGATAGCAAAGTGACGCTTGGACACAAATGTATGAAACCCAATATAACAAATGTTCATCAGCTTTTCGGAGTTTCGCGGATGTTATATCCATCTAATGGAGGCGTTGTTCATGAAAGACTATTCACCGTTCTTGGCATTATTATATCCGTGATTTAATACCACCTGAATAAATGGGCGAAACAGAATAACTGAAGGAAAGGAATGACAAATATGAATTGTTCTCAAAGAAGTATTTTATACCAATATATGCCTATTTGTCACAAATCGGTCCTACGCAGAGAAAATATAACACATGTATGCAACAGGCAAACAGTGAAATGTGCGGAAAGACAGAAGGTCTTACTTGTAATATTTCCCAACGGGAAAAGGGACCTATCGGTGTTGACTTTTATGTTTCTCTGGGTTCGTCTGTTCCATCTACTGCTGTGGGCTTATAATGTGTGTCTTCTTCACAGGCTACAGAGCAGGTGGCGTGCGGAAAACACCTCTTTTCTCCAGGAGGGATGAATAGCAACTGGCGTAGTCTCAAAGGGGGGGGGGGGTAATCGTCTTTTCCATCCCTACAAACTCAGAATAGATTTGTTAAAATTAGTGCCCTATATCGTATTATTGAACACTTTAATTACAAAGACTGCTTGTCTTAAATCTGTTATCCTGTAGGAAAACAATGGTGAATCTTTTGCTTTAAACAATATATATATATATATGTGTGTGTGTGTGTGTGTGTGTGTGTGTGTGTGTGTGTGTGTGTGTGTGTGTATAACAAATATTTTGAATAAACAAAAGATCGACCAGAGTATTTCTTGCTACATACACACGCATACACGCACAAACACGTATCAATATTTATTCAGACGAAGTGTCATGATGCATGTCATAAAAATGTCATAATGCGTGTGTCATTGAAAGTGTAATAATGCATTAGTCATAAAAGTGTTATGATGCATGATTCATTGCAAGTGTCATGATACATGAGTGAATGAAAGTGTCATGATGCATGATTCATTGAAACTGTCATGATACAAGAGTCACGAAAATGTTATAGAATGTTTCATGATGTATGAGTCATGAAAGTGTCATGATAGGAGTGCCATTGAAAGTGTCATGATGCATGAGTCATAAAAATGATAATGTGTTAGTTATTGAATGTTTCATGATGCATGAGACATGAAATTATAATGATGCATTAGTCATGAAAGTGTTATCATGCACGAGTCATTGAAATTGTAATAATGTATGAGTCATTGAAACTATCATTATGCATGAGTCATTGAAAGTATCATAATGCGTGTCATGATGCACTAGTCATGTAAGTGTCATGATACATGAGTCATTGAAAGTGTCATGATGCATGCGTAATTTAAAGTGGTATGGTGCATGAGTTTTTGAAATTGTCATTGTGCATAAGTCATTGAATGTGTCATAATGTGTGTTTCATGATGCATAAGTCATGATAGTTTCATGATGCATGCCATTGAAAGTTTCATGATGCATTTGTCATGAAAGTGACATGATGTATTAGTCATGAAAGTGTCATGATGTATTAGTCATTGAAAGTCTCATGATGCATGAGTCATTGAAAGTGTCATGACCCCTCTACGATTAATATTCGACGGGATATTTCTTTCTTACTAAATTAGTACTGACACAAAATGGGATACATTCTTCTAGTTTTATCCTCGTCCTTGGGGTAATTGTCCAACATACGGTGCCATATATTATGATGGGTGCCACATAGAAATGAAGCACTCTTTCTTTTTGTTTCCCGTTTATCATTACCTTGCTTAACTTTTGGAATGACTATTTCGCTAGATTAATACGTGTTCGGATCTCAGTGTCACATTTTTCATTTTCTGTTTCAAACGCTTCCCAGCTATTTGAACTTCTGCACTTGCTTGATGTTTATATATCAAATTCCTAACTCTCATCTCGTGCTTATGACCATACCTTCTGTTTTCTTTCAATTGACGGTTAGAAATTCTGTCTCCTCCTTTCCTAGTCGGCCATCAACACCATGTCATCTGCGTATCTTATATTGTTAAGATTACTCCCACCGATAATACATCCTGGTAGGGCCTCCCGTTCCCTTAGGACGGCGTCGCTGTAAAAGTTGAATAGATCTAGCGAGAAGAGGCATCCTTGTCTCACGCCCCTTTCTATTTTTGTATAGCTACTCAATTTATTTTTCTCTCCGTATATATAAACTATACAAAACTGCGTTGGAATTAGTTGAAATCGAATTTCTATATCTATAAGGCTAGTAAGTCGATGTTAAGTCGCTAAAAATGAATCATATTTCATCTCAGTGATATAGAGATTTGTTTCTATAAAAAAAAATCTTATGATGCCGGGTTACCGGAGAAATATGTCAAAGTAAATATTTCTCAAAACTGTCTTATATATTTACTATTTCGTCAGATCCAAAGGAAATTTTACTCACATGAGTATATAATTTTTCCTCTTCTCCCATTTGCCGTGTCCTCTGAGAACCTGAGCAATGACAGCTCTCCACAGCTTTCTGTTCTTCGTAGATTTCTGCCATATATGGTCTGGAGCCCCTTCTGTTTGTCTCGGGGTTCTTAATAAGATCCAGAAACGGGTATGCAACGTAATTGGCCCTGATCTGTCATCTCGTCTGCAGTCGCTCTCTCGCAGACGCGCCGTCGCCTCGCTCTTTCTTTTTTTTTTACAAATACTTTCACGGTAATTGCTCCGATGAACTGCTTTCGCTGGTTTCCAGGCTTCATGAATTCAAGCTTCCTACGAGGCTGGCTTCCCGCTCCCACCCTTGCACTGTTGAAACTGTTAAATGTAGACGTCTCTTCTACTCCAATAGCTTCATGTCTCGCACCTCTCGCCTGTGGGACTCCCTTCCTTATTCCTGTTTTCCTGACAACTATAATCTCCAACTATTCAAATGTAACGTCAATCGACATCTCCAGTTGCCTTGATCTATCCACTATCCTTCTCCACATCCTTTATCACTCCTATCTGCCCTCGCTCCAAATCTTCTGTAACCCATTGCCTTGATCTATCCACTATCCTTCTCCCCATGCTTTCCTCTTTCACTCCTATCTGCTCTCGCTCCAAATCCTTTGTAACCCCTTGCCTTGATCTATCCACTATCCTTCTCCACATCCTTTCCTCTATCACTCCTATCTGCCCTCGCTCCAAATCTTCTGTAACCCATTGCCTTGATCTATCCACTATCCTTCTCCACATCCTTTCCCCTTTCACTCCTATCTGCTCTCGCTCCAAATCTTCTGTAACCCCTTGCCTTGATCGATCCACTATCCTTCTTCACATCCTTTCCTCTTTCAATCCTATCTGCTCACGCTCCAAATCTTCTGTAACCCATTGCCTTGATCTATCCACTATCCTTCTCCACATCCTCATCTACTCCAATAGCTTCATGTCTCGCACCTCTCGCCTGTGGGACTCCCTTCCTTATTCCTGTTTTCCTGACAACTATAATCTCCAACTATTCAAATGTAACGGCAATCGACATCTCCAGTTGCCTTGATCTATCCACTATCCTTCTCCACATGCTTTCCTCTTTCACTCCTATCTGCTCTCGCGCCAAATCTTCTGTAACCCCTTGCCTTGATCTATCCACTGTCCTTCTCCACATCCTTTCCTCTATCACTCCTATCTGCCCTCGCTCCAAATCTTCTGTAACCCCTTGCCTTGATCTATCCACTATCCTTCTCCACATCCTTTCCTCTTTCACTCCTATCTGCTCTCGCTCCAAATCTTCTGTGACCCCTTGCCTTGATCTATCCACTATCCTTCTCCACATCCTTTCCTCTTTCACTCCTATCTGCTCTCGCTCCAAATCTTCTGTAACCCCTTGCCTTGATCTATCCACTATCCTTCTCCACATCCTTTCCTCTTTCACTCCTATCTGCTCTCGCTCCAAATCTTCTGTAACCCCTTGCCTTGATCTATCCACTATCCTTCCCCACATCCTTTCCTCTAACACTTCTATCTGCTCTCGCTCCAAATCTTCTGTAACACCTTGCGTGCTACTGCCTTGCTTTGGGTGAAAAAAAAAGTAAGATTTGTCTTTTTGCTATCTTCGCTAATCCCTGTTCGGTCCACCGTTTACACAAACTCGTTAGGTAGCTTACTCATTGCTTTCACCTGTTCTTCTTACCTTCAAGACATGTGAGTGTCCAATTATCCAAATCCTATTTCCACATTATGTCCCCCAGAAATTTCAATTGTCCGTTTCTGATTATTATTATTATTATTATTATTATTATTATTATTATTATTATTATTATTATGAGTGCATTTTTGTTTCTATTTTACATCACATGTTCTGTCTATGGAATTCTTAGCATCCTTCTGTCAACTGAAGTTTCATCTGTGAGGAGATTGTCCGGCATTCACTGCTATATAGGAGGACTGATATTCCATAACACTTCAGCTCTCCTTTTCTTTGTTTTTAACTAAATCCTCTTGTTTCTTAATACATTGCTTCTATTTTAGAAGGCGTCTTTCGCAATTCCAATGTGTCCTTTGGGTTTCTAGTGTTACATTTTCCGTTCTTTGTTAAAACAGATACTAGCTATTTAAATTTTTTGCTCTTGCATGAACTTGGCAACTTCAGTTTGTTTCTCTCGCTGAGAACCACAAACTGTGTCTTCTTACAATTAATGTTTAGCCCTTTCTTGCTTTCCTTTAGCACAGGTGGTTTCTGTAGTTCCCTTCCTGCGTCTGTCTCTAACACTGTCCTCTGCATATGTTGTTGCTGTTTTTCCTCCGTTATATTAACGACTGTATTCATATAAATAATAAGATGTTTCAATTCAGATCATCGAGCGGTCCGATGCTATGCCTTTAATAAATCAATAAGTATAGACGTATAGGCATTATCCTAATATGATAGTGTCTATAGTTTTCAAATCTCTCGGCAAACGTCTGAGCGAAAGCCTACAGTGTTTCCCTGAAGAAATTATGCGTAATGGCGTCTCTGATTATCTTAGCCTCTGCTAATCAATGTCAATCTCAATAAATAATATGAGAAGAGGTCAGTAAAACAGTATTCGCTGATGAAAGTTTAAACCCGTTCATTTAATAAACTCTGGACTTTCACAATATTAAGTCGGCGGTAAATTGATTCAACGTTTAGAAGATTACACAATAAGGAGGCTTCTGATCCCGGCATTAAGTCCGCAGTATATTAATGTAAATTGAAAGAAGCTAGCAATAGCGAACAGTAAAATCATAAAAACGGTACACAAAGAAGTGAACAAAGTGATACTGTGTTCAAAATAAATTTATGCACACACTAAAACCCAGGGTGGAAAGAAAACGACGTAGAACTGGAGAAAATGGCAGAAATAGCTTCTGGAATCATTTTCTCGCTAAAGTTTTGCTTCCATAAACAAAATGAAGCAAAGAAGTACTCTCAATAAAATCAAAACAGTATAAAGAATATATAATCCACCCTCTTACGAAACGGGAAAGAACGTGGAGGCAGTAGTCAAAAGCCCTTCGAAGCCAACCGTTCTTCTAATTCCTCTCTAAAGGCATTTCTATAGACAAAAACCATTTTATCTTTCAGTATTTCATTCTCAATTATTGATTGTTCTTCTTAGATGCTTCGGGTTTGAAGGTGTCCACTCAACCAAGCGGAAACCTCTTTAAAATTTGCTCGTGTTTCTATTTATTTTATTTAGTTATCGCTGATTTAGATCTCCGAGGCAACAGGGCGACGACGTGTTCATAAGTTGTTAGCGGAACATCAATCTATGGAAAGTTTGATTTCTTGGCAATACAGAATGAAATCGAGGGAAGAATCAGTTTAAAGATCATTGCCTCCTGAATAATATGTGTATGTCACCATTCGTTTTCTTTTCTTTACTACTGTAGATGTATCTGTGTGTATAATAAATCTCACTTCATATTTACACACACACACACACACACACGCACACACACACACACATATATATATATATATATATATATATATATATATATATATATATATATATATATATATATATACACACACACACACATATATATATATATATATATATTCTTTAAAAATAATTTTCATTAGAAACACCATGGTGAACAACACCTACACAAGGAGAAAAAAAATAGGGAATGGGAATTTTTTTTCCTATTGAACCCGACCCTGCAGTCCAACAGTTAGTAGGTTAGCCCACCCACAGCAGTTTTTTATTGCCTATTATATTTTTCCCTATGCAGATGTGGCTATCCAGGTTTGTTTTTTTTCGTTGTTTTTTTAACGAAGTTATTTTTAAAGATTTTTTCCGTGATGCTTTAGAGCGATTACGGGTTATATAAAGCCCGTCCCGCCCTTCCTTCATTTTTGTTCAAGTCGTCGGAAGATCGCGTTGCGTGAAACTCAAATCACAGCAAGAGCTATCCTTTTATAGGATATAACGTTGGTAATAGTTTTTACTTGGTCTAGGTAATCTAGGCTTCGAGCACTTTTACTGGGGAGATAAGTTTGCTTTCTGGCCTTATTTCTCTTTCTATTTTCAGTATTGTCGTCTTTATTCGAGACTGTCTTGATAAAGTTTTGTTTTTGGCAAGCTGTCCGTTGGTTCCAACAATGATTATTATTGTTCTAATCAGAGATGTGGTTCTATAGAAAACCCATTCATCTTAAGTAATAACAACAACACCCATTAAGTGAAAAAATCACACACCTTTAAAAAGATATCAAATTACCCCAACCGACACATAAATACGACAACATTGAGAAATTGCAGCAGAGAAGACAACAAGCCCTGAAGGATGAACATGATAACTTGATGTGCCCACGAAACTTATTTTTATTAACACTCTATCTTAAATTTTGATATCGAGCACTTTATGACAAAAACCTGCCTGCCCAAAAGGCTTTACCACCCGGAAAATCAAACAGCAATTCTGTTACTTAATACTATACTATATAGTAATTCGTCGAGCATAGAATCCTCAACAGAATGCAGAATGCACTGGACGGCCGTTTCGTCCTATCTGGGACTCATCAGCAGTGCGAAAACCACTACCGAGAATCGAACCCGGATCGCTTCGATACAACGCGAACGTCATAGCAACTGTACCACGGGACTCGGTGACGAAGAAGACATAAACTAGACTCGATATAGCGCCGCTACTCACTCAGTTCCGTTCACCGATACCCATCCAAGTATACAGAGTTATCCAGAGTCCGGGTTCGATTCTCGGTAGTGGATGCGCACTGCTGATGAGCCCCAGATAGGACGAAACGTCCGTCCAGTGCTTTCTGCATTCTGTTGAGGATTCTAAGCTCGACGAATTACTATAAAATTAGCCTAAATCCCCAAATCAATTACTTGCGCCCTCTCTGTCCGAAACTGTAAGGTTCACTTAGCATAGTTGCAATAGAAACAACAGTTTGGCTAAGTAGGTGTTTAACAAATGTCGCTGAGCAGGTGCCTGCAACAAATATTAACTAACTAATAATCATATGTATAAAGTACAGTGTATGTATGTATGTTTTTGCTTGTGTGTCCAAGCAACTCTTCCGCTTCCACTGGTCCGATTTCAATGATTCCCAAGAAAAGTTAGGCGATTTTCGTTGAACTCAAATTCAAGGTTGCCAGATTATGCGAGGTTAAAAATATATATTACTACATTGTACTAGCCATTATCTTTGCTTTCATGGTTCAAGATGTGTAACTCTTATATTGTATCCAAAATTGAAGTGCACGTATAAACTAGCTTAAAAGTCGCCCTATTGCGCAGCAATTAAGCCAGATCCTGCGAAGGACTCTTGGTTTGGCCATCATCAAAATAGCTAGAGATGAGTAGATGCGATAGGCCTCAATAAACTACAGAATAAACTCAAAACTGATCGCCGTATTTAAGTATTTAATTAATGTTTGAGCTTACCTTTTAAAAGTTCAATGATAATTCTTCTGCTGCCACTTAATTTAAAGGCGATTTGATGTACGTAGATCCTTATTTTCCGTACAAACAATTATTTTTATTTCATGGGTGACAGAACAGGGGACAATTTATGAGATAAAATTAATATAGTGTAAAGAGGGGAAAACAGAAATTAGTTATACATTCAACATTGGAATAGCTAGAGAAATATAATAGCTAATTAAGTAAAACCTATATTATGGATACTATATGAGTAAATGCTAAATTCGAGCACAATTATCCAACGAATTCTGGGGTTAAAAAACTCAACTCTACTTTATAGTAATTTGTATTTACTAAACACCCACATAAGGGTCAGGTTGTAGGGAGCCCGAGCGCGTACACCCAGGCTAGGAACAAAAATAACCCGAGCCCCGTAACCATCGGTTGCGCTGGCCTCGGTGCGAGCACCGATCCCGCACTCTAGGGCAATGAGAGGGCGCGGCCTCGAGCAGTTCCCCAGTGCTCTCAGTATATTTTTCCTCAGTTGCGACTCTGTCCTTTGGGGTAGCCGCCCCTTTTCCCAAAGACAGAGATGCAACTGACAGATGATAAATAATGAGTTACAAACTCATTTACTCAACCCACCCCACTCTCGAGGGGGCTTTAATGTGGGGGGCCCAAGCGCGTACGCACGGGCTAGGAACAAAAATTGCCCGCAGCCCCGGCAGGCTCCGCAACCGTCGGCACCGATACCTCTTTCTGGTACATTGAGAGGGCGCGGCCTCGGGCAGCTGTTCACCAGGGCTGGGCCCCTCTCAGTATAATTTTCCTCAGTTGCGATTCTGTCCTTTGACGGAGTCGCCCCTGAGTGCACTCTGCCCGAGGACAGAGACGCAACTAACAGGTGATAAATTATGTGTAACAAACCACTCGAGAGAGTACTTTACAAACTAAAAGCTCAATATCAGTCAGTTATGTGCTATGCAGTTATGTATCTTTCGATACATGACTGACAGGGCAGATTTTTTCTCGCAGTAGGTTGCCATTTCTGCGGCAGACCAGTCGCCATCCAAGGCTATAGAACCAGGGTTGTCCTGCTACTTAGCTGGGGGTTGGGAGAAGAAGAGGATTCATACCTTTCCCAAGGTTTTTAGCACGTAAGTGAATGTAATGGATTCGACTGGTATTCGAACTCGGCTCTCCGATTCCTCAATCCAAGCCGCTATCCATTACTCCACCGTGTCTCCTAAAAAGTTTATTTCATTAATGAACTGTCCTTCATTAGTGTTCTTTTATTCAAGGATGTTTTGATTTTCATATCGAAAATAGTTCTGTTTAGGAATATCGTCTTATATAGAGCAGAAAAGTGTTTGAAATTTGCATTTTACTTGGCCTTCAACAAGTTGGTTTGGTTTGGTTTGGTTTGTTTTACGGTATATCAACCTTAATGGGTCATTTAATGTCGATAACTTTTTTTTCCAGTAATATTTTTGTTTTGTCAAAAATCTATTTCTGGTAATATTTTTTCCTCAAAAATGTATAGCTGGTAATATTTTTAAAAATGTATTGCTGGTAATAGGTTTTTTTTCTTTAAAATGTATTTCTGGTAATAATTTTTTACAAAGTATTTCTGGTATTAAAAGCTATTTTTACACTTTGAAAATGCTTTTTACCTCATTTTCGGGGTTAACTATTTGCCCATAGCCGGGACCCTAACAGGTGCTACCACCCCGGGTCAGGGTGGAGCTGGGAACATCAGCAATTAAAAAGTGGTCCCACGCTCCTCAAAATCCCCTCATCAGAGTGCTTGCTATTGGCCATAGTTTATCGTCATACACAGGACGGTCAACAAGTTGGCATCTATTTGTAAAACTTTGCTTAACTATAACAAGTCAATTTATCAATGAAATATTCATTTAAAATTTTTGTTTCAAATATTTCAAGTAGCGAATATATCTTACTTTGCGAAGCGATAGCTAGCGGGCGAAGCCTGCACGTTAATTATATAATATACATATGAAACAAAATATAACTCTTGCAGACCTTGAAGCCTACCAACAAATATTTCTGCTTACAGAGAGAGGTCTGGTAAAACTTAATTAACAGATTCCAACACAAGTGAAATTGGGGATTAGCCTTACCCAGCACTGAGAACATGTGTTGACCGGGAACATTGCTGTTTTTTTTCTTTTCTTTTATCAAATATTCAGCCGTCGGCGAAACGGTTGCATTTACGTACGCATGCAAATTGCACACCATGCCATCGCATGGACATCTAAATTGGTAAATTACCGAACTAGTACGATGGGTAGAAATTTGGGTAGTTGGCACACAAAATATCCGTACGGATCGGTCTCAACATTGGCCGGGCACCAAAAGCAAGAGATACGTAGGCGGTAAGATAACAGTTTTTAAAATAGCTTAAAACGGCATATCCAACTTTCTCATACTTTCAACACTGCCATTCTTTTCTTGTATTCTCTTTTTCCTCTGTTTCTCTCTGTCTCTTTCTCTCCCTTTTTTACGTGCTCACGTGACTATCAACCCAACATTTATCCATACAAATATTTTTATTTTTTAAATTTATTCAAAGAAGGATCTGCAATGTAATAGATCCTGACCTGGCATTTCGACTTCACTTACTTTCTCATCGAAGTGATATGGCTTCCTTCTGTCTTTTCTAAAAATATTTTCATGGAAACTGCTCTGATGAGATTCTTTTTTCCTTAGTGTCTGGACTGCGTGGACTTAAGCATGCAACTAGAGTGGCAAGTAGGTTTCCCCGTTTTACTGTTGAAATACCTAGATGCATTCGTCCCTTCTATTCCGTTTCTTTTCTCGCACTTCTCACCTGTGGAAATTGCTTTTCGATTTATTACTTCCCTTCCACCTAAAATCTTCAAAAATTTAAATGCAACGTCGATTGTCGTCATCTGCCTTCCTGAACCTTGTTCCTTTATTGTCATTTCTTTGCAATCTCTTTTACTTTCAGTCCTAGTGGCTTTATCGCCTTACTTGGAGTGAAATAATGCAAACATTTTGCTTACAGAAACAAAATTATAATCAGATTTTCTTGAAGCTTTTATGTGTCCATATATATATATATATATATATATATATATATATATATATATACACACACACCCAAGTATAGGATTGGTATATACGGAATAAATTCCAATAACCAACAATTATTATTCTTAAAAATGTGCTCAATACAGAGTAGAGCAGATATAATTATTTATTTAAATATTATAACATAAATATGTTATAAAACCAATACAAATATTTATTTCAAAATTATAATAGCCATTTTGTTTCAACACCTCCAGTGTCTTATAAGTGATGATGTTGAATTCAACATCATCACTTGATAAGACACCAGAAGTGTTGAAACAAAATGGCTATTTTTGTAGTGATTTTATACCATGTTTATGTTATAATTTTGAAATAAATTATATTTGCTCTACTCTGTATTGAGCACTCTTTTAAGAATAGTATATTTTGATTATTGGAATATTGAAATTTATTCCGTACACACCAATCCTATACTTGGGTATATATATATATATATATATATATATATAGATAGATAGATAGATAGATAGATATAAGTTTTTCGTGGTACAGAATTTAATAATAGATAGGAAAAGACAGTATTTATAAGGCATTTTTTGAAAAGCTAAAATAAAAACATGTTTCGTCCCAGGAATTATCAAGTTTATTTATCCTGGGAATTTAAAAGCGTGTAAATTAATTTTAAATTAACGACCAATACAAGAAAATAAGGAAGCCTCAAGAAAACTGACAAAAATATTCGCCAACGCTGGACCCAAAAGCGAACCCATAGCTACCCCGTCGATCTGCCGATACATAATATCATTAAAACTAAATTCGACAGACGCAGTGGCGAACATCATAAGCTCAACAAATACACCCTCAGGAAAATCCGGAGGCGACAAAGAGGTACGATACAACATGTCGCAACACATCTCAATAGTCTTAGACTATATATATATAGTGGTACTCGTTTGGAAAAAAACTTTCGGATTGTAATTGAACAAACCAAGGAAATATTGAGAAATAAAAAAAGAAAGAACTAAGAACATGAAATTGAGGCGAAAACAATCGTCCAGAATTCAAGCTCAGAGTCCAAAGAAAAAAACTCCACAACGACTAAAAGTAACTACGTAAAGTGCTCAATACACGAAGCAGAGCAAATCTAATATAAACCTAAAGAGCCAGGCAAACCTACCTAGGTTTCACCTAAACGGATCGTCATGGAGAACTGGCTTTATATTATTATATTATATTTTATTATATATATCAAATAATATATATATATATATATATATATATTATTTGAGTTTTTTTTAATATTTTTAATTAAAATTCTTTAATTCGCAATAATATAAATGAAGATACTCCATTCAAAAATCATAGTAGGAATTATATTTTTCCAAAGAATTACCGTAACAATCTCGTCGGAGATGGCGGTCAAGCAATATTTAGAACGCCTTTTAGACTGGGGGCATTTATCCCCATAAAAAAAACGAAAGGGGAATGTCTCCCGATTAGAAAGATGCCATTATGAAAATGCGATAAAAATAGTTTCTGAAGAACGAAGCGAAAAACTACATTTGCTTTAAGTAGAAAAATTCCTGACCGAACGGCGCCATTCCGGTTCGACAAAAATATTTTCGTTGTGTGTTTGCAAATAGATTCTTGTAAAAAGTGCAGTTTTGGGATATTTCTCCCTGTCTCTAATGAAGTTGTTACTTTTTCGGAATACTGCTGCTAATTACTGAGAGAAAATTCTTTAAAAACGTCTGTGACGCTGTAAGAGAAAAAACAAGCGATACGGAAAAAGGTACTGCGTACATTGAACACATTTGTTTAGCTCCCGCTTAAAATCACGCCCCTTCCTCGTCAAGAAATTAGGTACTATTATTATTCATATTAACTAGCATATTCAAGATAAATACACACTCTCTCACACACACACACACACACACATATATATATGTATATATATATATATATGAAGTTTTTTGTTTATATGTATTATTTATATATTATATAAGTGCGGTACTTATTTGAAAGCGTTTATTTAGTCGGATTGATGTGACTTTGGAGTTTGACGATCGCAAGGGCGTGAAACCCAGTGTCAAAAACTCACATCAACACAACTAAACACAAACACACACACACACACACACACACACATATATATATACATATATATATATATATATATATATATATATATATATATATATATATATATATATATATATATCACACATGTAATTGGCCCTGATGTGTCATCTCGTCTGCAGTCGCTCTCTCATAGACGCGCCGTTGCTTCGCTCTGTCTTTTTTACAAATACTTTCACGGTAATTGCTCCGAGGAGCTGCTTTCGCTGGTTCCCAGGCCTCATGAATTTAAGCGTCCTACGAGGCTGGCATCCCGTCCACCGTTGAAACTGTTAGATGTAGACGTCTCTTCTACTCCAATAGCTTCATGTCTCGCACATCTCGCCTGTGGAACTCCCTTCCTTATTCCTGTTTCCCTGACAACTATAATCTCCAACTATTCAAATGTAACGTCAATCGACATCTCCAGTTGCCTTGATCTATCCACTTCCCTTCTCCACATCTTTTCCCTTTTCATTCCTATCTGCTCTCGCTCCAAATCTTCTGTAACCCCCTTGCCTGAAGAACGAAGCGAAAAACTACATTACGATCCATTATCTTTCTCCACATCCTCTCCTTTACCACTGCTATCTGCTCTTCCTCCAAACCTTCTGTAACCCCGTGCGTGCTAGTGGCTTCCAGCCTTGGTTGGGGTTAAAATCTTCAAAAAACAAAAACATATATATATATATATATATATATATATATATATGTGTGTGTGTGTGTGTGTGTGTGTGTGTGGATACTAGTATTTTAAATAGAAGCTTCAAATTACGAGTATCCAAAATAATCATGTTTGAAGTACAAAAAAATGTTGGACTAAAAATAAACCCATAAATTCTCTTGGAATTGCTTTGTTTACATTTCTGATACGAAACTCAGCAGCTATGAACCCTGGAGAAAAATAATCTAAATGACGACATGTCTCTTCCTTAAAAAGGTAAAATAGAGGCTTGCTGGGCGAAAAAAAAGGCAGTTTCTCCTACAAAGGGGTACGCAGTTTCGATCGCTGCATGAGGGCACATTTTTTTTTTATTAAGATCCTTCGAAAGACGTTATACACATTATTTAGAACAAAAGAAAAATGTCAAGTATCCACTATAATAACGTTTGATGTACTTAACTATATATATATATATATATATATATAAGTTTCATCAAAAACGACTGACAGCTTACCGCTGTTAAGTTTGTTTGTTTTTTTTACTTAATTTTTCTTATCGTCTTATAGTTTTCTGACTGTAAATTATGTAGAAATCCCCCAAATGTTTTCTATGTCCGAGCGCTTTCGTCCATACTTCTAGCCATTTTCAAGGATGATTTTTTGAAAACTTTTAATTGAATGCCTGGATTGTTTTGTGTATGAGTCTAGAATTATAGGGATATTTTATTTTTCAAACACGATCATCACATTTAGGCCGTGTTCATAGTTGTTATTGCGTGTCGGATTTTTCTTTTTTTTATTAATTTGGCTATTATTTTGAGCCCTTTTTTACATGTCGACGAGGCTATTATAACTGTATTATCCACGAGTATGTTGGCGATAGAGTTTGGTAGGTCTCCAGTTGTATTTAACTCCTTTTACCTGTAAGTTACATTACACCCGCTTTGGGGATTATCTACCGGATTGTGACGGGTGATAACAATATCCTTCTTGCCGCCAAGCCAACGCATTCGCTATCGCCCTGAAACCTCATGTTGTCAAGAATTTAATCTAACCTGACACGTGTTATGGATGTTGTGTGCTGATCATTTAAAACGTTTTCTCTATAATTGAGCTAGTGTCAAAGAGATGTAATGTGAGTCTTCTTGTCAAGCATGTTGTAGTATATCCAATATAATTATTTATGAATTTGGATTGATCAGCAATAGAGTTCTTTTAAGGGACATGTGAATTCGTAAATAATATTGGTTCTCTGTAATTTCGATCTTGCAGGTGTGTTATTACTGTTCGCAGTGGAGTTAGCAATTTTAAATATTTTATATTAGATAATTTAATTTTCTTGTTTTTGTCGACTGGAGTTTTATATTTCTTTATAATGTTCCTAGACCGGTAGATAAAAAAATACATAAAGCAAAACAAACCGAAATGTCTACCCAGACAACTAAAAAACTTATAGTTTTTTAGAAATATCAAAACTCATTCAAACCTTTCTATATGAATGAATATGTTGCAGACTGGTGAATGTATTTTTAGTTATCAGAAGGATTTATGATGTCGGTGTTCTTAAACATTCGTCCACAACAAATTAAGAGATAAAAGGAATATTGAAAACAAATCATGCAAGAAAATTCAGAGTGAAGACAAACATAATTAAAAGTGTAACAATAACATTGATTTATATACAATTGACATATACAATCGGGTTGAATATTTT
>OZ038504.1:36664326-36711826 GCA_964036315.1 Acanthosepion esculentum | reverse complement strand
AGTAAAATTGTTGTGACCTTAGCAAGGTCACAACAATTTTTCTGGGCCAGAAATAAACACACAAGAAAGGAATTGAGTTAAACAAATATATTAACAGAAACAGTAATAGAAACATATACAAACGAGAGTGTTACTGCAAGAATGTTCGGTTCGACTGTCAGAGCTGACTGCTGGAAACGTCCCTCTCCAAAAGCCGTACATTAGCCGTAATAATGCATTTTTTTATATTTAAAAAAAGAAGACAATATTCGAATGTTTCTAGTATGCAAAGAGTAAAAACAAAATCCTAAATGGTTGTCTGAAAGTTTAAACGTCTGCGAAGTGTGACAGCGAAATCTGAATTGGGATAGCGAAAGATGCCTTCCAAAAGCTAAGCAAAGTACAAAAAAAAACAGGAAAAAGACGTTAGAACCAAAAAAATAGATTGCGAAAATGCTGTGTAATATCGGTCCTTCTATGTATCAGTGAATGCTGGACATTTTGCTCACAGAGAAAAAAGGAGGTTGGAGGCAACAGACAAGTGGATCTACAGAAGGATGCTGAGAATACTATGAACTGAACATGTAAGCAACGACGAAGTTTCAGCGTAAATATAAACATAAAGGACACATATGCACAGAATATGAAAAAAAAACAGCTGGAAACTCTTGGATGCATAATAAAGAAAGACGTCTCGAAGAATTTGACATATCAAAGGCGAAAATAGTAGGAGACGAGAGCGGGCCAATTATCTGACGATCATTTGAAAATGTTTAGCTTCCCGCTAGCACTTTCTTATCAATGTTGAATTTTGTATCAATCTGTGCAAAAAGTGGATCAAAGAGCTTACCCAGCTTCATACATATTTTCAGGAAATCCCAGCTTTCAATTGGTCAATAAACGCACAAGTGGGCGTTGCAATCCACCCACGTACAAATCTTTTTTTTCCTGCGCGTGACCAAGTCAAGATTTCACGCTTTTTTTTCTAAGAGCCTGTCACGTGATTACATTAATTATAAATATCACACACAAACTTATTCTTTCCCTTTTACGACGAAAATGTTACATTAAAGGATTCGTGTGTTGACCATGTGCGGTCAGATGCTGATAAAACACATTTACGCATGTACGAAATTTTTCAAACTACATTACAAACATACGAAAACATCTCCAAATCAACAAGAACTTTTCTCTTTGAAATACTTTTCTAAAGCTAGAAGTTTATTCAGCATTTCTCAGCTTTATAATTCATTCAACTCAGATAAAAATATTTCAATTTCATCAGTAAAACTTTAATTCAGTAAGGGACATAACGCCAACAAAATAGTAACCTCTATGCATGTACATCATTACACAAAAACTAAATATAAATCTTGTTGTCATAAAACCATTTTTGTTCCGTCTTCTTGTTTCATATTTTGTGGTATATTGCGTTAAATATAAATCGTGAGGTCATGTTAACAAACAGACATCTACAAATGCTCGTAGATATTAACTTACCTCAACAACATGGATGACGGAACATGATGGAAAATAGACCAATATTAATAAGCGATACACAATATAAAGATATGAATAACCACAAAATTCCTACGTCCTATAACGAACAGACTAAGCACGTAACTTCTGTTTTAAAATATTTGATTTAAAATAGATTAAAAAAAGATAGGAGAAAGTTTGAGAATGTGCCTCTCCAGGGGGTACAATATTGAGAAAAAGAGAAATGGTTTCGAATCAGCTGCCTTTGAATGAAGCTTAGTTAACGTTTTAATGGCCGACTTCAAGAAGAGAATGTGAAACGAATGATGTCGTTATTCGATAAAAGACTTTCCACAAATATTGCGACTTTTTGCAAGATATGGAAATGCCAAAAGCACAAGAATAATAAATATGGAGAAATATCGACAGTTCTGTTAATGTCGTTTGGACAGACAGTTCGGCAAATTGTGATGGAGAAGCCGACAGGCAGATAAATGGAATTGGCTGATTAGGAAAAAACATTGACAAACATAGATGTAAAATGGTAAGCAACATTTGTTTAATTTCTCCACACACGCTCTCGCTTTCTCTCCTCTCTCTCTGTTTCTCTCTCTCTCTCTATCTATCTATATATATATATATATATATATATATATATATATATATATATATATATGTGTGTGTGTGTGTGTGTGTGTGTGTGTGTGTGTGTGTGTGTGTGTGTGTGTGTAAGTAAAACACAGAATAAGAAATAAAACAATAGCTATTTGGGTTTCTTCGAATTTGAAGATAGTCCAGGTTCACGCTCGTGTTATATATATATATATATATATATATATATATATATATATATATATATAAGTCTGGTTCTATTGAATAAACCTATATTGGTCTGTATAAGTTAATTCCAGGGACAAAATGCGTTACGCTTTTTTCCATTTTGATAATCGATTATCGGCGAAAGATAAGATAGATAGATAAGAACAGACAGAGATAGATAGATAGATAGATAGATAGATAGATAGATAGATAGATAGATAGATTATGGACAAACTGAGATAGATACATATGAAAGTAAGGAAGGATGAAAGAAAGAAAGAAAGAAGGTATTTTATATATATATATATATATATATATAGAGAGAGAGAGAGAGAGAGAGAGAGAGAGTGAGAGAGAGAGAAACAGAGAGAGATACGAATATGTTTTGAAAGACAGATAAAGACTCGCATGAACTGTTTAGATTAACATTTTTCTCCGAGTAAAGAGAAAAACACGAATAAAAAATCTATACGAGACGCAAATTGAAACAATGAAAATATTGCAGGAAAAAAAATCTCCAAACGCCTGAATCTTGAAATTCCATGTGAAAACGAATTTGACGTGTTTGTTCAAAACCGTCCAAATCTGGATTGGCCAATTATTTTTCCTTGTTGAAAATCAAAAAAAAAAATTGGGCTTGTTTTGAGCATTTAGTCTTTTCATTTATTTACAAAGTTGAGAAATAACTAACAGAAATAATAATAATAATAATAAAAGCTGAAAACCAAACCAAAATATCGAAAAATAAACGGAAAATAGAAAATTGTTGTCGCACACTTTGTCGTTGTCCGCTCATGGATTTCCAGAATATTCCATGCCTGTATTTACCCGAACATTTTTCTTGTGTGTATCTGCGTGTGACGACGAGTAGTAATACCATCACTTGTGTTTGTCCATCAGTATTGGAAGAAACACAAAATTATAAAACGTAAACAGTGGACATTGTTTCAAAAGATATTTTTGCGCGCTGAATTTATGTGTTGAGTTGTTTTCCATTTGCTTTTGAATTTCTGCATATCTCTCCCTCAGACACACACAAACACAGACACATACGTCTACACACACACACACACACACACACACACACACACACACACACACACACACACATATATATATATATATATACCCAAGTATAGGATTGGTGTATATGGAATAAATTCCAATAACAATTCTTAAAAGTGGGCTCAATACGAAGTACAGCATATATAATAGTTTATTTAAAAATTATAACATAAATATGTTATAAAATCACTACAAAAATAGCAATTTTGTTTTAACACCTCCGGTGTCTTATCAAGGATTCAACATCATCACTTGATAAGACACCGGAGGTGTTAAAACAAAATTGCTATTTTTGTAGTGATTTTATAACATATTTATGTTATATTTTTTTAAATAAACAATTATGCGTATATATACATATATATATATATATATATATATATATATATATGTGTGTGTGTGTGTGTGTGTGTGTGTGTGTGTGTGTGTGTGTGTGTGTGTGTGTGTGGCGTCCTCCCTCTAAAGAGTCTATGTTGGACACTTCCGCCTACTATAAGATTAGTAGGAGAGAAGGCCTTGGGCGAACAGTTGAATAGATTGGACGCTGGGTCAACCGACACAAACTCACTAGTCGTGTAATTCTCTATATATATGGCCGGTGCGTACTACGATCGATTCTCCGACCAGGGTGGGTAATCCTGATTAGGGGCCCACAGACATCTTACCGTTAACAATAACACATTTCTAAAAAAAATGATTTCGGATCAGATGTAATCTTTTGTTGTCCCGTTATTACCTGGATGTAAAAAACAAATCTATTTCCATACCTGATGATGTCTGTATGAACAGACGAAAGTACTTGTATAAAAAGACCTTATGCAACTGGAATTTATTAAAACCAGGGATCATAACATTCTTCTAGAGGTTCGTGGGTTAATGTATCTTAATAAATTTATTTGCGAAGATGTATTCTTGCCATTTATATCATTAACTTCACTATCTGCTTTTTGTATGAATGATTCATGTAATATATATATATATATATATATTTGTGTATTTAGGCAGCAATCCTTCTTTCAAGCACATTTCATTAAAAACGACTGACAAGGTGCTTTTATTTAGTTTTTTATATAATTTCTCGTGCGATCTAATAAAGTTTTTCTTTTCAGAGGATAAATTATATAAAAATATACATATATATATATATATATTGTAACCTAATTACACAGACACACACACACACACAAATACACACACATATATATATATATATATATATATATATATATATATATATATATATATATATATATATATATATATAAATGGCGCAAACACTACTATTCCATGGTTAGAATTTAGTACATTGGAATCGTAATCAATTCATCAGCCCTAGAAATTTAAAAAGAATGTCGAAAATAACTCCGGGTATAAAAAACAAAATTTCAGCGATAGTGTATCTGTGGGAGTGGGAAACAAGGGAGAGAGGAAGAAAAGCCCACAAGGGAAAAAAAAGGGCCAAACAAAAACGGGCACATTTATAAGAGAAATGATGTGTAATCAAGGAGAATTAGAAAAAAGCCTGTAATTGGCCCTTGCAGATAAGAAATTTAGCATAAACATATAAAAATATTGAATCCAGTAAAACCCTATATATATATATATATATATATATATATATATATATATATATATACATACGTGTATATCATTGTAGAGTACAATAATCCATCATATATATATATATATATATATATATATATATATATATATACCTATCTATCTATGTAAATATATATATATGTATATATATATATATACGTATATATATATATATATATATACGTATATATTATTGTAATGTCCACTAATCAATCATTTTATATATATATATATATATATATATATATATATATATATATATACATATAGAGAGAGAGAGAGAGGGGGGGAGGTATAATGCATCAGTCGCCGTTTCGAATTTTACATCGAGATACAATGAAGATAAAAAAAGTAACAATTTAAACGTAAGCCTCGTAGATGAATCTACACATATACTCACGCGAAATTGTTCAACAATAAATACAGTTTCAAAATTAAACTACAATTTATTTAAATATTTTAACACCCATAATATTCCACCAGATAATAATGT
The DNA here is from genome assembly GCA_964036315.1 of Acanthosepion esculentum. Taxonomy (NCBI): domain Eukaryota; kingdom Metazoa; phylum Mollusca; class Cephalopoda; order Sepiida; family Sepiidae; genus Acanthosepion; species Acanthosepion esculentum. The sequence goes on along the minus strand of OZ038504.1, from coordinate 36,706,389 downwards.
ATCTCGCGTGAAGCAGAAAATAAAAATCCCAACCCAAAATATAAATAAAAATAAATATAATTCAAGCATTTGAAATTCGCTTCGGCATGAAACACGGAGTTGTGCCATTAATCTAATATATTGTGTATATTTCTTTATATATATATATATATATATATATATATATATATATATATATATATATATATATATATATGAATATAAAAGTGAACATAGAAGTCAACACTTAGAGGCGACAATCTGTTTCATGCTAGATGCAATCATCGGGCCCGATGATTGCATTTAGCATGAAACAGAGTGTCGCCTCTAAGTGTTGACTTCTATGTTGACTTTTATATTTACACACGCTCTGTCTCTGATATTGAGCACTTTATCCCATAAATATAGCATACTTTAGGACTATATTTCTTCGTATATATATATATATATATATATATATATATATATATATATATATATATATATATATATATATGCCTATATTTATATATATATATATATATATATATATATATATATATATATATATGTGTGTGTGTGCAGTTATGCCGAAAAATAGGAAAGAACACGTTAGGTAAATAATCCAGAGTTCTTTAGTATTTTTGTTTTTATTTAAAAAAAAACAGTGCTCCATATAGAAGTAGAGCTTATATATTAAGTAGCATTTCACCCCAAGCAAGGCGGGATGCCACTAGTTCGCAAGGGGTTACATGAGTGGGAGCGAGTATAAAGAGGCGTGATGGAGGAAAGGATGAAGAGAAGGACAGGGAATAGATCAAGGCATCTGAAGATGTCGATTGACATTACGTTTGAATTGTTGGAGATTATAGCTATCGCGGAAACAAGTAATAGGAAAGGGAGTTCCACAGACGGAAGGTGCGAGACATGAAGTTATTGGAGTAGAAGAGACGGTCATATTTTAACGGTTTCGACAGTGACAGGGTGGAACCGAGATGCCAGCCTAGTAGCGCGCTTAAATTCATGTAGTCTGGAAGCTAGTGAAAGTAGTTCGTATATCGAGTTTAATTTTTTGTTCCTATTTTCTTCGTTGTTGCTCAAATGCTCAGACCATGGCCTCCTCAGTATTCTCGTCGCCTGAAAGCAATTAATATATAAGTCGCTTTTTTCACACGCAACCTAAAATCCCTGGTTTCACATTGTGTGGGGAGTACTATACACGTATAATTTTTTTTTTTTTAAGCTTATCACCCCAAGCAAGGCTGGAAGCCACTAGCACGCAAGGGGTTACAGAAGGTTTGGAGGAAAAGCAGATAGCAGTGGTAAAGGAGAGGATGTGGAGAAAGATAGTAGATCGATCAAGGCAAGGGGGTTACAGAAGATTTGGAGCGAGAGCAGTGAGGAATGAACGGTGAAAGGATGTGGAGAAGGGAAGTGGATAGATCAAGGCAACTGGAGATGTCGATTGACGTTACACTTAAATAGTTGGAGATTGTATTTGTCAGGGAAACAGGAATAAGGAAGGGAGTTCCACGGGCGAGATGTGCGAGACATGAAGCTATTGGAGTAGAAGAGACGTCTTAATCTAACAGTTTCAACGGTGAAGGGGTGGGAACGGGATGCCAGCCTCGTAGGACGTTTAAATTCATGAGGCCTAGGAACCAGCGAAAGCAGCTCATCGGAGCAATTACCGTGAAAGTATTTGTAAAAGAGTGAGAGAGCGACTGCAGACGAGATGACAGATCAGGGCCAATTAAATCCAGAATCTTAATATATGGGAAAGGTATGAACCCAACTCTCTTCCCTCCAGATATAGGTAAATAGTAAGACAGACTGGATTCTATAAACTTGGCTGGCAACCGGTCTAGGAGAAGGAATTCTCTGAATTCCAGATTGTATGTAGTCCTGGTGAAGCAAATCCTATACAGCTAAGGGAAGTATCTTTCGCATTGAAGGATCATCCCGACTACGGTCGATTCCTTAATATATGAATTATTTATCATATACTGTACTGAATTCTGCAACGAGAATATCGCATCGGTTCAAATTCGGTCATTTACTGAGATATTTTTCTTTTGGAAGAGAAGTCGGAATATAAGTAAAAAGCTGATTTTTTTTTTCTAAAATGTCTTCAATTTATTAAGATGGCTGCAATTAGAAAACGATAAAAAAAAAAAACGAATAAATAATTACAAAATTTTTGGATGAACGAAGATTACCTTAATGGCCGACGAATTTCCCATCTATAAATTTACACAGGAATTCGATGTTGAAGCCTACTTTATTTTTATGACGACGCAAAACGTAAAAACAAAACAAAACAAAAAAAAAACACTTTAATATGGTGTAATATATCTCACAGGAAATATGCTTCCACAGTATTAAATTTAGGACTTATTTTTATAGAAAAAATTACGTACAGATTTAAATAAAAATAGAGACGTAAGTATGGGGGGAAAATGGATGTTGGTAAATTTACTTATATTTGCGTGTTCGATTTCTTTTTCGTTTCATTTTTTTTTTATCAATATCTGATTATTTGTTAGCGAAGAATTGCCAAGAGCTGATATAATTTGGCAAACCAGAAAGTTATAACGTTCTTGACTAACTGTATAAAGTTTTTCTTTTCGGGGAAACGGAAAAAATTTAACGTGAAAATTCCTTATGGAGGTATGTAATATAAATTAAATTAACGCTCGCAAACAATTAGAATTAAGTAAATATTTGCTTCGAAAACTTGTGCATTGTCGTCTCTTAATATTTGTCGTTGATTTGATAAATTTATATACCCCAGTTGTTGCTTAGAATCAATGTACCATTATTATTATTATTATTATTATTATTATTATTATTATTATTATTATTATATGTACCTTATCCCTTCAGAGCGTTAGCGATTATGGCTCTCCGCAATTTCCTGTCATTTGTGGCTCTTAATAAACATTTTCTTTTTGTCATCTCTCCTACACCTTGATCCACCATCCACTTATTTAATCTTACTAAGCTGGTTATGCGTTGTTTTCCTCTGTTCCTCTTGCCTTCAATATGTCCTCTGAGTATCGAATTTTCCAAGCCCTCTTTCCTCATTATGTGTCCTCATCCAGTATAAGTGATATTTTGTTTCCATTTTCTCTGAAACTTCATCGTTGCTCCCATGTTCAGTCCATCCTGAGCATCCTTCTGTAGAAGCACATTTCTGCTACTTCTGGTCTCTACGTCATCTACAAGAAAATTGTCCAGCATTCATTGCCATATAGGAGGACTGGGCTGGTACATTTGAAGGCCTATCAAAAGTTAAAACATTCATCATTCATATACTTACGCCTCCGTTATTTCCCTGTTCTTTCTGCCTTCAAATTGTTCTGTGAGTATCCGATTTTCCAAGCCCTCTTTCCTCATTATGTGCGCTATAAATAGCTTCCTCTTCCTGGTGTTAAGTATAAGTGTCATTTTTGTTTCTGTTTTCTTTAAAACCTCGTCTTTGCTCACATGTTCAGTCCATGTTATACTCAGCATCTTTCTGTAGAACCATATTCCGGTTGCTTCAAGTCTTCATCTGTGAGGAGACTGTCCACCATTCATTGCTATGTAGGAATGCCTATCAAGAGTTACAACATTCATCATTCATTTACTTAAGCCTGCTTGGTAGGTTATCCGTTATTTCCCTATCCCTTCTGCTTTCAAACTGTTCTCTGAGTATCCGATTTTCCAAGCCCTCTTTCCTGATTATGTGTCATAGAAATTTCAACTTCCTCATCCTGGTGTTAAATCTATTTTTTGTTTCTATTTTCTTTAAAACCTCGTCTTTGCTCACATGTTCGGTCCATGGTATCCTCAGCATCTTTCTGTAGAACCATATTTCGGTTGCTTCAAGCCTGTTCTTCATCTGTAAGAAGATTGTCCAGCATTCACTGTCATAAAAGAGGACTGTGTTGGTTCATTTTACGGCATATCAAGACTTACATCATTCATGACATTTACTCAACCTACTAAGGTAGAGGTTGCGTTGTTTCCCTATCCCGTCTGCCATCAATCTGTCTTGTGAGTATCCGATTTTCCGATCCTTCTTTCCTCATTAGATGTCCTAGTAATTTCAACTCTTTATGATGTTAAGCATTAGTGTTCCTTTCGTTTCCACTTTCTCTAAAACTTCGGCGTTGCTCACACGTTCGGTACATGGTATTCTCAGCATCCTTCTGCAGAACCGCATTTTTGTTACATCAAGTTTCTTTTTCATCTTTGAGAAGATTGTCTAGCATTCACTACCATATTGTAGCATATATATTACATAACAGTGAGGTAATATCTGTGTTTCTATCGAGATTTTCCTGTTTTTTAATGCGTTTCTTAGCTTCTGCAAAGCATCTTTCGCTATCTAAATGCGCCTTCTGACTTCGGTGTCACATTTTCCGTCTTCTGTTAAAAAAATTTCCCAGATATTTAAATTGTAGTAGTTAATTCATTTTGATATTTGTAATTTGCATGTAAGGCTGTTTGTTCATTCTAGTGACAGCCGTCTGTTTTCTTGTAATTGATGCTTAGTCCTTTCTTCACGCTTTCCTTCACTGCTTTCTGCAGAGTTTTTTTTGTGTTTCCCTTTCCGTGTCTGCTATCAACACTTGGACAATAAAATTATGGATCGTTTCTCTCACAAAATTGTTTTATTTTAGAAGTATTGGTCGACCGAAACTGTAACATAGGAAGCAATAGTTTTTAGCTATGGAGTCGACTTCTGCTTCCAACAGCTCAATATTTATTTATCAAGTATATTTCCAGACTAATTGAGACATTGTGAACCGAAGAATTTGTAATTCTCCCCCAAAAAATTCTTACAATCCAAAAATATATTCCGGTTTTAAATAACCCACAAAAGGTTGATAAGCCGTAAAAAAATTAATGAATCAATCAGTTTTTCGATGTTTGTATACTTTGTTTCAAACTCTTTTCCTCTTCCTATTTTTATTGCAGGGTTTACTGTAGACATACTGTGAGCGCGTGATCAGCTATATTGTAGACGTCCTATGTCTATATTGTAGACATACTATATCTATATTATAGACATACTGTTAGCGCGTTATCAGTTATATTGTAGACATACTATGTCTCTATATTGTTGATATATTATATCTATATTGTAGCCATACTGTTAGCGCGTGATCAGTTATATTGTAGACATACTATGTCTATATTGTAGACATACTATATCTATATTATAGACATACTGCGAGCGTGTGATCAGTTATATTGTAGACATACTATGTCTATATTGTAGATATATTATATCTATATTATAGACATACTGCGAGCGCGTGATCAGTTATATTGTAGACATACTATGTCTATATTGTAGACACACTATATCTATATTGTAGACATACTGCGAGCGTGTGATCAGTTATATTGTAGACATACTATGTCTATATTGCAGATATATTATATCTATATTGTAGCCATACTGGTAGCGCGTGATCAGTTATAGTGTAGACATACTATGTCTATATTGTAGAATACTATGTCTATATTGTAGACATACTATGTCTATATTGTAGCCATACTGTTAGCGTGTGATCGGTTTCCTAGTTCGAACAGATCGGGAAAGTGTATCTATCTAACAAGTGGATCAAATTCGAACTGTAAATAGTCTTTGAGTGATGTACTTTCAATTTAGATGCTTGAAATACATAGCTATCAACGAGTTAAATGAGGTGTCGGATAAAATAAATGGCACATCTGAATTAGAACAATTCTATAACAAGTGTCATAAAGATGTTTTGTTCATAAGAATAATGGCGAAGAAAAGTCAACGGAAAACAAAGTTAGAAACGTAAAACCAATTTGGTTGAGAGATAAAACTAATTCATGGACCCGCTCACGCCATTTTGTAGATTTAAAATATTTTCTATTACAATAGAAATGTTTTACACTTTTTTTTTATCGCACTGCAATTTAATAAAGATTAAAAAAAAATATAAAGAAAAATATATTTTCGCCAAGTCTGTTTGGATAATTTTTGTCTGTAACATCTAAAACTTTTTACTGCACAAGAGTTATTTATATTTACATAATCTCTATCCCTGAACACTTAAACCCATAAATATACAATACCTTAAAACAATATTTATTTCACACACACACACACACATATATATATATATATATATATATATATATATATATATATATATATATATATATATATATATATATATATATATATATACATATATATATATATACATATATATATATATATATATATATATATATATACATATATATATATATATATATATATATATATATATATATATATATATATATATATATATATATTAAGTAATTCATCGAGTCTAGGAGTCTGCATTCTGTTGAGGATTCTTCTAGACTCGATGAATTACTTAATTATGATTATTTCAAATCCACCTAATAATTTCTTTCACTTGTATATCGTTGCTTGAACCGGCTTCTAATGCTCTGGATGGAGAGGCTTGGGGATAGTAGTCGTGGCTTGTGGGGCACGGTGCGTTGGGTTAGGGAAATCTGGATGAGTTACACCACAGAATTTGTGAAGAGCGGAGCTACATCGAGTCTAATTTGTTACCTTTTCGTCACCTAGGTCCGTTGGTACAGTTGGTATGACGCTTGCCTCGTATCGGGCCAGGTTCAATTCTCCGTAGTGGATGCTCCCTGCTTCCCATAAATAGGACGAAACGGCAGTCAAGTGCTTTCTACATTCTGTCCAGGATTCTTTTAGACTCGACGAATTACTTAATTATGATTATTTCAAATCCTCCTAATAATTTCTTTCACATATTTATTATCACACAGACATATATATTTTTGTGGGTGATATGTAATCTACAATTTTATAATGGAATATCTCTATTTGTGTCGATATGCTTTATAGGCAGTGATATTCCATTATCAATTTGAAGATTACATATCACCCATATATATATATATATATATATATATATATATATATATATATATATATATATATATATATGTATATATATATATATATATGTATATATATATATATGTGTATATATATATATATATATATATATATATGTATGTATATATATATATATATATATATATATATATATATATATATATATATATACGAGAGTCATTCAATAAATAAGGTGAATTTTTCGGTATAAGGACTTCTAATACAGATAGAAGCTTACTTTTTTTTAATTTTTCAACGTAATCTCCCAGCACTGTCACACACTTTTCCGAAAAAGAATTAAAACAAAAAAAAAGAGTAAGTTTCTATCTGTATTAGAATTCCTTATACCGAAAAATTCAACTTATTTATTGAATGATCCTCGTATATATATATATATATATATATATATATATATTGGTGTCGATACGGTTTATAAGCAATGATATTCCATTATCAATTTGAAGATTACATATCACCCATATATATATATATATATATATATATATATATATGTGTGTGTGTGTGTGTGTGTGTGTGTGTGTGTGTGTGTGTGTGCGTGTATTTGTGCCGATATGCTCTATAGGCAGAGATATTCCAGTATCAAACCTATGCCTCACGCACACACACGTAAAACCAGAGGATGATCTTGTGTCACACTGTGTGCACGATTTCAGTGTATTCAGTTATTTTGAAAAATCTGTATATAATCTTCAACACTATAATTAAATTAAATGTTTGGGGGAATCTGGCTGTTCGGTTCGAGGAGCTCAACAGTTGTACTCTAAAACATTGATGAGAGTACATAGAAGAGAGAGATAATGAAAGACAAGCAAAGACAAGGAGAGTAAGCGAAAGACTAGATATAAACACAGTGAGAATGATAGAATTATATAGAATTTATTTCGATAGATACATAGATGGATGGATGGATAAAAAGAAAATAAGATAGATAGATAGATAGATAGAGAATGAAATATATAAAAAGGTAATGAGATAGATAAAAAGAATGAAAAGATAGATAGATAGATAGATAAGAACAGACTAATAGATATTAATACTTATTTATTTTCTGTATTATATATATATATATATATATATATACATATATATATATGTGTGTGTGTGTGTGTGTGTGTGTGTGTGTGTGTGTGTGTGTGTGTGTGTGTGTGTAAAGTTCCTTTGGATTTTATAGAGGATAAGTAAATTAGTACAAGTAAATTTATAAACTGATTGGCAAGTTTCAGTCTTGTCATCGGTAACTCAGCCTTTCATGTCAGCGGATGTCGACTGAAATGAAAGATCAAAATATACAGAAGAAAGAGATCAAAATCCGCCAAATCCCACATTAGAAGCATCGAACGCAGGACCTTAGGGTTGAGCTCCCTTTATGCTTATCGCTGGTACCACTGTGTTGATAAGATTACATAGTTGAATCAGCCGAATAGAAACGTTGAACCCTAGGGTGGTGACTTTGTGCTTGATCGCTTCTAAACCAGCTCTCTCATCATCCAAATGCAAAAGGAATATCTAACGGAGTTATCTATCTAGAAACAGGGGTCGGGCATTCGTTCTAAGCTTGACATTGAACATCGGCTTGACAACTCGAAAGGAAGTTATCATAAGTAACTTGACAAGCTCTGAAATTTGCAGTGGTGAATTTGAAACGTTTAGCAAATTGTTTAATTCTCTTCATGACGGTCGTAATAAGTTGTAACTCTTCAGATATTTTGATCAAATTAAAATTTCTGCTTAGGTAGCGTTTTAGGTAAACCCTCGCTTATATCTGTAGCGTATTATCACATAGTTAGCTCCAGTGTACTTGTCCAAAAAGTTCTGTAGCTTCTACTTCAATACCTACATCCTACATTCGCTTGTAGCCATTTTGAATAATCCGAGAACACCGTTGTATATAGCTGATAGTTAAGACATTTTTGAACGGGTTTGATATTACGTATTACAACAGAATGAGTTTGTATTTAAGAGCATGGCTCGAGTTCTCATACTAAAGATTTGTTAATGATAAATACAAATCCTTCGGTCCACAATATCTCAATTAGATTAGAAATATACTTGATAGATGAACGGAAATATTTAGAAGTTGGAAAAAGAAGTCGACTCCAAAGCTAAAAACTATTGCTTCGTATTTTACAGTTTCGGTCGACCAATACTTTAAAATAAAACAGCCTTATGAGAGAAACGATCCATAATTTTATTGTCCAAGTGTTTTCTACCTTCGATCAGCAGGGCTGATGCTAACTTCCAAGAGAGCAACTCATTGCGACTTCACGGGCTAACGTTCTCGGCTGACATGAAGTGGAAAGACCATGTTGAATCCATTGCTAAGTCAGCTGCTAAGAAAGTTGGTTCACTAGACAATTTGTCTCTCCAGATTCTATCTTACATATCTATAAGTCTACCATTTGTTCACGCTTCGAATATTACTGCCGGATATGGTACGGTGCTCCTGCTATATATTCAGAGATTCTTGGTCCCAAAAAGAATCAGCAATATTATTGGTCTTGAGCTGATATCTACTCTTCAGTCACCCTCCACCGTCGTAAATTTGCTTCCTTGTGCCTCTTCTATACATATTTCCATGGTAATTGTTCGCTGTCGTACTCATTAGGGTTAGTTTTTAGAATTATTGTTTTATCCCCCCCCACAGACAATGAATTGTAAATATGGGGACTAGTTAGTTATTTCATAGAGACAAAGAGGTATTATGGTGATTGTAGTAAGAAAGGTACGTATGAATGTGTTGTTTTGGTGTAAGGAATATTGTTTGTATGATTGGGTCAATGTTTGTGGCTAGATAAGTTATAGTTAAGACAGAAGAAGACCGTTCTTTCCCCAATCCCCCCTTCGGCCATGTGCCACATTTCTGTATTGTACAGTATAAATATCGCTCGTCGCTGTCGTATTTAGACTTTTTTAATTTAAGCGCAGTACTAGAATGGCGTCGAGATCTCATCAGTATACAATTCATCTGGCTAGATGTAGCCGTAAATTCTATGCTAACAGTTTCGTAACTCGCACTTCTCGCTTGTGGAACTCTCTTCCGACTCTACGCTTTCAAGCCAACTTTGATCTTCAAATATTTAATGCAATGTCAATCGTTATCTAATGTCCTCTTGATTATTCTTTTATTGTTCTCGCTCCTGAGCAACGTTTCTGTTTTTTAATTCTTTCACACGCAATAGCCCCTTGTGTCTTAGTGGCTTTACTGCCTTGCATGGTGTGAATTTGATTAAAACAATTTTTTATTTAAATATTATTGATATATCAATCAGTTCTTAAGTGAAAGAAATTATTAGGAGGATTCATTATTGGCGGCCAAGGTGTTAACAACGTAAGATATGCAGATGACGCCCGATTGATAGTAGACGCAGGAAGAAAACTACAAAATCTCTTACGAAATGTAGTGAAGGAAAGCGAGAAGAAAGGATTAAACATCAAATGCAAGAAATGAATGGTTGTTAGCAAAAGAATGAACCCAAAGCGCGAATTGCAAACTGGGGATGCCAAAATCAAAGAAGTGAAGAAATTTAAATATCTGGGAAATGATTCAACAGAAGACAAGAATAACGACATTGAATAGCAAAGACGCATTCGGATAGCCAAAGATGTATTCGAAAAGCTAAGCAGTGAATTAAGAGACAAAAACCTTCGTTAGAAACAACGTAAAAAGTACTGAACATTTACGTGATATCTGTTTTTCTATATGGCAGTGAATAGTGGACAGTCTCATCAAAGTTAAAGACGTGATTTGAAGCAGAAATGTGGATCTGCAGATGGATGCTGAGGATACCATGGACCGAAAATGTGAGCAACGTTGAAGTTTTAGATAAAATGGAAACGGAAAGGAAACAGATGCTTAACACTAGGAAGAGGCAGTTGAGGATTCTAGGGCATATAATAAGGAAAATGGGCTTAGGAAATCTGATACTCACAGGACAGATTGAAGGCCCGAGAGACAAAGGAAAACAAGACATAATATATTTAGTGAACTTGAGTAAATTGTCGGCGGAACAAGTTTTAGGAGAAATAAGAAAAGACACACTTTATAAAGAGAGACAAAGGACAGGATATTGTGGAGAGCCATGATCGTCTACACTCTGAAGGGACACTGCACATAAAGAAGAAGAAGAAGACGAAGAAGAAGACGAAGAAGAAGAAGAAGAAGAAGAAGAAGAAGAAGAAGAAGAAGAAGAAGAAGAAGAAGAAAAAGTACCATATTTCAAGTTCTTTTTCACCTGTGAGGAAATTGTGCTTAATTCACTGCCATATAAAAAGGATTGACCTTAGAGTTTAGAGCTCTCTTCGGCAAACGTGACCACAGTAAAACATTAGGGCAAAAAGATAGTTTCTTCCATGACTTCCAAAAGCTAAGCAGTGAATTAAGCGACAAAAACCTTCGTCAGAAACCACGTAAAAAGTACTGAACATTTACGTGATATCTGTCTTTCTATATGGCAGTGATTAGTGGACAATCACATCAAAGATAAAGAAGTGATTTGAGGCAGAAATGTGGACTAAGCATAAACTACATGAAAACACAATGAATGGTCATCAGTAAAAGGAAGAGCCCGAATGCGATTTGCAGGTCGGGAACACTAGAATCGAGCAGACGCGGAAGTTTAAATATCTGGGAAGAGTTCTGACAGAGGACGGTAAATGCTACACTGAGATCCGTAGACGTATTAGGATGGCCAAAGACGCATTCCAAAACCTGGCCAGAATATTGCGAGACAGGAGGATTTTCTTTGGTATCGAAGAAAAGAATACTGAACTGTTACATGACATCTGTCCTTCTTTACGGCAGTGAATGTTGGACGATTTTCTCAAAGATGAAGAAGAGACTCGAGGCGATGGAGATGTGGTTCTACAGATGGATGCTGAGGATACCATGGACCGAAAATGTCAGCAACGTTGAAGTTTTAGATAAAGTAGAAACGGAAAGGAAACTTATCCTTAACACTAGGAAAAGACAGTTGAGGATTCTAGGGCATATAGTGAGGAAAGTGGGCTTAGAAAATCTTATACTCACAGGACAGATTGAAGGCATGAGAGACAAAGGAAAACAACACGTAACATATTTAGTAAGCTTGAGTAAATGGTCGGCGGAAAAGGTTTTAGGAGAAATAACAAAAAGACACAATTTATTACGAGATACAAAGGACAGGATATTGTGGAGAGCCATGATCGTCTACACCCTGGATTGTTACAAATTCACACAACTTGATAGCGTTTGTTTAATTATTACGATTCATTATATGCCCTCAAGTATTTCAGGCACGCATTAAACACATTTATTTTTTTGTTTGCGATTTAGAAGGCCACAATGCAAATGACAAACCAGAGATACCAAAATCAAACAAAAAGAAAAATTTAAATATCTGAGAAGAGTTTTAACGGAGGACGTAAAGTGCAACAGGGAAATCCGAAGGCGAATTAAGATGGCCAAAGATGCATTCCAAAAGCTAAGCAGAGTATTAAGAAACAGAAAAACTTTGTTAGAAACAAAGAAGAGAGTAATGAACTGCTACGTGATATCACTTCTATATGGCCTGTGAATACTTGACAACCTCCTCAAAGATGGAAACGAGACGGGAAGCAACTGAAAGGTGGTTCTACATACGGATGCTAAGGATAGCATGGACCGGATATGTGAGCAACGACGAGGTTTTAGAGAAAATGGAAACAAAAAGGAAACTTATACTTAATACCAGGACAGATGAACGCAATACATAATATGCTTGATACGTATAAGTGGCTAGCGGGACAGGTTTTAGGAGAAATAGCCAAAATATAAAATTTATTATATTATTATTATTATAATATGTCTATATAGAGCAAGTGTGGCCCGAGTTAGAGGCGTTTCAAACACACGGCCGGACAGACAGATATAATTTTCTGTTTATATATTTAATCTTTTGTTTATGACAAAGCCTTGATTATTTGGCTTTACGTCTCTGGATTGTTACAAATTCACACAACTTAATAACGTTTGTTTAATTATTACGATTCGTTATATGTCCTCAAGTATTTCAGGCACGCATCAAACACATTTAATATATTTGTTTGCGATTTAGAAGGCCACAATGCAAATGACAAATCAGAGATACCAAAATCAAACAAAAATTTAAATTTCTGAGAAGAGTTTTAACGGAGGACGGAAAGTGCAACAGGGAAATCCGAAGGCGAATTAAGATGGCCAAAGATGCATTCTAAAAGCTAAGCAATGAATTATGTTCTTGCTATATTTTGTCTTGAGCGTTCTTTCTGAATTTTATAGCATTAAAATAAATAAAATAACGAACGAAGAAAGGATTTTTGTTTGAAAAAATCGAATATTAAAAAAGGATTTGTATTTTTTTTATTGATTCTTTACTTGAATATAACTTTCCCTTCTCATCGCTAGCTCTTTTAATGATAGACCATGTTTTCTATTAGAGTAATATCAGAACAAGCTGTATTTTGGAAATCTAATAAGACTTGAAGCAACAGAAATGTGGTTCTACAGAAGGATGCTGAGAATACCATGGACCAAACATGTGAGCAATAATGAAGTTTTAGAGAAAATGGAAACAAAAAGGAAACTTTATTTACAATGTTCAATTTGTACAAGGCCCAAGACGCACTTGGGTTAGAGGGTTACAGAGTAACAGGCACAGTTGATAGGGATATGTGGAAAAATGAAAGGTTAATCAAATAAAATAAAATAAAGATTTCTTCTAAGCCATAAATGTATTGTTCAACAAAAACGATGTCCATACAGTGATAGATGGCGTGCCCATAATGATGCTGTGAAACTACTCATTAATCATCTGTGATACCCTTTTGTACATTCCATGAGCATGGCTGATGCTAACCTCCAGGAAAATTATACATTGAACCTAATCTGTCTAACATTTTCCGCTGAAATTAAGTTGAAAAATTATATTAAATCAATAGGTCTGCTGCTAGGCTTTTTTCTTGACATAATCTGTCTTACATAGTTATAAGTCCACCATTTTGTCCATGCTTCGAATATCGCTGTCACATGGGATTCGCCTGCTATGTATTTAGGGATACTTAATGAAATCCAAACACGAATCTGCAATTAGTAGTCTTGGGATATCATCTCGATTTCTGTCACTTTCCCTCCGTCATAACATAGCTTACTTGTGCCTTTTCTATAAATATTTTCTTGGTAATTTTTCTAGATGTTTGGTAACTAGACTTTATGAATTTCAGTGTACTGCTAGATTAGCAGCAAGTTCTCATCATCTTACAGTTGAAATGTCTATATGTAACCGTAAATACTGTTTCTTCTCTCGCACGTCTCGCTTCCTGATTCTTGCCTCCCAGTCAACATTAATCTTCAAAAATCTTAATTCAATGTCAGTCGCGATCTACTATCCTCCTGATTACTCTTCTTTTGTTCTCGTTCCTTAGTAATGTTTCTGTTTTCTAATTCTCCCTCACCCAGTAACCCCCTTCTGTTTTACTCCCTTGCTTGGGGGTGGGGAACACGATTAAAGATATATATACAGCGTGGCAATAAAGTCGTTATACAGTTACTTACAATAACAATTACATCAAAGCAATTAATCAACAATCCAGAAAGTTATTATTAAAATCGTTCTAGTTAACTTTGGTTAATAACAATAAAATGCTATGGTAAACAATAGTAAATTAATTTCCGATACTGTTTCAAGACTTTGCTTTTTATTATAACTGTTGTATCCTTGGAGAAGTTACAAACAGACAAAGGTGGTACTCGAGTGAAGGAACAGCAACACGCGCACAGACGAAAGAAGAGAGGTTTATTGTAAAAGAGAATACACTACTGAACGACAGCGAATCGGGTGGCAGGCTAATAATTCCCGAGGCAAACCCCCAGGTATATCCTATGCTCACTATTTATCACTATAGGGAGTGTGGGACATTCCATTATAACACCATTTCCCTGAGCTAATTTTCCCATGAAATTTTGCCCAATTTATTTGGGGGGGGGGGGGGGCTCAGAACATATTTGTTTGACTTCTTCCTCTTCCTAGTACTTTTCAGTCCCACCAGCACAAAAGTAACTGCATAGTAACTTTATTGCCAATCTGTATCTATACAGTGTAACCCGGATATAAGAGACCCGGATATAAGAGAAACCCGGATATAAGATAGATTTTCTCTGGTCCCAAATTAGAGCCTGTGTTAGTGTATATATAATAGACCAAACCCGGATATAAGAGAAACCTGGATATAAGAGACTTCTTATTCGGTCCCGACAACTCTCTTATATCCGGGTTACACTGTATTATGATAGATGCATTCTATAAGCTAAGCAGAGTATTAAGAAATGGAAACACTTCGGTAGAAACAAGAAAAAGAGTACTAAGCTGTTTGTGGAACTCTTTTCCGGCTTCTTGTCTTTTAGCCAATTTTGATCTTCAGAAATTTAAATGCAATGTCAATCGTTATTTTCTGTCTTCTTAATTCCTGTTCTTTTAGTTTTTTTCTCTTCTCTTTTTTTTTCATATTCTTTCACACTCAGTAACTCATTTCGTCTTAGTGACTTTATTCCTTGCTTGAGGCGAAATGATTAAATAGAAATCTCGATTCCCTTGATGATAACCGCGACGCTATATGCTTTTATATGTGCATTCCACTTCTTTCTTTTCATTGTCATTAACAGTTTTTTTCTTAACATGTCGCCAACGTCTTTATTCCACATCTATTTCCTTATAAGTAATAAACATTTAAACATTTTCTTCTTTTCTGGGGCCTCGTATTGTTGCAGTATAATCCAGCATCTACTATTAA
Organism: Acanthosepion esculentum; assembly: GCA_964036315.1. NCBI lineage: Eukaryota > Metazoa > Mollusca > Cephalopoda > Sepiida > Sepiidae > Acanthosepion > Acanthosepion esculentum. The sequence goes on along the minus strand of OZ038504.1, from coordinate 36,690,668 downwards.
TGAATTTCTGTATATATCTTTGGTCATCGCTTTTCTTGCTCTTCAAATCGAAAAGCTGTTTCGACAAGTAACAAGGAAGCAAATCAAAATCGAGAATGAATATTCTGTTTTCGGATACTCATTTTTTTATTGCTCCCTAATGATGCGTTATTAATGAAGCAAGCCGGCTTCTCATTGAACATTAATGAACAACAGACTATGTTTCTTGAAGCCTGGGGTGAACCGTTCCAGCTATTACCAACTGATCTTTAATCACAAATAAATGTTCACCCGGCAAACTAAAACTAATTAACTTGTCAGTGGAATTCCGAATGAAATGCATTTGAGACAACAGAGAATGTTTTTCTGTAGAACGATCGCTGAAAACAATTTTTGGTGGTTCAGGTTCAACCTTAGTCTGGTAGTTGGAAACATCTTCGGAATGGCAGAAAAATGGTTATTAATTTTTTTTTTTCTTACTGCTCGATTATTGTTTTCCCTGTTTCCGCTGCATCCGGTTATACTCTGCCCGGCTCAGAGATTGAACTCCCAACTCTTATGTCACCAAATTCACGAAGACTAAAAACGAATAAGGCAAATATGAACACTATATACAGCTGTCATGCGGGCATCTCGAGATGGTGCAGTTGTTAGCAAGGTTGTCTCGCTAGATCAATTTACGACTGAATTGTGAGTTCGATCCTCACTGGGTGTGCCATACTTTCGGCCTTGTGCCACATCTAAGCTACGTTTTGAAAATCGCTATACAACGCTGACAATGTAGCATACCTTATCGATTGATTGAGTGATTTTCTACGAGTTATCAACCGTTTGCAGGTTATTGAAAACTAGAATTTGTTTTTTTTTAAGGTGGGAGTGCCACTAACACTCAAGGGGTTACAGAGGATTGAGAACAAGAGTAAAGAGGCACGTTTGAGGAAAGGATACAGAAAAGGACGGGGAAGAAACTCAGGGTGTCAGATGTCGATTGACATTACGCTTGAATATTTGAAGATTATAGTCATCGGCGAAGCTAGGGGAAGGGAGTTTCACAGACGAGAAGGGCAGAAGAAGAAGCTGTTTGACAAGAAGAGATGGTTACATTTCTTTTTTAGATTGTAAGGATTTTGTTTTGGGGAAGTAATAATGGTTTTAGTGATACAAATCTTACTATTTAACCCATAGCTGGAAGGAGAAGAGGTGGAATCCTACCCTTTCCTAAGAGTATTTTCACATAAGTGAATATAACGAACCCAACTGAAATAAGAACTCAGCTCACTGATTAACTATTCCGACTCATTATCTATTACACACATCCGCACATCCAAGCTAACAACACCAAAGCAATCACCCATCTAGGTACCGGTAGCATAATTAGACAAAGGGTTATACTTTAACATAATTATACAAAGCAAATACTTTAACATAATTAGATAAAGCTAATATTTTAACATAACTATACAAAACAAATACTTTAACATAATTAGACAAAGGGTTATACTTTAAGACAACGGAGTACATTTTTACATTATTATACAATGCAAATACTTTAACATGATTAGACAAAGCTAATATTTTAACATAATTAGACAAAGGGATATACTTGAACATAATTAGACAAAGCAAATATATAAACATAATTAGACAAAGGGTTATACTTTAACATTATTATACAAAGCAAATACTTTAAAATAATTAAAGAAAGCTAATATTTTAACATAATTATACAAAACAAATACTTTAACATGATTAGACAAAGCTAATATTTTAACATAATTATACAAAACAAATACTTTAACACAATTAGACAACGCAAATACTTTAACATAATTAGACAAAGGGTTATACTTTAACATTATTATACAAAGCAAATATTTTAACATAGACAAAGCTAATATTTTAACATAATTATACAAAACATATACTTTAACATGATTAGACAAAGCTAATATTTTAACATAATTATACAAGACAAATAATTTAACACAATTAGACAACGCAAATACTTTAACATAATTAGACAAATCTTATATTTTAACATAAGACAAAGCTTATACTTTAAACTAAAGAAATATGATAACTAACACCGAATAAATAATAAATAAATCAACAAATTATCAATGAATACATAACTATAAGTAAATTTAATAATAATAATAATCAACAATAATTAAACAATAAATAATCAATAATGATTTGTTAACAGACGACATTATAAAATCCACGATTATATCAACTGAATATATATATATATATATATATATATATATATATATATATATATATATATATATATATATATATATATCATAGCTGGCCACATATTCGTGAATACACTACCCGTCTTTATACCAGTACACACACACACACACGCGCACGCACAAACAAACACACACACACACACACACATATATATATATATATATATATATATATATATATATATATATATATATATATATATATATAACGGAGAGAGATAGAAAAGGAGAGTATTGTAACCTTTATCAATTTTACAATGATTTACAAACATAGATTCGAAATATCTCCTTTCAAATGAATGTAAACACTGACTAGAAGAATTATTCTAATCGCTAAATATGTTTGACAGTAGAAGGAAAGAATACTTAAAATGTATCTTCATATCAGAATAAATTTGTGACTAATGGAATTTGCCCGACATCCGGCTGTTTGCGCAAGCGCGGGGAAGAAGCTTAAAGTGCCTGTTACAAGAAAGCGTTTTATTTTGACCAACGATAACGACTTAAGGATGTTTGCCCATTCCATTTACTGTATCGCGGGAATTTTATTTTGCAGACATTAACCGTCGACCATAAAAATAGCCGATGACAATTCATTGCACCCCCTCCCCTATATGAATGGGTTTGGGAATTTACATCTATTCGAGAGACATTCTCTGCCACATTAGTCACATGTAAACTGATGGGTCGACGGATCAATGATCCCCTCTCACCTAGCTGAACGCTTGGCATTTCTTGGAAGAACTTAGTGCCTTCATGGATTGTACACCTCCATATATTTCTGTGTATAAGACGACCTAGAGATCAGACGATACCCAAAACCTTGGTAAATTCTCATGATTTTTACTTGATATCCGTAATATACGACGACCCTCTGGTATCCATATTATGATACTGTAAAAGACAATGTTTATGATGAGCTTTTTGCATCAGATGGTGATGAGCATAATAATTTCTCAGGGTTTTAATTATATATGTGCGTTTCTTATGATTTTATTCTGTAATGAGAAATACAGATTTTGATGGCATCTGGAATGTTTTGTTGCTTAATACCTCTAAAACACAGGATAACGTATGTCATTCAAAAATAAAATTTGCTTGTTATATTAAATATTGTTATTTAACACCAGAATGATAATGAACTTTAATTAGATGTATAGATTTTATGATATCCTAAATGTTGTTATTTAAGACCACTATGAGAAATAATGATTGGTGTGAATGTAGCCATAGCTCTAAAAATCAAGAACGTAATGTTTGTTTACGTTAATTGTGCGTGTTGCTCAGCGGAACTTTTGCAAATTGTTGTGTAACCATCTCTTGAATATTGCATTTTAATGTGAAATTAAAAAGTAAAAATAGTTTTATTCCATTTGTAACTGTAGTACAGTATTATAATTTGAACTGTTTCAACTAGAAATATTTACATTGATAGTTACCATACCGAGGCAGTTGTTAGCTTCCCGCGATCCATGCTGCAAGCATACTAGCCTACTTACCAGTGCCGATACATCACAGGATTTAATGTTCGCTTTTCATAACAGCTGCCACTGTGGAGTAATGGATAGCGGTTCGGATTGAGGAATCGGAGAGCCGAGTTCAAATTCCGGTCGAATCCGTTTCATTCGCGTACGTGCTATTACCCTTTGGGAACGGATCCTCCTTTTCGTCTCCCACGGCTATGGGTAAATAGCAGGGCAGGTCGAGTTCTGTAGCCTTGGATGGCAACTGGTCTACCGCAGAAAGAAATAGCAACCTACTGCTGGAAAAAAAATCTACCTTGTCAGTCATGTATTGAAAGATACATGATCACCTTAGCGTGTATCACGCATGGCAGATAACTGACTGATTACCCTCTTTTTTATGGGGGGGATTTTTAAGATTTAAAGGTTGTTCATACGCGGAAATATACGGTATATTAAAAGGAAAACGAAGGTATATTTAACCTCCTTAGTTCCGAGTTTCAGAATTCTGTCCTTAAGGCTCTTAAAGGTTCGTTTTCAGATCAATAAAATTCATAATAAATTTTTTTTAAAAAAAACAAAATTTAGGGTAAAAATACCAGCTGGAAACAGCATGTGCAAATAAGCAACGCAGCAGCATGTATGGAAGCACAGCTCGGACAGATCGGAAATGTTCCTGCCGAGAACTGTCCATGAAGCCTGTGTTCACATTTGTCATTTACAGCTTGTAAAGACGTTAGCTGATCTCTCTCAACGGACAAAGATTTTCTTTTAGGTGAAGAAACTGCAAAACACAGCAAAAAAATGCAAAATTAACACAGGAAAAGTGAACAACAACAACAAAAAAAAACGGTATGATCGTTTCCCATGTTTGTTGTAATTTTGTTTTGTGACTGTTTTTTTTATTTTTATTTTTATTTGAATTATTTATTTGTTTATTGGTGAGGAGTGGGGAGGGACATTCTTGGGCAGCACGTTCTCACGGACTCTTCCACCACTTCGTCTTTTTTTCTCTTCATTTTCTGACATTTTTTATAGCTTCTTGTAACGTTTGCATCATACAATATTCACTCCTGCCAGTCATGTCTCAAGAATTATGACCAGCGAAATTATTCTAGAATGGCATAAATAAAAAAAGGAAAGAAAGTAAAAAGAAACAGACGAACACCAGAATCTTAAGTTCTTTTCCTTTTTCTTTTCAATTTAACGTTCTTCAACAACATAACTTACCTTTTTCTTTCTTTTACCTATTTTTTTTTAATCTCTGATTACGCTTCCATGTTTTGCCTGAAGATTATTTTTCTACGATGTGCGTTCAGGATCTGACGCATGTCGAGTGCCTTTACAAACTGAATTTCGCACTGCTGTTGGCTTCATATTCCTGTAGTGTTTTGTTCTTTTTCTCCTGCTTTGATTTGACGGGAATAAAGTTACTGTTGGCTTTAGAAACTTCCTTTAATGTTATCTTAAGAATATCGAACAGTCTGTTGTCTAAGTCATAGGGCATAAATATTACATTAAACGATGTTTCGAATTGTGCCTATTCTTGTGTCACGTTTACTTTTGTATCGATTCCATGTGAGTTTTTGCGGTCTTCATCAAGTTAAATTAAACAGTTCTAGTTTAAAAGACGCCATCTTCCTATTCTCGGGTAATAAGTTTCATGCAGAAGAAGAAGAAGAAGAAGAAGAAGAAGAAGAAGAAGAAGAAGAAGAAGAAGAAGAAGAAAGGAGAAGCATAAAAAGCAGAAGAAGCAGAAAACAAAAGAATTAGAAGAAAACAAAGAAAAACAAGAAAAAGTAAAAGCAGCAGTAGAAAAAGAGAGGAAGAAAAAAGGAGAAGAATCAGAAAAACAGAAGAAGAAGAAAAAGAAGAAGAAGGAAAGTAAAGGCAGTAAGAGAAAAGCAGAAGAAGAAGAAGAAGAAGAAGAAGAAGGAGGAGGAGGAGGAGGAGAAAACAGAAAAAAGGAGAAGAAAAAGGACAAGGAGCAGAAAAACAGAATGTCGAACTGAACCACTGTGCACAGTGGGTTAAGTACGACATTCCAACAACCTGAAGAAGGCCGGGGCGTACAACGGCCGAAACATTGTGATAAATATGGCAACAAAGACGAGGACAGCAGTTCGAATAATGTAAGTAGTGTACATAATACCTCATCCCAGAAATATAGACACATACTGAAGAACATTTTTATTCTAAGAAAAAGGTTAACGCATTATTCACTCGCGATTATTCTTACAATCTAACATATGCTTCAGCTTAAAAATACGTTTTGATAAGGGTTGATAAGCCGTAAAATATCAAATGCTTCAAAAAGGTTATATATACATTTTATGTATATATTATAAATGCTATCAGCATGGTCTGTAATTCAGATTTTTTCAATGCCATGCTCTCTCGATTGTCACCCTATTTGTTTTTCGTTTCTGACAGACATTACAATAACAGTCACTATTGATGGCTAGACTGAATTATATAAACAGAGTCAAACGAATCAAGAAAGTACGTAACAGGTTTTAATACTTGTTTGTCAACTGGTGGGACATTCTTGTCTTTCATCTTCAATTATTATTATTATTATTATTATTATTATTATTATTATTATTATTATTATTATTATTATTATTATTTTATTTCTGGTGTGTACACATTTCTTTCCAGAAGTTAGAAATGGCATCATGTCATTTTCCACTGATACAAAAAAAAGAAAATATTTTACATAGATAAAGCCCTTATTTATGTGTGGCTGTACTCGTGAGAACATTTATTTTTGTATTTCTTTAAGGCATGGACTTCCAGAAATCCCTTCAATTAATCTACTGGAATCTTTTCCAACCAATCCGAAGGTGCCGACTACAACAGGAATTGTTGATGCTCCCATGTGCCACATTTTTGAGATTTCGATTACAAGCTCCTTGTATTTTGATAGCTTTTTGAAGATCTTCAAAGATATATTGCAGTCTGCAGGGACTGCCATATCAATAAGGAGACACTTTTTTTTGTTTGTGGTCTCTGATAACATTGTCTGGGCGGTTAGCTTTCATTGTTCTGTCCGTGTGTATTGTGTACTGCCATAAAATTGTAACAGACCCTATCTCCGTAACTGGGTTTGGGTGGTGTTCATACCAGTTTCTTTCAGTTTCCTTTCCGTAGAAGTTGCAGAATATCCAGTGCAGATATTGGCCAACTCTGTCATGTCGGTTTTTATATTCAGTGTGTGCAACCTGATACAAGATGATCAATTGTTTCTGGGTAATTATCACAGAACCTGCATTTTGGGCTAGCACAATATTTTAGTATGTGTGCTTGATAATTTCTAGTTAACAAACACTGGTCCTGTGCATTTGTGTATATTATGTTTCCTGCTTTGTATCCTGTAGAGCTGGATCGAAACTATGGTTTTTAAGCCCTACAGGAGAATTGTCATTTAATTGATAGCACGTTTCTTAGTATATGTGATGCTCCTAGTATGGCGATATTCTGGGCAATTTGTAATTTGATGTTACCTGAGAATCCTTTAGTAAGATTGTCCATTCCTCTTCTCACAGAAGAGTAATTATCACAGAAACTGCATTTTGGGCTAACACAATATTTTAGTATGTGTGCTTGATAATTTCTAGTTAACAAACACTGATCCTGTGCAGCAAGGATAAAACCTTTCGTTTCACCTTTTAACCCTGCACTACGTAACCACTGATGGGTACGGGTCTTGTCTACATCAGCTTGTTTGGTACGGGCAGAGTATTGGCCATGAAGTGGTTTATCATGCCATTGTTTCTGTATCTGGTCGGTTGCATTTGTTTTTGCTTTCATTTTTATGTATTTTGCAGCTTCAGTCGGTCTATTGTGCTTTTCTTGTATTTCTGCATCAACTTGAAACTCCATTTCCTTTGATTTCTGTTATATACTCATTTCATTCTGGATGACCAATCCAGAAATCAAGACCCTTTCCGTTGCATATTTGTTAAAAAAAAACAATCAAAACACATTATTATATAAAGTTCTTCATGCGTTTGTGTTGTGCTTTCAAGAACCATTTTCTGTCTTTCATTAATACAAAGGCAGCCAGTAATCCCTATATTATTATTATTATTATTATTATTATTATTATTATTATTATTATTATTATTATTATTATTTCCTTTGATTTCTGTCGTATACACATTTTGTCCCGGATCCCAACAAGAAACCTAAGGTCAGAAATATCTCATGAAATTTTCCACTGATCATTTTTGTAAAAAAAAAAAACATTCTAAGATCACAGACTTTTTACATAGATAAAACCCTTTCTTAATGTACAATTTTCTCTATTCCTTTAAGGCATGGGCTACCAGGAATCCCTTCCATGAGTCTATCCAATCAATCCGAGGGCTCCAACTACAACAGGAATTACTGATGTCCTCATATGCCACATATTTTAGATTTCCATTTCAAGATCCTTGTATTGTGATTGTGATCTTCAAAAGCCACATCACAGTCTGCAGGGACTGTCATGTCAATAAGAGAGCACATGCAAATTATTATTATTATTATTTACTTTGGTTTCTATTGTATACAAATTTCCTTCCGGGTTCCAACCAGAAACCTAAGTTCAGAAATGGCTTCATGACATATTCAACTGAGCATTTTTGTAAAAAACTAAGATCACACACATTTTACATTGATAAATCTCTTCTTTAAGGCATGGTCTACCAGGAATCCCTTCAATGAGTCTATTGAAACCCGCTCCAATCCATTGCGAGGGCTCCAACGACAACAGGAATAATTGATATCCTCATGTACCGCATTTTTTAGATTTCCACTTCAAGATCCTTATATTTTGATAGTTTTTTGAAGAACTTCAAATATACATTGCAAACGGCAGAGACTGCCATGTCGGTATGAAAGCACATTCTGTTTTTCTGGTTTTTGATCACGATTTCTGGGCTATTAACTTTGATTGTTCTCTCTGCGTCTACTGTAAAGTCTCATCAAATTGTTACAGGTCCCATCTCTGTAACCGGGTCTGCGTGATGTTCATTCCAGTTTCTTGCAGTTTCCTACCAGAATCTTGCAGCTTCCATTGTCATTAGTTTTATTATTTTTATTATTATTTTTATTTCCTTTGATATCTGGCGTTTACACATTTCTTTCCGGGTCCCACCCAGGGCCCTAAGATTAGAAATGGCATCATGACATTTTCCACTGCAAAAAAATAAAATAAAAATTAAAAAAATAATTACATAGATAAAGCCCTTCGTAAAGTGTGGGCTGTTACTCGTCAGAACAATTTTTTGTATCTCTTTGAGGCATGGACTTCCAGGGATCCCTTCAATCAGCCTACTGGAATCTTTTCCAACCAGTCCAAGGGCTCCAACTACAACAGGGATTGTTGATGTTCCCATGTGCCACATTTTTGAGATTTCTATTTCAAGGTCCTTGTATTTTGACAGTTTTTCGAATATCTTCAAAGATACATTGCAGTCTGCAGAGACTGCCATATCAATAAAGAGACACTTATTTTGTTTGTGGTCTTTAATAACAATGTCTGGGCGGTTGTCTTTGATTGTTCTGTCCGTGTGTATTGTGTAGTCCCACAGAATTGTAACAGGTCCTATATTTGTAACCGGGTCAGGGTGGTGTTCGTACCAGTTTCTTTCAGTTTCCTTCCCATAGGAGTTGCAAATTTTCCGGTGCAGATATTGGCCCACTCTGTCATGCCGGGTTTTATATTCAGTGGGTGCCAATATCGTGCAACCTGATACAAGATGATCAATAGTTTCTGGATATTTATCACAGAATCTGCATTTTGGGCTAACACAGTATTTTAGTATATGTGCTTGATAATTCCTAGTTAACAAGCATTGGTCCTGTGCAGCAATGATAAAACCTTCAGTTTCAGTTTTCAACCTTGCACTACGTAGCCACTGATGGGTTGTTGTTATTATTATTATTATTATTATTATTATTATTATTATTATTATTATTATATTTTCATTTCTGCTATGGTCACATTACCTACTGAGTCTGCAGAAAGATCTGATGTGTTGTTATGGCTACATTTAATGATTTGTTTTTCTAACTCCCATTTCATCACTAGAGTTACATAGCCTTAGTGAGTGGTCTGTACTTATCAAGATAATTTTTGTTACTTTTTTGTCATTCAAAGCACACCTACTATGACTGTTTCCACTTTCTTCATTTTTTTTCTATTTCGACTTCCAAGTATTTAAACTTAGATAGTTTTTTCAAATTCCTTTGTTGCTATGTTACAGTTCGATGGGCAAACTATATCAATTAGTAGACAATTCTTTTTTCTTTTCGCTTTTGACAATTATGTCCGACCTATTTGCTGCAAGCTTCCTGTCTGTAAATATGGTTCAATTCCATAGAATTGTGATGTCTTCTATTTCTGTAACCGGTGCTAGATGATGTTCATACCAGTGTTTTTTAACATCTTTTACAAAGTGTTTGCACATTGCCCAGTGTAAACGTTGTCCCACTCTATCGTGATGACGCGAGTACGGAACATCCTGAGATTACATGTTCTATGGTTTCCTGATATTTGTCACAGAACTGGAGCCATAATATTATGTATGATATTTGTTTGAAAGTTCCTTGTGAAAAAAACAAATCTAGTCTGCAAAAATAAAGCCTTCCGTATTAGCCTTTAATCCAGATGCTCGTAACCATCGATTAGTGTTAGCTTTATCAACATCGGTTTTTTTAGCACGTTCTGGGTATTGGCCAAGCAGAGGTTTGTCTTGTCAGCGTTGTTTCATCTGTTTATTCTTGGCGGTTTTTTTCACATTTTTGGGTACAGCGGTTGGTTTTGGGGTTCTGTTTAGTTTTTCTATAGAATCTACCAAAAGTAAATCTTGTTTATATTTACAACCTTGTTTCAGGATTGAATTTTGTTTTCTATTTCGTGTTGTTTGCCTAATTGTATTATCCAGTTCATTCTAGGTGAATAAGACCTCTTCCACCTTCTTCACGGGGCATATATAAACAGACTGTATCAGCCTTTGGACGATGAATGTCATGCTTATTAAGAAGCTTTCTCGTCTTAGAATCCATTCGTCAGATGTCATTTAGAATCCATTTCAAGATGTTGAAACTATATTGAACCACGGGTATGGCGAGGCTATTAATGGGCATTATACTTGTTGTGGTAGGATCCACCTAATTTGCATAGCGGAGTACCGACGATATAAATATGGTTGGTACCGGAAGACAGGGAGGCAAATCAAGAGATCCAACTAGAGACTCTGCCCGACTGCGACTTAGTCAACACATTCTCCAGGAACGGTCTTCCCAGGAATATACAAAAGACTATATGTAAATATTGTGTACACTTTCTTGTTTCAATACATTTTATTCTAACTACATTTTGTGTTTGCATTATTATTCCATGCATTAGTCAAGTTTCAACAATGGCGACGAGGATGAGAGTATACCGGATGAGGAGGAAGATCCCATTGATGTAATGTATGATATTTTTCAAGTAGAACCTCCGCAGAGTGCTCCTGAACCGAGAAGATCCGGTAGGAAACGAAAGTTCACGGACCAATGGAGGTGAATCCAAAACGGAAAAGATATTAAAATTAAGCAGATTGACATATACATATGAAGTATGCAAAGGGGGTCTATAAAGAAATAACCATAATCACCATCCCATATAGGAAGCCAGTTTGAAATCCAAAAGGGATTCCAAGGCTTGGGAGGGGGGTGTTGTGGTAGGATCCACCTAATTTGCATAGCGGAGTACCGACGATATAAATATGGTTGGTACCGGAAGACAGGGAGGCAAATCAAGAGATTCAACTAGAGACTCTGCCCGACTGCGACTTAGTCAACACATTCTCCAGGAACGGTCTTACCAGGAATATACAAAAGACTATATGTAAATATTGTGTACACTTTCTTGTTTCAATACATTTTATTCTAAGTACATTTTGTGTTTGCATTATTATTCCATGCATTAGTCAAATTTCAACAATGGCGACGAGGATGAGAATCCAATTCAGTTCTTAATATCAGTCGCAACCTTCTATAGTGCTCTTTTCACACTATTTCTTTCATTTTTTTTTTATGGTGAATTCTTTTACACACTTACACCGAGGCATTTATAACCTTCTTGCTTTAAATCTTAGATTGTTACCCTGGGTCCAAGCTAATAGGGGAGGTTGTTTGTAGTGATCCTCGTAAACTTGTGGCTTGAGCACATTTATCCAAACCGAATTCCATTGCAACGTCATCACTGAAACATTTTACTGTTTTCAGGAGACCTTCCAGCCTACTGTCATCCATGTAAAATAAATGACTTTTTTTTTTTGATATATCGTATATAAAATATTCCGCCCTGTTAAGTTCGCTGGTTAATACTGTTAGTGATATACAAGATAGTAATGAAGACAAAGAGTCACCTTGAAATATTCCTCTGTTGATGTTTATTTCATCAGAGTTATAGACTCCATTTATATGATTAAGTTGAAGTGTTGTTTTCCAGATCGACATGCTTCGTTTGATTAAATTGATGACGACGGGTGATATCTTGTATATATCTTAAGACTTTAAGATCCAAAAATGGAGTACACTCTCGAATGACATACTATTATTATTATTATTATCATTATTATCATTATTATTATTATTATTATTATCCTTCAATTCTGCTGTATATACTTTTCCTTCTGGGTTCCAACCAGCGAGCTAAGGTTAGAAATGGCTTCCTGACATTTTCCACTGATCATTTTTAGATCACTTACATTTTACATGTGTGTGTGCTGTGCTTTCAAGAACCATTTTCTGTCTTTCATTAATACAAAGGCAGCCAGTAATCCCTATATTATTATTATTATTATTATTATTATTATTATCTGATCATAATTTTGCTTGTCCCTCTCTGAGATAGCATGAACGTTACGCCCTTCCAGTACTTCATAAATAATAAAATATTCCGTTTTGATAGTGTGGAAAGACGAAAAAGACATATCAGAGACGCTACTTGATTTCAGTGCGAGAAAGAAAGAAAGAAAGAAAGAAAGAAAGAAAGAAGGGGAGGTAGAATTGAATGGAACTCAGCCAGCGTGAATGGAATACTACTAAAAAAATGGGGGCGTGCTCATCTTAGAATTTTCTTCCTGTTGATTAGTTAGTAAGAGGGATAATCAAACAGTTTAGTCTAAATCTTATGTAACTCTCCTGTCTTTTTGTACATTCGGTGGAATGGAGCGTTAGTAATTTGCATATTTAATTTTCTTCGTGCGTTTTAATGGAGGGAAGTTCGGAGGATTCTGGATATTTTATTAAGTGTGTGTACTTTATGGTTTTCGTCGAAGTCGTTCGTGTTGTTCCGCAATTTCCGTTGAAGTAGCATTACTATCATTAATATTATTATTAGTAGTAGTAGTAGTAGTAGTAGCAGTAGGACTCCTCAGTTCCATCAACTCCAGGGTCAGCACCTTCCTTCCAGGACATCATTAAATGGATTAAGCAACACTCAGCAACAGTTACGCAGCGGTCGACAATCTCATGAGATAATAATTTTGCAACGCGCGACAACTCATTAATTTGTTCGCCTGCATGCAGCTGCTATACGCCAGCCATATTAGAACATCACCATCTCACATGTGAACGATGCTATGTTTTTAAGTTGTTTTTTTTTTCATTAAACCTTTTTCTAGTGGAATTTTATGCAATTTATTGCTTTAAAGGAAACAAAATACGAAAACTCCCCCAAAGAATTTTACTCTTTGATTTATGATGAAGTATCTGAAATACGAGAAAGTATTTATAAGCATCGTGCCATCAAATATAACCATTTGTTTTATCATTTCACCCTAAGCAAGACGATAATGCCAGTAAGAAGCAAGGAGTTACTTAGTGAAAGAGAATGAGAAGACTTTAATGAGGAGAAAGGACAAAAAAAAAGAACAGGTTTCAGGACAACAGAAGATGGCGATAATGCGACTGAGGTGAAAATGAGTGACTGAAAGTGAAAGATAATAATAAGAATTTACTGAGGAGAAAGGACAATAAAAGAACAGGGGTCAGGAAGATAGAAGATGGTGATTGATGTTGCATTTAACGTTTTACACATTGTCGGTGGTAGGGACGTAAAAAGCCGGAAGACAGTTCCACGGCAAAGAAGAACTATAAGAATACAACATATGGTTACACGTAGCTATTTAAACAGTAAAACAATGGTACCTATTTGCCAATCTGGTAGTAAGCTTAAATGAATACAGTCAAAATACCGAGATGGTAAGCTCACTAGAATTGCCGTGAAATTCGAGAGAGAGGGCATTAATAATATTTAATAAAACGTTTAATAATCTCAACCCTGAGAACGGTGTTAGACAGGGATGCCTCTCTCCAACACTCTTCGGCCCATTTCTGGAAAGAATTATGCAAGAAACTCTACACGCTCAAAACATTTTTTTTTAAGCTTATCACTCCAAGCAAGGCTGGAGGCCACTAGCACGCAAGGGGTTACAGAAGGTTTGGAGGAAGAGCAGATAGGAGTGGTAAAGGAGAGGATGTGGAGAAAGATAGTGGATCGATCAAGGTAAAGGGTTACAGAAGATTTGGTGCGAGAGCAGATAGGAATGAAAGGTGAAAGGATGTGGAGAAGGGAAGTCGATAGATCAAGGCAACTGGAGATGTCGATTGACTTAAATAGTTGGAGATTGTATTTTTCAGGGAAACAGGAATAAGGAAGGGAGTTCCACAGGCGAGATATACGAGACATGAAGTTTTTGGAGTAGAAGAGACGTCTACATCTAACAGTTTCAACGGTGAAGGCGTGGGAACGGGAAACCAGCCTCGTAGGATGTTTAAATTCATCAGGCCTAGGAACCAGCGAAAGCAGCTCATCGGAGCAATTACCGTGAAAGTATTTGTAAAAAAGACAGAGCGAGGCAACGACTGCTTTTTCTATCTCGATCTGTGATACTTCTGTATGCAAGCTGGATTTCGTAGACGCTAAGCTGCAACACCTGACTAAGAAACTCGTTAAAAGAGCCGGCGCATATGGAATGGAACTCAATACAGAGAAACCCAAAATAATTGTGAATAGCACTCCAGCATCACCATGGAAGGCAAACCACTCGAGAAAGTGTCCTGCTTCAAATACTTGGGAGTAACCCCGTCAGAACATGGCACCTGCAAGGCACGGAGCGCGACATTCAAAACAGCGATGGCCAGACTGGAAAGAATACGCTGCTGAATAGGTATGACTAGAAAATCCACTTGTTTTGATTATTGCTCACGCAATATAGTTCTCTTGCGCAAGAATTGAGACAAGTTAGATCAGTAAACAAGGCCTTTAACTACGTTCTCTTCCGCGCTTAACTCTCTGCAGCGAATGTATGCCGCCAACGACAAGAATGAATCCGAAATTTCATTGTCGATAACTCCAAAACGGTAGATTTTATCAAATGTATCAAGCCAGATTTGAATGACGCGTGTACAATTTCGCATAGATGTAAGTAATCTGGAAATTTTTAATGCGGGTGCTGAACTGCAAATTAACCTGAGCAATATCGGCTTCCAGATCAAGGGTCAAACTCTACAAATCGCTGGTCGTATCCATTATTCTCTACATATGTGAGATTTGGACACTCCCGGTTAAGGCAGGAAAAAGGATGCGGGGGTTCGGGAAGAAATGATTGAGAATGCTCCTCCGAATCACCTACAGACAGCAAAAGAAATTTAAAAAATACAGTGAAGAAGGTGGTTTTCTGTGCGTAGCGTAAATGTAGCACAAGGCCGAAAATATGGGGTACCAAGTGAGGATCGGACTCACTACTCAGTCGTAATAGCTCTAGAGAGGCATGCTTGCTAATCATTTACACGAGGTATTTTCGACAATATAAAATACGTTTATCAGTTAGCGACTTGACCAAGAAACTCGTTGAAAGGTCCGGCGCCTATGGAATGGAACTCGACACAGAGAAACCCAAAGTAATTTTGAATAGCACCAGCAAGACAAGTGCCACAGTCACTATGGACGGCTAACCACTGGAGGAAGTGTCCAGCTTCAAATACTTTGAAGCCAACCTGTCAAAAGATGACACCTGCAGCGCAGATTTCCGCATATGGTTCGCCACAGCCACAGCGGCGATGGCCAGACTGGAGAAGAAAAGAGCAACATCAGTTCGAGCTCTACAAATCGCTAGTTGTATCGATCCTTCTCTACGGGTGTCAGGCTTGGACAATCCTTGCTGAGGCACAAAAAAGGATCCAGGCGTTCGAGAACAAATGCTTGAGAAAGCTCCTCTGCATCTTCTACTGGGAGCACAAAATCAACTATGTACGGAACAAGGTCGAAAGTCTCATATACCAACAGGAATTTCTCGCCGTCACTATTAAGCGTCGGAAGACGTCATGGTTTGGCCACATCACACAGCATAACAGCCTCTGCATGACTATCATTCAATGCGCTGTTGAAGGCGAACGTGGGCGTGGACGGCAGTGCAATAGCTGGTCAGACAACATCAAAGAGTGGTCGGACATGCCAACGCCGGATCGCTTGAGAGCCGGAGGAGGTTGTCTGTTTCTCTTGTCTTCAGGTTCGCCCAACGATTGAAGCAATCGAGGCACTGTTAATAGCAATATAATATAAGATAATGATAAATAATGGTGAATAACACAAGTAATACCAATGCCAGCGTCACTATGGACTGCGAACCACTGGAGGATGTGCCCAGTTTCAAGTACTTGGGAGCAACCCAGTCAAAAGATGGCACCTGCAAAGCAGAAATCCGCACACGGTTTGGTTTGATTTGTTTTGTTTCACGGCATATCAACCTCAATGGGTCATTTAATGCCGACAACTTTTTTTTCCTGGTAATATTTTTGTTTTTTCAAAAATCTATTTCTGTTAATATTTTTTCCTCAAAAATGTATAGCTGGCAATATTATTTTTTTTCAAAAACGTACAGCTGGCAACATTATTTTTTCAAAAACGTATTATCAGAGGCCTTGCTGTTGGACGTAGTTTATCGTCTTACTCAGGAAGCGAATGTACTTTATCGTCATACCCAGGACGCGGTTGTAGTTTATCTTCATACCCAGGACGCGGTTGTAGTTTATCGTCATACCCAGGACGCGGATGTACTTTATCGTCATACCCAGGACGCGGGTGTAGTTTATCGTCATACCCAGGACACGGATGTAGTTTATCGTCATACCCAGGACGCGGATGTAGTTTATCGTCATACCCAGGACGCGGATGTACTTTATCGTCATACCCAGGACGCGGTTGTAGTTTATCTTCATACCCAGGACGCGGATATAGTTTATCGTCATAGCCAGGACGCGGATATAGTTTATCGTCATACCCAGGACGCGGATGTAGTTTAACTTCATACCCAGGACGCGGATGTAGTTTATCGTTTTACCCAGGACGCGGATGTAGGCTATCTTCATATCCAGGATGCGGATATAGTTTATCGTCATACCCAGGACGAAAATCCGCACTAGGATCGCCACGGCCACAACAACGATGGTCAGATTGGGAAAGATATGGAAAAGCAACATCAGCTTCCAGAGCAAGTTCGAGCTCTGCAAATTGCTTGTATCAATCCTTCTCTACGGGTGTCAGGCTTGGACACTACTTCCGTCCTCAGGCTCACCCGACGAATGAAGCAGTCGAGGGACTTGATGATAATATATATCATTTTCCATATCAAGTTCAAATTCTACAAATCATTATTCTCTACAAGTGTGAGACTAGTTGCGGCATAAAAAGGATCCATGCTTTCGAGAACAAACGCTTGACAAATTTATAACAGCACCGGAACTACTGGGAACCACCGACAATAGATCATCCGGGAAGAGATTGTCTGGTTCTTCTTCCTATTATGTTCCTCGGACGATTGACGCAGTCTCTGGACTAATAGTGATGATAAGGATTCTGATATCAAATCAGCAGAAGACAATAAAAGAACAGGGTCCAGGGAAACGTTTCAGTTATTTCTTGAAGATCGTAGGTAGCTGGAAAAATAGTGCGAACAAAGAAACGATTAGAACAGAAGTTACATCTCGCTCATCAACAATAAAAATATAAGACCTAGTTGCCAATCTAGTAGTAAGCTTAAATTCATGAGTTCGAAAAACAAGGAGAGGTTGTTACAAAATGTGTCATGAAAATATCTAGAGAAAAGAGAAAAGGTAGCCACATCATGTTGGTGTAAGAGTAACTGAAATCGATATGCCAGCTCAGGAACAATAACATTGCAGACTCTTCTTTGGATTTTGGTAAAACTCTCTAGACATATTACAGGAGCACTAGAATAACAGAAATGTATCGAGAATTCGTCAGATAATTTATATATATATATATATATATATATATATATAGAGAGAGAGAGAGAGAGAGAGAGAGAGAGATGTATGTGCATATATATATATGTATATATATATATCGATTTTCTTTATATATATATATATATATATATATATATATATATATATATACACTATGTGTCAAAATAATTAATTTTTATTTATTGATCCTGCAGTTTATATATATATATATATATATATATATGAGTATATTATATATATATATATGTGTGTGTGTGTGAATATGATGATATTATATATATATATATATATATATATATATATATATATATATATATAATGATATTATATATATATATATATATATATATATAGAGAGAGAGAGAGAGAGAGAGAGAGAGAGAGAGAGAGTATTTAAAGTGCTAAAATCAGCCGGATTAATAAATAAACTTCCACTACTTGAATATATATATATATATATATATATATATATATATATATATATATATATATATATATATATACTGATTTACTAAGCGTAGAAAAGATGTTGCACAAGGAGGAAATTATAGAGCACCCAGTGGCAATCGAAGAAACTATTCACCAAACAAGCTTGTTAAGCATTACACTACGTCAACGTACCATATTTTCTATAGAGCAGGAGACAGATGGACATATATATATATATATATATATATATATATATATATATATATATATATATATATATGTGCGTGTGTGCGTGTATATATAGATGCATACACACACAAATATATATATATATATATATATATATATATATATATATATATATATATATATATATATATATATATATATTGCTAACGGGCCACAATGTATACATTTTTAACATATCAAATATAAAGAAGTATGTCAAAGTGGTAAAAAATTTTGTGTGACGCGTTTCGTTCTTTAGGACTTCATCAGACTAGGTTTGCGTTGATACGACTACGCATGCACATGAACTAGAGATGCTTTGAATTTTGAATTTTTTTAAACTTAATTTTCGGTATTTAGTTTCGCCGAATTCCTTTAGATTCCTTCTCATTTTGTTTATGTTTCTATCCGTTACGTTAATAAATATCGCACATTGTGTTAACATAAGATCTACCAAGAATCGCGAAAAGTTTTAAGGACCTGGACGCAAATTTGCTAGGGATAGACTAGCGATTAAAATCTCATTACGCTATGTAACGCATCCATTTAATGTGTTGTCTTGCAAAAGATGCCTTTTGTGTTCATATAATCTTTTATCTAAATTGCACCAGGTTTCTCCGATGTAATACTTGTGGCAAATATTACAGGTAATGGAGTAAGTTATTCCTTCAAGTTTTAGCTTATTATTTTGATTTGTATTAATTAACTTTTTATTTATATTTTGGATGTAGTTGTGACATATTTTATGTTGAGTTTAGATAAATACTTTTGAAGTGTAGTTCTGATAGTGGGTAGAAGAATATTTTTCTATTCTTTAGGTTTCACAAGATGGACCGTTTTTTTTTTATTTATATATGCTGTATAAGAACGCTATTTATATTCCAAATAAATTTAAAACTTGTTCTCTGCTAAAAAAAAAACAAGTATATTTCAAATTTACAATGCGTTCACAGATGATAACATTAAACTTAAATTCTTTTGTATATTTTTTTCATTTCATTGTTGTAAAACGTATACATGCAGAAAAGAAACAGTGGAAAAAATAAACGCAGCAGATTCACCAATCTTGTTCTTTTCTGAAAACAAGATATGGTTTATGCATCCTCGTCATTGTCTGTAAGATTATCACAAGGCTTTCCTTTCGTTTTCTTTCTATTTTTTGTTTCATATTTTCACTTCTTGAACTAAAAAACAAAATCTTAAACACAAAATGACACTAATGTTTATATATATATATATATATATATATATATATATATATATATATATATATATATATATAAACTCTTTCTAAAAGTTTTGTTCCAATCACTGTCATTTGATGTTTGAAAGGTGGATGGTTTGTATTTGATGGACACGATGTCTGTATTCTCGATCCCCGAAGTAATAAGGGTCAAGAGAACTTTGACAACAAATGGTTTTGCTTGCAGGCTTCATGGAACTTCATAGCCCAAATGTGAAGATCATAGGTTTTGGCAGTGGGTGCGTGGCTTACTGAATTGATCCACAGAATATTTCTTGTGCGTGTCCGAAAAATTGCTACTATTCTTACTCGTGAAGATTTAGTGCGAAGTTCAGTGAGATCATGTAATATGAACAACGCAACCAGGTATTCCGTTACACACGCAATCGCACATTCACACACCACGCGCGCGACACAAATACACACACGTATATACATATATATATATATATGTATGTATATTGTGTATTTAGGCATCAATCCTTCTTTAATGCACATATATTCTCTGGTCAACCTCAGGAACAATATAAGCTGTATTCTGCACAGCATGATAAACAAATCCCGTCTATATATGCACATATACGATATGGTGGCGAAAATATCACAACCCTTCAGAAAAATAATCATAATATCTGGTCATTTAGATAGATCATTTGGACAAAATATTTTCACCATCCCCTTACTTATATATATATATATATATATATATATATATATATATATATATATATATATATATATATATGTGTGTGTGTGTGTGTGTGTGTGTGTGTGTGTGTATGTTTGTATATATGAATATTATTGTGTAAATATAAAGATAGAACATAGATTATTTGGACAAAACATTTTCACCATTCCTCTTACTGATATATATATATATATATATTGTGTGTATTTAGGCAGCATTTTTTCATTAATACTATCATCAATTTCTTGTTCGTGTATTGCATAAATATATTGTGTAATTGTCATCTTTGATAATGGCTTATGTAAGCCGAAAGCTCAAATTGGATTAAATAAAAATTTTAAAAAAAAAAGTATGTATCAATATTGTGATTTTCTTTCATTATTTAATGATAATGTTATTAAGATTATCAGACTATATGAAAAAAACTTACATAAAATATATAGACAACACTTATCTATATTATTTAATGAAACATGTATTAATATATATATATATATATATATATATATATATATATATATATATATAATATGGCTGTCCACTTGGATCAGAGAAATGCCTATCTATTAGTGCGGCTAGCTAGTCCCTATTGCAGACGCCCGGTCAGGTGCATTTGTGTTTGTTCAACACCAAAAAAGCCCACTTTTGATTTATAAAACAACTATGAGGATCAGGCCTTATATATATATATATATATATATATATATATATATATATATATATATATATATATGAATTCGCTTGAAAATGTAACAGAACTAGGTACTTTAATTTAATTTCTATAATTGAATTGGAAGTTTTTAGCTTCTGTTTTTGAAACATGGTAATTCATGTGTAGTGATGGAATCATATTTTTAAAAATTGATTATTATGTAGTCTCTAATTGTGTATCGTGTATTTAAATAATACTAATGAACATCGGATCATCAATCTAACGGTTCTTTCCTATTTTAGCAATATATTTGTACGCATATATATATATATATATATTTATATATATATATATATAGAGAGAGAGAAAAAGAGAGAGAGAGATAGAGAGAGAGAGATAGATTGTAATCTATTCGGTTTTAATAATTTATTTATTATTTATTATATCTCATAAGTAAATGGGCTGCTCCACTATCTTAGCAGTAGGATATAAATATTGAAATTATACAATGGCCAGCTTGTGACTGATGACTGCCGCGTGCATAAAACTCAGAGTTTTACCAAATGGTGACGAACTAATATATATTTATTATTAATATAAATTGTAACTCTGTTATTTTACATCAAACACGGTTTTATTAGAACTAGCACTCCCTTTATGCTATTTTATACTTTAAAATTATATATATATATATATATATATATATATATATATATATATATATATATATATATATATATTGGAAATTGAAGCCAAAACCCAATCGTCAGGTCATATGTTGTGTTTTTATTCAACTATATATATATATATAAAAACATGTCAGTGATACATTGTGTGTAGTCTGTTGTACTTTTCTAAGGGTTATTTTCGTGGGCGGTAACCGTTAAGTTTTGAATTATTCTAGGAGTTATTAAGTGGAAATAATTGTGGATACGGATGCACTGTTTGGTTATCTGTAGTGTTGATTGTCAACTTTTCTAATTTATTATTCATTATTTTATTGTTGGTTGTTATTATCAAGTTTACTTTTATTTGTGCTTTCGTGGTTTTTTTATATAAATCTCAAAACTGTAAACTACATTTTATCTTATTTTATTCTGTTGTATTATAAATATATATATATATATATATATATATTTGTATATATATATATATATACATATATATATATATATAAATATATATATATATATATAGAGAGAGAGAGAGAGGAAGACAGACAAAGTGACAGAGAGAAAGATAGGAGGCACGGTGAAGTAATGGATATAGGCTCGGATTGAGGAATGGGAGAGCTGAGCTCAATTTCCAGTCGGATCCATTACATTCACTTAGGTGCTAAAACCCTTAGAAAATGTATGATGTCTTCTCCCCCCATCTATGGGTAAATAGCAGGAGAGACAGGGTTCAATAGCTTTGGTGGGCAAACGAAGGAAACTGGATCCGAAACCGTTTTGCAGTATATGTGGTGCCCCTACGACCCGGATTCATGAGTGATTAGCGAGTATGCATATATATATATATATATATATATATATATATATATATATATATATACATTTATGAAGATATACATATCTATCCATATACATATAAATATATACGACTATATATGATGACTGCATATATAGTCATATATCTAGAGATATATACAAACATACACACACACATATATATATGCATATGTATATATATATATATATATATATATATATATATATATATATATATATATATATATGTGTGTGTGTGTGTGTGTGTGTGTGTGTGCGTGTGTCTGCGTGTGTAAATATAAAGATAGAATACGTATATGTAATGACAAAATAAATGAAATACAAAAGGAAACTATTTCTATACCAACGTTTTCCGTCATCTATAAATTCGTTAGTGAAGAAAAGTTTTGCTTTTTCTCTTATTCGAAAAGATGGGTGCTTCCGCAGAGATGTGCGCATGTCTGCACGTGCACAGACGCACACACAAATACAAAAATACACATAAAAACTTACACCAGTGTTAAATGTATGTAAAAAGAAAAAAAGACAAATATATAATCAGTCAATTCCTCATACCCTCTGTCCAGTTGACAGACAGGTCCGCCTAAAAAACTCTAGAGTCGGAATCCTAAATGTAACATCAATCAGCTAAGCGATAATCTTTTACTGTCATTAAACCTATGCATCTATACATATATATATATATATATATATATATATATATATATATATATATATATATATATATATATAAAAGTGAACATTGAAGTCAAGAGGTGGCCTGACGATTGCATCTAGCATGAAACAGACTGTCGCCTCTAAGTGTTGACTTCTATGTTCACTTTTATATTTACACACGCTCTATCTCTGATATTGAGCACTTTATCCCATAAATATAGCACACTTTAAGACTATATTTCTTAATATATATATATATATATATATATATATATATATATATATATATACGTATATATATATATATAAGTATATATATATAAGTATATATATAAATATATATATATATATAAGTATACATATATATATAAGTATATATATATATAAGTATATATATATATATATATAAGTATATATATATATATATAAGTATATATATATATATATCACACTCTCTGTATATATATATATATATATATATATATATACATATACATATATATATATACATATATATATATATATACATACATATATATATATATATATATATATATATATATATATATATATATATATATATATATATATATATATATATATATATATAGGCATGTTGTACGTGTGTGTGATAAGTAGATATTGATAGAGATTATAATGTTAGCCCAATAGAGAGAAAGCGAGCAATTACTTTTCTACCTTCATTCCCCAACATTGCTTTCAGTCAGTTTCAAAATCAGTGATATCTGTATTCCCGCGTAAATTTTTACTTTGGGGAAATTAGCTGTCAGATCTAATCTTTTGTGAAATTTCGCCAATATTTCCAGGAGGATCTTGGTTTCATGATAGTTTTGCCATTAACGGCCTTCACAGCTACTCACGTGAACATTTGTAGCCCTACTCATATCAACGAGCCGATCTCGCAACCCCTTAAAAATTAATTCAATCTTTTCGACATTGATCTTTATTGATCTGAAATTTATGTATCAAAAATATATAAAAGATTATTTATGTCTAATCTATTCACACAGATTCCTCTGAAAGTTTTAACCAATTACTTTTATACTACATATCTTGTTGGCGTGGCGTAATGGTTAACGAAGCTAATCTTGTGGTCTCACTGGGTACCCCATACAAAAGGATCAGCTAAATCTGCGTTTTTATAATAAAAATTTTAGTAAAATCGGAAAATGCTATTTATTATTCATGGCGAATTTTCATGGGCACCGTCATTTTAATTTCTTTTGAGATATTCACACTTTACAAGTCCTAAGAGCTAATCTAGGTAGAGGATTACAGATTTAGATACACCACTCTGAGCAAATAGGTAATGCAACCAAGATGCAAAGGGGTCATCGGAAATAAATGAGCAAGAAAAGACTTTAGAGGGAACTGGAAACCCAATCCTAAACAGGGAGCAAAGGATAAATCACTACTCTTATTCAAAAAACCGGTGAGGAGTGTTAACCGGATGATAGGCAAACCTATCTACTCCTATTCGATCCGATAGCTTGCGAGACCGATTAAGCTACACGTCATCCCTGATTCGGAAGGTCATTTAATAATAATTTAACAGAAAGGTCATTTAATAATAGTTTAGCGGACTATTATTTTTAGGAGGAATTGTACCTCAGCTGCGACTTCCGGAGGTTGGCCATGGGGTCAGATACAACCCATAATATGGGAATTCGATTTTGATTGACTGAGCTAGCGTGGGAAAGGAGATAGAAGAAAGGTTTCAGGGATTCTCTTTTACTGTCAGTATCGGCAAATGTTTTTTTCTTAACAAGAAAACTACAAACTAGTCATAATGGCTGACATGAAGCTCTTCACCAATAAAGGTATTAATCAAGCGCCTTTCGGTGAAGGTAAACAGAATGTTCTAGAGATCACAAACTTGGTCATAATAAATAGAAATCTATCATCTTGGAAGAGCTCTAGCTTGGTACAGTCGGACGGTTCCGAACCCAACCTCGCCGACAGATGCACTTTTCCCGCTCAAACTGAACTTCTTTTCAAATTCCAGCAAAATGTCTGTCTAGAAATCTTGCGGATACGTTATATCAGGTGTAATCTCAACTTTCGAAAGATGTTACATTTGGTGGTTGTAGCACACTGAGAAAAAAAAAATTATTTTGAGTTTCCTGGGAACGAGAAGAAAGCACTAAGAATTAATTGAAAGAAGATTGGATGTACGGTTGTCAGCAAGATGAACAGCCCAAGAGAGGAGCTAAGAACTGGAGATACCAAAATCAGGTGAAAACAAAAATTGAATTATTCTTTTTTTAATCAGTTCACCTCAGGCAAGACGATAATGCCACTAAGACGTAAGGAGCTACTGGGAGTGAAAGAAAATTCCAAAGAGACTTATGAAGGAACTAGAAACTCAATTCTAAAAAGGATCCAATATATAAATCTCTACTCCTGTTAATAAAAAAAAAACGGACAAAAGCATCTTGGAAGTGTTTTAACAGAGAACGGAAAATATGAGACCGAAAACCGAAGGCACATTTGGATAGCGAAAGATGCCTTCTAATATTTAAGCAAACTATAAAGAAGCATTAAAATTTCATTAGAAAGAAAGAAAAGAGTATTAAACTGGTATGTAATATCAATCCTCCTATACGCAGTGAATGTGTTCAGCTGGACTGATATTACGTAACTGTTCAGTAATCGTTTCTTTGTTTATAACGAAATGCTCCTGTTTCTTAATACTTTACTTACTTTCAGAAGGTAACTTTCGCTGTTTCACTACGGCAGATGAACTAAATAAGTGAATAATAGTGTTTGCCTTACATTTCCTGACATTGCTATCTTTTTATATTTTTATCTTCGTTACTGATGTTTCGAAATGACTTTTGATTCATCATCAGAACAAAGAAAAAGTATACGAATAACTCAATGAACAA
The DNA here is from genome assembly GCA_964036315.1 of Acanthosepion esculentum. Taxonomy (NCBI): domain Eukaryota; kingdom Metazoa; phylum Mollusca; class Cephalopoda; order Sepiida; family Sepiidae; genus Acanthosepion; species Acanthosepion esculentum. Next base: position 36,664,335 of record OZ038504.1, on the reverse strand, counting down.
TAAAATGTA
>OZ038504.1:36634326-36659326 GCA_964036315.1 Acanthosepion esculentum | reverse complement strand
CTTGGCCTTGTGCCACATCTAAACTATGCTTAGAAAATTGCTTTTGGGCACTTCAACCTGGTGTAATGTTTAACAGGCTTGTTTCGCTAGATCACTTACAACTGAAAAGTGAATTCGATCCTCACTAGGTGTCCCATATTTTCGGCCTTGTGCCACACCTAAGCTACGCTTAGATAATTACAATATATTAGACGATAATGTTCCTGAGACCAACAAAGAAAAGAAACGCTTTATTTCCGTTTTATCACTTTTATGATTTGCAGTGTAAATGGCTCATGCTTTTCCATTTCTCTGACTGTGCATATCTGTGGAGAATAAAAGTACATTCAGCTTGGCATATTTCTGGTCGAACTCTAGCCACTTTCCTCCGCAATATATCCGACGTCCAGCTTTGAGAGCGAACAGAATAGCGAAATGGATAATCTGCCTCAAGTCCTGCTTCTTAACTAACGACACACTCGGCTTAATGATATATTGTCCGAAATCGTTCCTGCCTCGATTTGGGCCCTATTTGTCAAGGATTACGTGTGCTACAGATGTTGATAATGCAGGAGAGATGTCAGATTCTCGTGCTGAATAAATGTTTTTCGAGAATCTACGGAATATGCAGCGTACAAAATTGGCCACAGAGTGATAAGATTGGCATCTGTTAGCGGGATAAGTTTGCTTCTGCTCAATGTCTTAACGCCAAACTGCTGAGGGTCATTATTGTCCATAAGCTATAGCAGTGAAACTGCTGTTATAATTTTGGCTTACCTGGGGTTTTTCTATCGTTATCTTACACGCTTCTCCTATGTTTTCTTCACTGACGCTTTTGCCACTGGTTGTCCTTGACACCGTGTAAATGAGGTAAAGAATAGCCAGCGAAGGCTTGAAGCTTATTCATCTCCAAAGGTAATACAGATATTAATCCTGACCAAAAGCTGGATGATAAAAGAGAAGTTTCAAAGGCGCTGTTAAGGTGCTCTTTGGGACACATTTTCATTTTCTAAAAGATTTCACTGTTCTATGTCATTATTTAACTTTATATATATATATATATATATATATATATATATATATATATATATATATATATATATATATATATATAAATGGTAATCTACGTGGAATTTCCAAGAGGATAAAAATCCAAGTAGAGCTCTATGTTGGAGAATTAATGAATTTCAAACACTTAAAATACCATAGGTATATCTATGATATTTTAAAATGTTTGATATTCATTAATTAATATATATATATATACATATATATATATATATATATATATATATACCAATTGTTTGATATTCATATATATATATATATATATATATATATATATATACCAATTGTTTGATATTCATTAATTAATATATATATATATATATATATATATATATATATATATACATATATATATATATATATATACATATATATATATATATATATATATATATATATATATATATATATATATATCATTGAAGCTGACATTGAATAGAATCTGATACGAATACTGTAGTAATGTTCTAAAATGTCTATAAAAAGGACAATTTTCACGCTTTAATGTGCGCTTGACCATACCATTCCAACATAAAAGATAAAAAATTCCAAAATGGATAACTTTTCAGATTCTAAAGAACGCTAAAGCGTAACTCTCAGCCGTAGCATTTAAACCCAAAAAGAAAAAAAATCAGTAGTGGATAGCTACACATAGATTTTTGCCTTACTATAGGCACCGCTGATGATGATCTCAGAAAGAGATGGAAAGTACTTGGGAAATAAAAGTAATTCTCACTGTTACAGTGCATGTCTTGTCTTATTCAATTGTAATATACGGAAAAATATTCGTGAATATGAAATGATTATGATAAAAATAAATAATTCAATCAGACATGCCTATAAGAGACTTTGCTGCATATATCCACATACACACACACACACACATACATATATATATATATATATATATATATGTATATATATATATATATATATATATATATATATTATATATATATATATATATATATATATATATATATATACATATATATATATATATGATATTGTATAATTTCATATCTCAACAAACAATATTTATAAAAATAGTATGACAAATTGGAAAAATATTTTGTGATGCGTTTCATCCATTAGGATTTCATCGGACTGGCATTTGTTGATGTTGCCAAGTCTACACATGCGCAGGAAACGAGAGACGCTGATAGTTTCAAAACTTTTTGAAAGAACATTTTTGAAAGAATATATTTTTTTTTTAATAATATTTTTTCAGTCTAAACAAATCCGACTGTATTCTTTTTCCTTTTTCTCTCCAGCACCTTTGTCTCTGACTATCCTAGATTGTGGCAACAGAAGATCAACTAACAATGATGATATATTGTAAGAGCCTGGACGCAAATTTATTGTGGCTGAACTAGCGATCAAGGCACTTTCCAGATATTTTCGTCTTAGTGAATTATTTTCTCATTTAATCAAAGTAGCATTCACAATGTCAAAATTGTGGTCAGTTTCGTTACGGTGAACAACCAATGCGTTTTGTGTGTGTGTGTGTGTGTGTGTGTTTTGTTTTTTTCAAATGTCTCTTTTGTGATCATATAGTCTTTTGTTTAAACTTCTTGAGGTTTCCCCGATGTATTTATTCTGGCAATTCCTGCATTTGATAGAGTAAATTCCTCCTTTGAGCTTTGACTGGTTGTTTTGTTTTTAATTAAGTCTTTGATTCTTTTTTGACAAATTTCATGTAGAGTTTAGATAAATTCTTTTCTGTTGTAGTTGTGATAGAGTTAGTGGGTAGAATAATATATAAATTTTTTTTTAATTTATTGGGTTTGTCAGAAAGGACTGCTTTTCTATTTGGGAATATTTTATGAGCCTTTTGTTTCGCATTGAATATGAAATAGTTGGGGTATTATATACGCTTCGTTGCATTAAAAGGAAAGGAAACTACATTTAGAAAATATAAACATCCTGATAGCATAAGATCTCAACTCGGTATCTATGCTGTTGATAGAACTATTTACCCCTGTCGAACCGATCAGATTTACTCTTAAGAGTAAGTCTGATCAGTTCGACAAAGTCAAATTGGCAGCTGGTCTCAAAAATGACTTACAATCTGCTGTTAACTGGGTTAATGAATAGCGTGTTTATTTTAACGCCTCCAAAACAAGACTTTTGTCTATCAATCATCTGAGAGAATCCTTCCTGCCTTCCATCAGCATGGCTGATGCTAACCTCAAGGAGATCGACGCGTTGCGCCTTCTCGGGCTAGAATTTTACGCTGACATCAAGTGGAAAGATTATATTTAATCAAATGCTAGGTCTGCTGCTAGGAAAGTTGTTTCACTGTGCCATGTTAGTCAATCATTCTCTCCAGAGAACCATTCACCCATGTTTGGACATTGCTGATAAATATTGCCTGACGCCCCTGCTATATATTTAAAAGAATCTGCAATGATATTGGCCCTGGCCTGGCATCTCGGGTTCAGTTTGCCACCGCCAAAATGCGGCTTCCCCGACCATTTTCTATTAAATACATCCATGGTAAAAGCTCTGTATGGAATCTGGGCTTTATGAATTTGAGCGCGGTACTAGATTGACGGAAAGGTCTCATCATTTTACAGTTGAAATGGCTAGATGTAACCGTAAGTTGTCTGCTAACATTTTCTTATATCGCACTTCTCGCATGTGGAACGCTATTCCGGCTTTTTGCTTTCCCGACAATTTTGATCTTCAAAAAAATGTAAATGCAATGTCAATCGTTATCTTCTGTCTTCTTGATTCCTGTTCTTTTATTATTCTCTCTCCTTAATTGTGTTTTATTCTCATATTCTCTAACACTCAGTAACCTTGAGTCTTAGTGGATTTATTGCCTTACTTGGGATGAAATGTTTAAAGAAAAACAAATTGTATATATATATATATATATATATATATATATAGTAGATGAAGAAAAGAAATACCGCCAAATTTCTTACCTTGGACATTTTAAATTAGTTTTTGTTTGGATTTAAATAGCATCCATTAACAAACTTAGACATTTTTTGTCAAACAAAAAATGGCAATCATTTTAAAAAAATTTCTATGTACACTACAGTTCAAAAGTTTGAAGCGACCCCTAGATTCAGAAGTGTGGCAAAAAAAATTAAAAAGTGGCTGTTAGAGTCAGTGAAAAAAGAACGGAATCAATTATCAAACTCATATTTTTTGAAAATTTTGCAGCGAATGCCAAAAATTTATGCTTTAATAATCAAGGCCGAAGGAAGATATTTTGATGAAAGCAAAATTTAATCATAAAATGCCTTTTTTTTTTCCTTTTGTCATTATAAAATTACTAATAAATAATCCCATCTTGATTTTTTAAATCATGTATAATCATTTTCTCTTATTTAAAGTACAAAATAACTATTGTCGGGCCAATTTAAAGAAAATTCTAGGGTCTCTCAATCTTTTGAACAGTAGTGTATATAGGTTCTATGTTTATTTTTTGGGGTGGGGGGTCGTTTTTTGTTTTGTTTTGTTATTTTAATTATTCTTAAGTCACATTTTCCTAAATTGAAGAAATCCAATTTCTCAATTTCATTCATTAATTTATGTTATCTTTTACAGGTTGGAAATCTTTAATGTCCATCTTCTGTTTTGTTCTTTGTTCACCCATTAGAAATGATTTCCCTTTACAAAAAAAAAACTGGCTGTACTAAATCATCTCAGTTTAATTAGCCTATTTTTTCTACCTTTTAAAAGAATTTACTCGCTTTTTTTTCCGATTGATTATTCTCCGAAAGTACTCGGTGAAAAGAGAATGTCTAAGGAAATAGAATTATGTTTTAGACGCCTAGCGTGCAACGCGACGAATAATGTGTTTGTTTCAAACTAAGTAAAGCGGAAATGGATTTTGCTGTCTCAGTTGCCCACAAAAAGAGCAAACAAACAAGGAAATGTTTGGACAAGCCTGATAACCAGTTCACACACCAACATATATATATATATATATATATATATATATATATATATATATATATATATATATATATATATATATATATATATATATATATATATACATACATATATATATATATATATATATACATACATATATATATATATATATATATATATATATATATATATATATATATATATATATGTATTCAAGCACACACAGTTGTATGGATATGAGTTTGTAACCCTTGTTTCACGCTTTTACGATCATCAGACGAATGTACAAGGCGTTGAATTTAAATATTGTACGCAGAAATATAATTTCATTTTTAAAAAGATTGTCTGATGCTCGCAAAAGTGTGAAATCCAGGCTTACAAATTCATATCCATAAAACTATATATATATATATATATATATATAAAACTATATATATACATATATATATATACATATATATATATATATATATATATATATATGCAGACACACCCACACCCACACATGCATATATATATATATATATATATATATATATGTAGACACACCCACACCCACACACGCATATATATATATATATATATATATATGCAGACACACCCACACCCACACACGCATATATATATATATATATATATATATATATATGCAGACACACCCACATATATATATATAAATATATATATATATATATATATATATATGCAAACAAACCCACACCCATATATATATATATATATATATATATATATATATATATATATATATATATATATATATATATATATATATATATATATATATATATATCCCAAACCATATATACTTACATTTATATCATGCGCAAAGATACAAACGCTGGTTTTAAACAGAAATTCTTTGTGATTGAACTATTACGATTATGAATATGTTCCCATCCGTAACGTCAAAGTAATAATTTTAATGTAAAGAGGTTTTTAGTTAATAATTGGATTATTAAAGAAGGATATAATTTATTTGCTTTTAAACTAAGGTTTTTTGTTTTGGTTTTTTAAGCATTTCACACCAAGCAAGGCAGAAGTCCACTAGACCGCAATGGGTAACAGAGAGTGAAAGTAAGATTGAAAAAAAGGGGGTCTTGAGAAAAGGATAGGAAGAAGGATTGGAATTGAAACTCGGCACTGCAGTTAGCACTTCCGTGCAATCCACATGGTATCCCCAAGCGGTCACCCAAGTAGATACTGACCAAGGCTGACGTTGCTTAACTTCGGCGGCTATACACTAACCGGTTTTCAATTTCATGTGGCCGTAAGCCTCGCCGAACTGGGATAAATACAATAACAATTTCTCTACAACCGGAACAAATAAATCCTTACATAAAATATTTAGCTATCTCCGAAATAAATAAAGGCTTATAGACTCAAATATAAACAATTATTTACCGAGACGCAAATATAACAAGAAAAAAATTAATTCGGAATTAAACAACCTATCATTGTTTAGGATATATATATACATACATACATGCACACACACACACATATATATATATATATATATATATATATATATATATATATATATATATATATATATATATATATATATATATATATATATATATATGAAGAAATATAGTTTTAAGGTGTGCTATATTTATGGGATAAAATGTTCAATATCAGAGATAGAGTGTATATAATTGCGTCCAGCATGAAACAGCCTGTCGCCTCTGAGTGTTGACTCCAATGTTCACTTTTATATATATATATATATATATATATATATATATATATATATATATATATATATATATATATATGCGTGTGTGTGTGTGTGTATGTTATTTTAGAATATTACATTGAAAACATGTCAAAATCGCTACACAATTGCAGTCGTTTCGATGCGCAAACAACGCATCTCATCAGGTGTTGTATGCGCATCGAAACACGACTGCAATTGTGTAGCGATTTTGACATGTTTTCAATGTAATATTCTAAAATAAATAATATTGCTCTTCTTTGTACTGAGCCCTCTTTTAAATTAAATCTTACCTGGATATATATATATATATATATATATATATATATATATATATATTGAAACAAAGACTTGACACCAGAGAACAAGAATATTGATTTAAATAAACATTATTTTATGTTCATTTTTTTTAAAAATATCTTTAATTATTTAAAAGTTGCCAACGATTGGTCTCTGATCAATCATGCGTTGGCCGAAAGGCAGCCTAGGTCAGGATATTTCAAACAAAAAAAAATGACATAAAATTATGTTTATTTAAATCAATATATATATATATATATATGTGTGTGTGTGTGTGTGTTTGTTTGTGTGCGTGAGTTTAATGAAATGGACTATGTCCGACAATTATTTTAATATTTTTTTTGTTTATACGTTATTTTTATTGAAAGAAATATTCACGTCAATGCTCTGTATATAACAAACTGTATTACCGACCTAAGTGTCCGTGAAATTTCATGGAAAATATGTGTTCTCAAAGAGGACTCGAATCTGCATCCTACACGGAACCGTCATATAGCCTGACGTGCATTTAGCTACAGAGGAAGTGTTTGGTTAGCCAATTAAAAGAAAAACTGCAATAAATTGACAGCGCTAACCATATCTTTCCACAGTTTGTTTTCCTTATTTCCCTGTTTTCTCTATCATAGTTTTATGCATCTGTTAGATAGTTACCTTTATTCTAGGACATCAATAACAAAGATTCTGTGTTTCTTTGTAGATATCCTCTGCGCAACCATTTTTCTTTTTTTCTTTTTTTGCATAAATTCTATCTGAAAACAATTAATTGATCTCCTCAGTACTCAAATACACACTGAAATATTTTTTTGCCGATATTTGGAATATCATTGTCTGTAAAGTTCCCTCTCTGCCCAGAATTTACAATTCTTTCGTAGTTTCTTTTTTCTTTGCAAGGTCAGCTAAAGTAAAAACTGTTTCAAAATTCTTGAACTTCTGCCTGCAAGAATTGTCTGAGTTTGAATGAAATATTACTAAACTTATCTAAAACTTTTATTATTTGTTTAAGTCATCGCCTTTGGCTTTAATCACGTTCGTCTTATGACTTTGAACCTTCAACTTACATGACAACTCTATACCGCGGGTGTTTTATGAAAGAGAACTCATAAGAATGACAGCAAAAGTTCCTGACCTTTAATGATATGATTTTTCTTTCGATCATATTCTCTGTAATGCCTCGCAGCTTGCCAAACAATGTTTGGAAATTTTAGAAGTACAAAAGTACCAACAAACAGGTCTTCACTGTATAATACTTAGCTTGCAACCATATATCGACAGCTGAAATATCTCTGTAAAGTATAAAAAGTATGTGAATATGTTGTTGGGGAAGTATAATTTTCTTTCTTTTAAAGCTAAACGGATTATGAACGTTTGATCAGGTTGGTTTGAGTAACTTAGGGCATTTTAAGGAGGAGAAGAGAACGAGTATCTGGAGGGGGGAGATCTTAATTATTGAAAGCAAAGACGAAACAAAAGAAGCGGACTCGTCTCAAGACGTCAAAGTTGTTGTTTTTTGACTCTGTTTTAGTCGATGTCGGGAAAATTGGGTTTGATTATTTTTTTTTCTTGATCTTGTGTCTGACGTTTTTATGCCGATTCCTTCTGATTTTCTTCCTTTTACGTTTTATTCTATGTTATTTCATTTGCTTTTCGTTCATTGTTTTATCTTTTGCAAGACCATTTGGCTCGGAGCGAAGGTCGTTTGCAACGTGCATCAATGTTTCCCGCCATTTCTGTCTCGCGCAACCCAAATCTGTTCTTTTGCCTCTCGTGTTAAGTAATACACTGCTGCTTTTAACATCTGCGTAGCTCTTCACTCTCATTCTCACTCTATTCCTCATTTCTCTTACCATTACTTTTATTTTCCCTATGTCCCCACTCTCTAGCTTTCTTTCTTTCATTTTTCTTTCTTTTTTCTTTCGTTCTCTCTATCTTTTTCTTTTTTCTTTCTTTTTTTCTGTTTTCTTTCTATATTTCTTTCTTTCTCTTTTTCTCTTTTTCTATCTTCCTTTTCATTTAGTCATCATTCTATTATTACCCTCTTTCTTTCTTCTTTTCAATTTTTATGCATATCTATTTTCTTTCCGTTATCAATCGCTCATTATGTCTTTCATCCTTTCTTCTCTTTTCAATTGTTCCCTCTTTCTTTTCATTTCGTAAACACCCGCTCACTCTTTCTCTTTTGGCTTTTTTTCTCCTTTTCAGTCTTTCTTTATTTGTCATTTCGCTATCACTCTCTCAATATCTCTCACTCTTCTCATTTTTAATGTTTCTCTCTTTTGCATTTCGCTGTCACCTTCGCATTATTTCCCTATTTTTCTTTCATTCTTCTTTTCAGTTTTTCTTTCTTTTATTTCTTTGAATATTTTCCTTTCACTCTATCTATTTATTCTTCTATCTATCTATCTATCTATCTATCTATCTATCTATCTATCTGTCTGTCTGTCTGTCTGTCTATCTATCTTATTTACATGTGTTCCTATCTATCTAATCTGTTCATATCATTCTATTTGTCTGTTCGTATCTCTCTCTCTCTCTCTCTCTCTCTATATATATATATATATATATATATATATACATACATACATATATATATATATATATATATATATACATACATACATATATATATATATATATATATATATATATATATATATATATATATATATATATATATATATAAGCCACGTTTCGGCAAGAACAATCTGTTGAATTAACTCAGTTAAACTGTGTTTAAATATAGCTGTTTATCTTGTTTACCTCAGTTCGTATCTATCTCTTTCTCTCTCTCTCTCTCTCTCTCTCTGTCTATCTCTCTCTCTCTCTCTACATATATATATATATATATATATATATATATATATGTCTATGTATGTATATATATATATATATATGTCTATGTATGTATATATATATATATATATATATATAGATAGATAGATAGATAGATAGATAGATAGAATAGATATGTTTAAATATCTATGTTTATTCTTGTTTACCTACCATATATACCTATCAATCTCTCTCTATATATATCTTTGCCTATCTATCTATCTATCTATCTATCTATCTCAGTCTGACCATTATCTATCTATCTATCTATCTCTCTATCTCAGTCTGACATCTATCTATCTATCTATCTATCTATCTCCGTCTGACCATTATCTATCTATCTATCTATCTATCTCCGTCTGACCATTATCTATCTATCTATCTATCTATCTATCTCAGTCTGACATCTATCTATCTATCTATCTATCTCAGTCTGACATCTATCTATCTATCTATCTATCTATCTATCTATCTATCTATCTATCTATCTATCTCAGTCTGACCATTATCTATCTATCTATCTATCTATCTATCTCTCTATCTCAGTCTGACATCTATCTATCTATCTATCTATCTATCTCCGTCTGACCATTATCGATCTATCTATCTATCTATCTATCTATCTATCTTAGTCTGACATCTATCTATCTATCTATCTATCTATCTATCTATCTATTTATCTATCTATCTCCCTTCCTTTCTGCTTCCATTTTCCTCTATCCTTTTCAACTTTTTTCATTTACTTATGCATTTTTTTTCTTTTCCTTCATTCATTTTGTTCTCGTTCTAACAACCTACCTTAGATTATCCATTCATTCTCTTGTCCATTCTTCACATCTTTTCTGCCCGACATTCTCTCTCTCTCTCTCTCTCTCTTACTCTCTCTCTCTTACTCTCTCTATCTCTCTTACTCTCTCTCTCTCTTATTCTCTCTTACTCTCATGATGTATGCCCGCTTGACTCTTTGCTCGTACAGAAAATTTTCCATCCTTTCATATTTCTTCTTTCTCTCATTCGCCTTTCCCTTTCTACATTCACTCGGCTTTATGCCTGTCTTTGCCACTTGGCTAACTCTACCTTTTTTTCCCTCGTTAGCTATTTCATATTTATCCCCATCCATCGCCTTCGGTGCCTTGACAATAAATAAACCATAAACATTATTTGCGCTACAAAAACGCCGATGTCCGTGTAACTGGTCGAGCCTTTCTCATATGATTAACTCATTGAGCATTCGTACATTACCATCAATAATTTTCCTTTAACTCTCACCTCGCCAAATCCAAAAAAAAATGTGATCACTGAGATGCCGACGTTAAATGAGAACACAAATATTATTTAAAGAAACGAGCTGTCCGTCGATATGATGAGATGGTAATATTTGGACTGACGAAAGTTCCAAAACAAATTGGTTGAGGGTGGGTGAGTTCAAGACTTGCTCTACACTATTTTTTTATTTAAAAAATAAACTTTAATAGAATAACCAGCAGAAATTTCAGGTCACATGTTTAAAAATAAATTAGATCCCGAAATAACGTCGTCATGATTATTATATTTCCTTATCTATCTATCTATCTATCTATCTATCTATCTATCTATCTATCTATCTCTCTATATATATATATATATAACTTGTTTACATGTGTTCATATCTACCTATCTTTCGTGTGTACATGTGTTCATATCTATCTATCTATCTATATATATATATATATATATATATATATATATATATATATATATATATACATACATATTGTTTACATGTGTCCATATCTCTCTGTCAATCTATCTATCTCAGTCTGGTTGTATCTCTCTATCGCGCTATCTCTCTAGTTTACATGTGTTCATATATATATATATATATATATATATATATATATATATATGAGGACGGCTGTAAACAGCAGCGCCTAAAAGATATAAGCAACAATAAATTGCTCAATACAAAATTCAAAGTCGATTATGTAGAGCTAAAATATTTAAGAAATGGCAAAAATGCCAGCCTACTCGCAATCCGAGTTTCGAGGTAAGCTGCCATTTTGCCATTTCTTAAATCTATCTTTCTGTTCATGTGTTCGCTTGGCCAATACCAGTCTTATGACTGGGTGGGGTAGAAGGATTGATCCAAACTGAGCACATCAAAGTCGCATATGTATTCACACGTAACGTGTCCTGAGCAAATAGTCCAGGCAAAGCCTGGACTATTTACTCCAGGTCAAACCATAGTCGATGTCCTCCAGTTTGAGGGCTCGCCTTCGTCACGGATACGTGGATTGTATGAATAATACTTTTTGCGACTTTTATTACAATTCTTTGGAGTTTATATTGATTTTCAGATAAGACATACTATTTAACCCATAGATAGGAGAAGAATAGATGGTGTAATTGAATCCCGACTGAAATTCGAACCTGACTGGAATTCGAACTGTCTCATTTCTCATTCCGAGCTGTTATATCTCCCGCACATCCAAGCTTGCTGCACCTGACATTTCCAAACTGTCCCCATCCAGTTACTGACCAAACTCGATGTTGCTTAATTTCGGCCATCGGACACGAACCAATGTTTCAACATGATACTGTCGTAAGCTTTCAGCAGAAGAAGCGGTATTTGAGAACAATCAAACCACTGGATTAAATAAAGAGTTTCGTTAAAATTATCAGAAGGTTAATTTTGACAGACACTTGTACCAGTTTGGAACGTACAACAGCAAAATTGTTGCGATGATAACAAGCAAAATGAAGAAAGATGTTTGAAAAATAAATCTGTGTATTTGTAGTTAAAGTTTCTTATAATTATTATCTTAAGAAGTTTGCAACTGAAATATATTTTCCATTTTTCTTTTTTCAAATTTAAGATCAATTTCAAAATGTAGGAAATTATTGCACACGCCTAACATTTACGGAACAATAAAGAGTGATTTTCTCCCTTTTCCAGTTTCCATGCACGGCAAGGCGCTTGCTAACTCCATACAGGCAAAGGGGATATTCATTTTGTCCACTGAAAAAGGTGGAAAAATTGCCAAAAAATGAAAATTATCAACCTGCATTGCGTGCCTGTACCCATATATATAATCAACCACAAAAATGATAAATGGAAACTAAATTGAAACGACTTGAATACGCGTTGATTGAATAGAAGAGATAACAAAACTCACAACGAGACACGCGAAGCGCTTTAAAAAGAAAAGAAGGAAAAAAAAACATTCGTGGTGCAATTTTTCATATGCAATTATTTTCAGAGTCGTAAATCCTGGAAAGAAATTCAACTATCTGTTTAGTGTTGTAACAGACTATAGAAATCCATATCCCAATCCAAGGGCCACCTATTTTAACGAACCACACCCTAATTGACCATGTCCTCAGAGGTATATCTGTACCCACCACGCTTAGCGAGTCTATTTAATCCATAGTTGGAAGGGTTTTAGCCTTCTTCTCCTTGAATGGTGAATGCAGGAAAATTTAACACTGCCAACTCAACACCGCCGACTCAGCATCGCCGACTGAACACCAGGACAGAGACAACTCAACACCAGAAAAACATAACTTTATTTTTACAACCAAATAAAAGTAATTTATTAACAATTAAAACCATAATTAGTGATTTTTTCTTTAAATAAGGCACTTAAAAAGGCATTATGCAAAATATGAAGCAGTCTTTTGTGTTTTTAATTATTTTTAAGAAAGTAAATCGTAAAGAAATTTACCTTATAATAAAGTAAACTGAGATATAAAAATAATTCAATGAAATACATTTGTTTTTAATTATTCTTTAATAAATTAAATCGAAAAATACAAAACAAAATGAAGATTTTTTTGTTTTTAATTAATTTTTAATAAAGGAAATCATAAATAAATTTATTTTTTAAATAACTGTTTTTAATTATTTTTTTATTAAAATAAATCTAAAATGCATAAAAAAATGAGAATTTTTTCTTTTTAATTATTTTAATAAGGTAAATCGTAAAGAAATTTATTTTTTAAATAATTGTTTTTAATTATTTTTAATGAAGTAAATGTAAAATACATTAAAAAAATGAAGAATTTTTTGTTTTTAATTATTTTTAATAAAGTAAATCGTAAAGAAATTTATGTTTTAAATAATTGTTTTTAATTATTTTTAATGAAGTAAATCTAAAATACATTAAAAAAATGAAGGTTTTTTTGTTTTTAATTATTTTTTAATAAAGTAAATCGAGAAATGCAAAAAAATGCAGCAGTATTGAATTATTTTTTATATGTCTTTTTATTTTATTAAAAAAATAGGCGGTGAATGCGAGAAAAGAAACTGTTGGAGTAGAAGTGGCTGTTGCATTTAGCTATTTTAACAGTAAAACGATGAGACCTAATTGCCAATTAAGTAGCACCTTTAAATACATGTAGTCGGGGCACCAGGGAAAAGTAGATGTCATTGAAAATATTTGTCGAAAAGACAGAGTGAAGCCAGGTCACGTCGAGGAGAAACTGACTGAAATCGAGATGTCTGGTTACTATTCAATAAACCCCGAAACGAGATGTGACAATTTAATTTAGCATGGGTTCTATGAAAACATTGTTTGCATGCCTGGTCACTGTGGTAACATTCAAAATACTCCCCATGTGATTGTACCATTGCTGAAAACATTTTTGGAACTCGTTTTCTGAAATAATTTTCAATAATATAGTCGTGTTAATAAAATTCAGTTTGGAAATCGCTATTCACTGGCGAAAAATGAAGTCTGTTGAAGAATATTCTTTTTCTATTTTTTGTGCTATGTTAGTTTCATCGTTTTTCAAATATCGCGTCTTCACGCGTGATATTGTTTTTTTACGTGTCGCCTATTCAAGTGACGGCTTGTACTGTCGCGTTATTTAATATATTTTTGTAAAGAAGAAATCCTTAGCAAAAAATACGCTCTTGGTTTTATATATACAGTCAAACCTCTAATCTACGGATCCCCCCACCACCACCACCACACACACACGGACCTCGGATGCAATGAGAAAATTTGCAGGCAAAATAAAAACAAAATCTGCAGATAAAAACTTTCAAATGGCCAGTGATGTATTTTGAAATTTGCGGGCTTAGCGGAACGAGTCGTATTAGTTCTCAAACTGACCACTTGGCGACGGTGGCGGGCTTTCCAATTGTCGAGAAAGATGGGTGTACAGTATATAAAGTACGATTCGTTAGCGCGTGCATAGGAAAGTAGCTGTGAGAAATCTATTATTTGTGTTGTTTTGAGTAATATATATCTATATTATGTATGTACTTATTTATGCTATATATACATGTTTATAGTATTTGTATTATGATCATAACTAGTGGTAGTTAATATAGCGGTTTCATAACTCAAAAATAATCCCTTCCCATCTCCGGACACCTCATCTCCCTATTAGACCGTTGGTGTGAGGTTTGTCTGTATGTAAAAATTTTTGTAAACAAGAAATCCGTAACAATTTTTTTTCGTTGGTTTTTAGCCGAACTTATATATCTAAGTTCGCTTAAAGCCCTAAGTCCCTTGAGGAGGTACTGCTGACCTGGGTCAAGAGGGAGGCTGCTGGAAGACCCTATATCCGGCAACAAGATTCTGCACCATGCCACACAAGCAGGAAAATCCAGTCATGACTATCAGACAATTTCTAAGACCACATCAGTCTTTACATCTGGCTACCTAACTCCCCAGACTGCAACTCTCTTAAATGTGGGACGCACTTGAGTGAGAGACCAATAAAACTCCTTGTAACACCAAAGATGAATTGAAAGCAAGGATTATGGCAGCATTCACCAACTTAAACAAGGAGACCGTCCAGAAGAGGTGCAAGAAATTTCGATCGCTGGAGGCCGTGGCTGAAACAATGGCGATTTTATTAGTGTTTCAATATATTTTTGTGTAATTTTGTTAACTATATCTGTTAAAATAAGATGTCAGTGTTATTTTTATTTTTGCATAATTTAGACGACAATTTATCCATTGGGCCCAGAATATACAGACACAACGAAGTATGTTTAGATTAGATTTTGATGGCTAATAACCTCCAGGAAAGTGACACGTTCTGCCTTCTCGGGCTAACATTCTCGGCTGACATGTAGTGGAAAGACTATCCATTGCTAGGTCAGCTACTAAGAAAGTTGGTTCACTGTGTCGTACTAGACAATTTTTCATTCCGAATCCAACATACTATATAATAACTTACTATCTATAAGTCTACCATTCGCTCATGCTTAGAATATTGCTGTAACATGTGGTCCAATGCTACTTGATAACCCAGAGAAGAATCAGCAATATTATCGGTCCTGACCTGGCGGCTCGTCTTCAGTGGCTTTCCAACCGCCATAGGGTTACCTTTCGGTGTCTTTCCTACGAATACTTTCATGGTTATTGTTCTACATTATTTTTTTTTTAAATTTAAGCGCAATACTCGACTGGCGTCGAGATCTCATCAATTTACGGTTGAGCTGGATAGATGTAACCGTAAGTTTATATGTTAACAGTTTCTTTTCTCGGACTTCTCGCTTGTGGAACACCGTTCCATCTCCCTGCTTTCCAGCCAACTTTAATCTGCAAAAATTTAAATGCTGTCCTCCTGATTATACTTTTCTCTTCGCGCTCATTTTTAATTAAACAAAGTAAAAAGAAAATCATTCTTCATAATGGCTAAAAGTATAGCCGAAAGCGTTTAAACATACAGAAGATTTGGACAAATTTTATATTATTTATTTCCAGACAAAGAAGAAAGTTATAAGAACACAAGATCAAAATTAAATTTTTTAAAAAGCCCACAATACCTTGTCAGTTGTTTTTAAGGAAACTTGTATAAAAGTGGGGTTGCTGCCCAAATACACAATATATACAAGGGCCATTCAATAAATAAGGTGAATTTTTCGGTATAAGGACTTCTAATACAGATAGAAGCTTACTTTTTTTGTAATTTTTCAACGTGGTCTCCCAGCACTGTCCCACACTTTTCCCATCTGTGCACAAGCTTCCGTATTCCCTCAGCGTAAAAATCTTTGGACTGATGTCTCAGCCAGTCGCTCACAACACTTTTGACTTCATCGTCACTTTTAATATTCGTGCCTCTCGTGAACGCTTTCAAGGGACCAAACAGGTGAAAGTCTGAAGTGGCAAGGTCTGGGCTGTAAGGGGGATGAGGGAGCAGTTCCCAGCCCAGCTCGTTGATGGTCTGCACCGTTTGGGCTGCTGTGTGAGGCCTTGCGTTGTCATGATGCAAGATGACTCCTTCTGACTGATGACCCCCGCGTTTGTCCAACAGATAAGCTCAAAGTCCTTGCAATGTCATCCACTGTCACTCTTCTGTCAGACTGAATAAGGTCATTGACTGATTCGATCACCTCAGGAGACCTCACTTCTGTAGGCCTCCCAGGCCTGTCTTCATCCTCAACACTGCTCCGTCCTTCTTTAAACAATTTAGCCCACTTGTAGACATGTTTTGGCTGAAACATGTGGCACCATACAGAGTTGACATTCTCCTATGAATTTCAACTGGTTTACACCCTTGAGCAACCAAAAACTTGATAGCTGACCGCTGTTCAATCCTGGAGCATGCTTCTTGGTCGGCCATCTTTGTTAATCGCCAAAACTCTAAAAGTCTTTTTTTTTAATCTGCAAAAGAAATTAAATCCATGTGAAAAAGAAGTAAGACAAAACAAAAATAAGAATGAGTAAGCTTCTATCTGTATTAGAAGTTCTTATAGCGAAAAATGCACCTTATTCATTGAATGACCCTCGTATTTGATTGGCGCTTATCTAAGTTTTAAATTTCAAAATAATTAGTGTAGATCCTGAGTAGTGGTAAAACAGGCGCGTATGTTTACTACTACATTCGAACCTGTGAAAAGGTTTTCCTCCAAATGTATGGCTCTGCGAGAAGCGTGTTCGGAACTTACCTGTCTGGTATATAAGTGGGTAGGGGCTTGGAATTGCTCATCGGAGTCAAAACAAGCTGCTCCAGAATTGACGATAAAATCTATCTATCTATCTATCTATCTATCAATCGATATATATATATATATATATATATATATATATATCGAGAGAGAGAGAGACGAAATAGCTCGGATATGCAGAGCATTTGGGCAATTTCTACAAACTATGACCTCTATATATTTATATTAATGTATATATAGGCAGCAACTTTTCTTTTTGTTGTGGAGTCATTTCCACAATAGAAACTGTATTCGGACTAAATGCGTCCTAAATAGGTTAAACGTACAGAAACGTTAGGAACTTGTAATAAAGTGTTACGCAGAGTAATCGAGTTGTGGTCGCTGAACACTTACTCCTTCTCTCGACTACTCCTGACTCCTACTTATAATAGGTGGGAGAGTCTATTATCTAGACAAGGTGTCTTTCACTATAACACTTTTAAACACGTTTCGTTGAATATGACAGACAAGGAAAATTTAATCAATTTTTTATTTAGTTTTTCCAGCATCCTTACTAGTTTCTTAATGTTTCTCTTCCTAATTCTTCCACAACCTGTAAATCTCTGCGTCTTAGCGGCTTTACTGCCTTGGTTGAGGTGAAACCGATTAAAAAAAAAAGATTAGTAAGAGATTGGATGTTTTCCTTCAGGATTATCGGATAAGGATATTTTTTTAACACAAGAACCATACTAGAATAATCGATATAGAATTCATTGTCAACTGTTTGCGAGATCAGCTTGTTTTGTTCAGCGTAACCAGAATAGGCCCTACCACAACCAGAAGTAAAAATGTTCTCATCTTTGCTTTTCTCGTCATCATCAGCAGCAGCAGCACCACCATTTTTCTCTTTCTCTAACTTCTGAAAAATATATTGATCTTTTTTCTTCTTTTTTTTTTTTTTTTTTTATAAAGGCAAATTTATTTTTTACTGATAATTCCAACAAAAATCCGTTTAAGAAAAAATCGATTTTCGTCCTTTGAATACAACCGCGCTTCGTACATATCTTTGGACGAATATCAGGGTTAAAGATTGAAGGCTGATGATGGCCAAGTTTGGGTTTTTTTTTTTTTAATTCTCTTCAAAAATGGAATCCGTGTTCATTTTACCATGTTCCTCCTCTCGAACAGAAAAAAAAAGACAAATCATAAATTGCGCTGCTTTACAATGGAAACTATTTATGCGTTCTTCACGAAGTTGACTCTCTCCAAGATCTCTTGGCAACTACATAGATTGCACCAAGACAATCGCTAACGATTTCTCATATAAAATGATATCGATAAAGATCTTCTACGATGGATTGCGTGTCATCTTTTTGGCTTCAACCGGTACTTCTTGCCACATGTAAAATAAATGCAATTTGTGAAAAGTAATTCAATTGAACGGGTATTTTTGTTGTTTACAATACTAACATCAAATGGAAGTCAGGGAAGGAAGCAATTATTGTGGGTCAGATGATAGGTTACAGGCTAGATAACTACATCATTAGAAAGCTAAATCTCTGATTCAGTTTTAAAGGCTTTTCCTTATCTATCTATCTATATATATATATATATATATATATATATATATATATAGATAGATAGATAGATAGATAGATAGATAGATAGATAGATAGATAATATAAAGCTTATAATAAGGCTTAAACACTAATATTCCATGGTCATAATTTATTCCATTGGAATCGTAAATACGATCCAATTCATCAGACCTACAAATTCAAAAAGAAAACAGAAAAAACAACCCCGGGAATAAAAAATAAAATTTAGTAAGAGTGTATGCATGAGAGTGTGGGACGAATGCTAGAGTAAATGAAAGCTATAGGGTGGGGTAACAGGCGAGAAAAGGACAGGAAGGTCTAAAGATGAAGCGGGGAATAGATAAATAGATTGATACAGATATGTATGCATATTCATATATAGAAAGAGAGATACATGCATAAAATAATGCATATATTCAGTTAAAAGAAAATCATCCTTGATAATGGTTAAATGTATAGCCGAAAGCGTTTAGACATGCAGAAGATTTCGACATATTTTATGTTTATACGTTCTTTTTATAGATACAAATATTTAAGTAAATGCTGTTTATAATAAACAATATTTACCGGCCTGAATGTACGAGAAACTTTCATAGAAAATATGCGCCCTCCGACATTTTCTATGAAAATTTCTCAGACCTTCAAGCCGGTAAATGTCGTCAATACTGTTTATTATAAACAGAGCGTTTACTTAATATATATATATATATATATATATATATGTATATATATATATATATATATATATATATATATATATATATATATATCCGAAAGTGTTTAGTTTAAGAAATTTAAATTAGATGATCATACATCAAGCATTCAGAGATAAGCAGACGCTTTGATTGGCGTTTATTTTTTAAGTTTCAAATTTCAAAATAATTATAATAGATTCTAAGTGGTGGTAAAAAAAAAAAAAGCTGCGTATGCTTACGACTACGTCCGAATCTGTGAAAAGGCTTCACTCCAGTCCAAATTTACGGCTCTGTGAGGAACGTTTTCGGAGCCTACCTGTCTGCTGTATGGGGGTAGGAGCTTGGAATTGCTAATCGGAGTCGAAAACAAGCTGCTCCCGTAATGACGATAACTGAAACAAACCTGTCGCTCCCACCACAACGAGAAGTCCTCGGCTGGGGTGATTTATCTAAATCTTTTTTGTTACCACAAAAAAAAAGAAAGAAACAGGCAATTTTCTTCTTACAAAAGTGTATCAAATTCCTCACTGAAAAATATGTATTTCTCTTTTTCTTTACTAAATGTAGTTTTCACTTCAGAGCATAATTTTTTTTGCAAGGCGTTGAATTTAAATATTGTATGCAATAATATAATTTCATTTTTAAAATCGCTTGTATATTTTTGTTGTTATTCGCCAGCCTTAGGCACACAAAGTAACTAAATGTGTTTTGTATGTTGTTATGAATAAATTGTATCGCAACTTTTAAATTCGGCTCAAGGCGTTTCTGCCATTTTTTGTGTGCTGATAACTGTTCTTATTTAAAACATTTCTTTGAAATATTTTTTTACAGGATTTTTTTTACCCCCGCCCCCCCAAAAAATAAACATACCTGAGTACAAATCCAACTTAAAGCCAGTATTTTTATGTCGATTTTCTCCCTACACCAGACCCCGTTCTATGATCGCTATACATTCAACCCACTAACGTGTTGTATGTATAGTGTTCACGTGGTCAATCAAGGAGGAAAGGAAGTGCTGGAAGAATAACCAGATTCTTCTCAAATTCGTTTATTCTATACTAATGCTGATCGTTATTAACAGTCATGCTTATTTATGCCGATTGGGGTATTGGAGAAAGCTTGCAACCGTATGTTGTATACTAACAGTTTTTTTCTCACACTTCTCCATTGTGGAAGTTGATTCTTGTTTTTTTAAGTAAATTTTGGTCGTCAAAAGATTGTTTTTCAAGCTCCGCCCACAAACAGGGCATTAAAGTTACTGAGATACAAGGTGTTACTGGGTGCAGAAGAATTAGAAAACAAAAACACCACTAAAGAGTGAGTACACAAGAAGACGACAGTAAATAGCGATTGACATAGCATTAAAATCTTGCCGATTAAATATGGCTGGAAAATATAGAACCGGAAGGTATTTCCACAAGCGAGAAGCGAGAGAAAAGAAAATGTTAGCATAGAACTAATGGTTACATCCAGCCAACTCAACTGTACATCGATGAGACCTAGTTGCCAGTCTAGAACTGCGTTTATATTCATAAAGTCTAAGTACCATATGCAATGTCAATCGTTACCTTCTGTCTCTTTGAAAACTGTTCGTTTATGGCCCTCTCTCCTACTGTTTTTTTTTTATTTTCATTTTCGGAATTTGGAATAGATTTTTATTAGTGTCAGGTTATGGGTTGCAATTATTTATGCTGGCTGGGGGTTGGATGAAATCTGTGTGCGTGTTTCTGGCTCATATGCAAAATCTTTTCAAACGATATCTCAAATCACTGACTCTCTGAAATTAAAGAGAATGATTGAAACAATGCAGTGCCATTTTGATTAAGTATTAAGCGAAATACTTTAGATTGTAAATTCACTGAAATATTTAATATTTCAACCATTGTCCCTGGTTTTAGGTTGCAATCGATTACTTTTTATCGGCACACACACACACACACACACACACACACACACACACACACACACACACACACACACATATATATATATATATATATATATATATATATATATATATATATATATATATACGGTATTTATTGGAAAGCGCTCAATATCAATGATAGAGCTAACATACTTAGCTGTATGGATATGAGTTTGTAACCCTGGGTTTCACGCTTTTACGATCATCAGACGAATGTACAAGGCGTTGAATTTAAATATTGTACGCAATGATATAATTTCATTTTTAAAAAGATTGTCTGATACTCGCAAAAGTGTGAAATCCAGGCTTACAAATTCATATCCATAAAACTATATATATATATATATATATATATATATATATATATATATACTGCAGGACAAAGTGGAAAAAATGTTTTTGTGTGACTCGTTTTGTCCCTTAAGACTTCCTTGGAATAAAATCGTTATGTTGGTGCGACTCTGCATGCACACGAAAGAGGTGTGCTGGGAATTTTAATTTTTTAATTTAATTATATAATGAGCTCTCCATGCGGTTTCGACTTATGAGGATTGTGGGATGAGATCACTGTAAGATTGGCTAACATTTTAGATCTTGCTCTCGCTTCTTGAAGGCGATTAAGACTAGCAGAATGAAAACCAGACTAAAACAACACACATGGCCTGAAGTTTGAGTTATGAAACAGACTGTCGCCGTTAGATTTTGATCTCAGAATCCAATTTATATTTTATTTATTTATAATAAATATAGCATACCTTAAAAGTATATGTATAAAAAAATGTATGTTTACCAATATATACAGACGGGGTTACAAATGGATATATATGTATATGTCTGTGTTTGTGTGCGTTTGTGAATGTTGCGAAAATATATGCATAGAGTAAGCTGAAAATTTCTCGGCTGAGTTAAGAAGGCCTTTCAAATCAAAACCAAGCTTTCGGTCCTCCCTACTTAGAAAATTGACGCTACCGAATCTTCTTACTCGCCATTTCCTTTTTGAGTTTTTGATTTGTGTAGTGACAACAACATAAACAACACTTCTTGATATAAAAATAAATATATCATTTCCCCATATATATATATATATATATATATATATATATATATATATATATCTGAAGAAGTAATGGAAGTACGCCTCGTCCCTGACAGCTTCATCTATCATTATTTGATGCGAAAGATGTATAGATCCAGAAGTCAGCACTGTCGTCTATCAATACGTTTTCGTTGCTTTAACACTTGGTGTATGAGAACAGTTTTTTCCGAAATATTCCACAGAACAGGCTCCCAAGAGGGTGCTTCTCCGATAATTATAATCTTAACCTCTTCAACTCTAGGTCCACTTAGCAGACGTTCCGTATCTTTTTTAAACAGTATATTCATTTTTATCCATCGACCTGAATATTTGAGAAATCTTATCAAAGAACAAGTTAAGACACTATTCGGTCTAGCTTCATCAGCAACGCCCTCCGTGGCCGAGCCAGTCTAAAGGACGTCGGATCTAACAACAGTTTCTCATGGAGGACGCAGATTCATATCTTGCTAGTGTGGGGGCATCTTTTTCTTTAATAATATTTATCGAATATTCAAGTCGGTAGCCGAAAATAAATATACTGTTTCAATAATAAACGGAGCGTCTATTCAAATATGGGTATCAATTAAAAAAAGCTTAAAGTTATATATATATATATATATATATATATATATATATGTTCACTGTATCGTACATAAAATTGATGATATAAGACATCGAAATGAAAAGTAGCCACATTGAAAGCATTCAAACCTATATCCCTCTCTTTTCTTTCCATTTTACGTATCGTGTCTCGCTTTCAAGCGATCGCTTCTAATAACGCCAAAATGCTTAGTGAAAAGAATCCATCGACCTTTGATCATCGAACATAAGCTGAATTATGGGATTGACTTCCGTTCTTGACCGTCTTGTTTTGACCCTATGAGCCCTATAAAATAAGCCTCGACCCCGGTAGTTTAATCTATCATTATTTGACACAAACGACGTATAGATTCGGAAGTCAGCACTCCAGCCTGTCAATACGTTTTCGTTGCTTTAACACTGGGTGTAATAGTAGCGACAGTTGGTCGTCTTTTAAAACCTAATGGGTTTCTCAGAACTATGGCTTCTCCAATTAATTTTCCTTTTCTTGCTTCTTTCTCATAGTTTGGAATTCATTGCAAAATAACGTTTCCCCTGGAAGAGTATTTCATCGACATCAATGAAAACCAGTAAACGTTGTCGTTTGCTAAGAAGGATTTATGTCATTGGCATTGCGATCAGTTTATGATTCTGATCAAATTTTATATAACATTCACGAATCCTTCAAACGAAATATCGTAAGTCTCTCAATATTCAATCGTTTCTTTTCCCATGGCAAGTGTTCAGGCAAGACACATGGCTCACTGGACAAAAGCGTTGGCTGAAGTAATCCAGTGACTTCACCCAAAGAGTTGTGAGTTCAATATGTGGCCACGGCAGAACAA
Organism: Acanthosepion esculentum; assembly: GCA_964036315.1. Lineage (NCBI taxonomy): Eukaryota > Metazoa > Mollusca > Cephalopoda > Sepiida > Sepiidae > Acanthosepion > Acanthosepion esculentum. The sequence continues at coordinate 36,634,929 of OZ038504.1, read as the reverse complement.
AAACATGGAGAGTTGAATTTCTAAAGGGAAATAACTGAAACTGAGATATCCAGAAAAGACATGGCACGTGTAATTAGAACAATCAAATCCGGTGTACTAAATCATCCTTGATAATGGTTAAATGTATAGCCGAAACCGTTTCGACAAATTTTACATAATTTATTTTCAGGCAAAGTAGAAAGTTAAAAGAACACAAGATCAAAATTAAATTAAATAAAAAACTTAACCGAAGTAACTTGTCAGTCGTTTTTAAAGAAAATTGTATAAAAGGCGGATTGATACCCAAATACACAATTACATATATATATATATATACATATTAAGACATATTTTATGTTTATACGTTCTTTTTATAGATACAAATATTTAAGTAAATGCTCTGTTTAGTACGCCTCGACCCCGGTAGTATAATCTATCATTATTTGACACAAACGACGTTTCGGTTCTAAATTCTAACGTATATCGCCTGAAGAAGGCCGGGGCGTACCACGACCGAAGCGTCGTGAATATGACAGTAAAGATAAGGATAATCGTCCGACCAATGTAAATTGCTACAAGATCTCATCTCAGAAATATGGACAAATAATAGTTTCTTCTCTCACA
>OZ038504.1:36569326-36631826 GCA_964036315.1 Acanthosepion esculentum | reverse complement strand
TGACCTTACTTGATGTGAAGTAGCTATTGCTACAGCATGGTATCATATTCAGAGTTTAAATACCTTGCGAACACGACATCCCGGCACTCAACAAAATAAAGAAGAGCTTCGTAGCGCTCAGGTCATAAAATCGAACATTTTTATCTCCTAATGCAATCGAGCGACGCGTTTGTACTTCTCAAATTAAAACTGCAGACCGCGCTTTCATTGGACGGTGTGCAGCCAATGAAGTATCGAGATAAGGATATCCGCGGCACCGGCAATCTGACAGCGACACCACCGCCGACAATGGAACGTCGAGAGAGGAATGGACGGAGGAAAGAACGTCACTGCATACCAAATTCAGTCGACTTCCGTTGTACCAATGGATGGAATTGATTCGCATGAATCTCAACTGAGACGGTCTGGGAAAGAAAACTCAATATGAGAACGAGTAGTCAGTGAAAGAGAAGCGTTTGGTGGGGATGGGTGGCGTTTAGGATGCTGCTTGCTCAAAATCTCCCCTAATAATCTGAATGTGATAGGCAGAATCTAATCGGCATTCAAAATGGCTGAGGATTTCACGCCGAACTAACTCTGTCTGCGTGATCGCCTCTCTGATTCAGATTTTGAACAATAATAATTGGGCGATTTAACAAATGCATATTTGATTAACATTTTTGAAGTGGTGCCTATTTAAAATACACACGATTCTATCCTATGCTTTTGACCCTTTCTGTTCTTACTAAAAAATATACATACATACATACATACATACATATATATATATATATATATATATATATATATATATATATATATATGTATGTATGTATGTATGTATGTATGTGTGTGTGTGTGTGTTATATAAAAAAATCGATTATATACGACACTTGACTCTACATTTGAATGATAATTCTAACATTTTTAGACATTAAAACAATATGCCTTGTTGCATACACAATTCCGGAAAATCCTCGTTGAAAGCACAACTATACTTGAACATGAAAACAATAAACAAAAAACTAACATTTCTTGAAGCTATATACATAAAACAGTTGAAACCTAACCTGAACGAAATAAACTATGAAATCTCCACAAATATTCTTAAATGCCTATAATTTATAACAGTAGCCATTGGTTTATACCAACGGCTTCCCATACTTAATATTTCTCGTTTTCACTCCTGCGTGGTCATGTGTGACGTCACGAGCTGTGGTGCGATTTTCGGTCCCGGGTCTCGTATACACCATTTTGTCGTTGCTTGGAAATCTTTCATGCAACAAAAACAGACTATCACTGTATATATGCGCCCGTGTGTGCGTGTGTATAATGTATACATATCTTGTCTCTACCCTGAATTTCGGGTAATTACATCCACCCTGGTGACTTAGTAGCAAAATTCTACACTTATTTTTACGATGAACTCTCCTGAAGAGTGGATGAAATTTCGCGAAACCCAGAGTAGAGAAAATGTAAGTGAACATTGAATTGCATTATACACACACACACACACACACATATATATATATATATATATATATATATATATATATATATATATATTTTGAAAGATAAAAATTATTAAAAAAATTAATTAAAATCTTCAGACATACTGGGTTGTAGATTAATATTCTGATGTTTTTTTTATTATTATTTCATTTAGATTCCTCGACTAGTTTCGGCCAACATGGCCATCATCGGGAGAGAAAAAATGTTTCTGCTTGCTGGTGGCAGTAAACTACAGAAAAATATATATATATAATGAATGCGAATGTATTTCAATGTGTCACTGTGTTACACTTTTTCAACTTTACTCCTAGAAGCCGTAGCCCAACATATACCATTTTGGAATCAGGTCGACTCCACGAGCAAATTAAAATCATTTCGGATCGGAGCCGGACCTGCAATTCTGAAATTTTGGATTCCTAGGTTTTCATTACTGCGATTGTTTTCGGCGGTTTGTTAGGATAATTTTTGCGACTAATTCTTCTGTACGATAACAATTGTTTTTAACTTGAAAATAAATTTGAAAATAATCGAAATTAATTACGAAATCCATCGAAATCCATTTGTACGGAAAGTAAGTATCTACGGACATCAAATTATTTTTAAATTAAGTGGGGCACAAGAATTATCGTTTAAAGGTTAGATTAAATATTAATGCAATACTTAAATGCAGCGATCAATTTTGAGTTCTGTAGTTTATTGTTGCCTATCCTTACCTACTGTAATGAAGTTCTCAATTAAGAGCCTTCCGTAGGAACTAGCTAATATATATATATATATATATATATATATATATATATATATTACATGAATCATTCATACAAAAGAATTCTCAAATTACCATGAGTAAGAAAACGCACTCTCTTAAATTTGCAAAAAAAATTCAACCTTAGCGTTGCGACTGCACGCTCCAAATGTTTTTATCCGTCAATGTTTCGTGTCCGCTACTACCTGGATTAACTAAAAACAAAATAATGTCCATGCCTGAGGATGGCTGTATGTACAGCTGAAAGTATTAGAAGATTAAAATAAGACCTTATACAACTTGTAGTTATTAAAAACAAGGATCATAAGATTCATTGAGTGATTCGTAGGTTAATTCAGCTTTAAAAATTTTGTTTGCGAATAAGTTTTTGCCATTTTATATCATTAACTTTACTAATCTACTTTTTGTATGAATGATTCATGTAATATAAATTGAACTGCACCACATTTGATATATATATTTATATATATATATATATATATATATATATATATATATATGCAAGATGTATGCAAAAATTATTCTTTCATGCTAATCACCCTGTTGATCGTAACTCTTGAAAAGCAACTTTCAGTTATGGCTCTCCTTGTAGACTGCCGCTACTTAATCACAAAGAACTGTACGAAATAACGTAAACCACATCATTTTAGGGCTCCCAATTTCAACAACAGCTAGATTAGATACCACATGTAACCCGAAGATAAATTAATCATCTAATCAAGAGATTAGCATTCTACACAACTTCAAACAAAAGGTTAGAAAGAAAACCCACATCAATAGTGGAAAGAGAGATAACAGCTACTGGATTTTGAGAAATCTATTTTACTGAAAATTTGTTTTAAAAAGGAAGATTTTTATAAATTACAACCGCCAGTGACACTGTCTGCTCGGTCAATGAATGTCAAATGTTTCCTTATATCGCCATTACAAATACCATTTGTGTCATCTATGAAACATTCGGGGCCTGTTTCTGAAACTGGACGTTTTAAACATTTTCTTCTGATCATTTTCTTTTGCTTGAAAGCGCCTTCTTTCTTTTTAACGAGACAAAGATACACTCTCTTCCAGCACTTTTTTTTACTTCGACATATTTCCAAATCGTATCTGTTTAGTCTTCTCAATCTTCTTTGCCTTCTGTGTGATTGCCTGTAATCTTCTTTCTATCGTTCAGACAGCATTTTTTGAGCCAATGGCCGGAAACCAAGGATTTCCATAACTTTCTCTGTCGATAAACATCGTGATTGTATGTTAACAATACGTTATCGAAGCTGAAGCATTTCTCGTTCATTTTGGCTAGCTTCGTCTCGGACAGAGTGAGGTCGCCAGAAGACATTTGGCATTCATGGAACACTTCCTGCGTAATATCTGCTATACCTAGTCCGGAAGGAGACAGTCCTAGGGTTTCAGAACTCGCTTAACTTTGACCTCTCCCTAAGTATTTGTCAAGTTATAATCATTCGAATTTAATGAAAATTTCCACATTTAAGATGATCACATCTGAATATTGTATATACTCGCGTATCATGCGACCGTTGAAGACCTAATTCTGAAACTAGTTTGACTGCAGTAAATAGATATATAGTTTGGTCCTCATCTTTATTATCACGTTCAAGACGTTTCGTCCGTTGTACGCTCCGACCTTCTTCAGGTGATTGGAATTTCGAGCTGAACCCTTTATTTCGTCTACCGGCGTGGATTGTTCTAGTACTACGTGCCCTGCCTCTTCCAGATGTCTTTAACTCAACTTTCCATGTTTTTGCTCAACACTACCGTAACCAGGTATTGAACTCAGAACTCACGAGAAATTAAAGTGGGTTTGAAAACGGTTTTGCTTAAATAACGTTTATTATTTTTTTTTTTTTTTTTTTTTTTTTTTTTATTAATCTTCCGTTATTTTCGAGCTATACCTAGCAAAAAAAAATGAAATCCAAGAAAAGGGTGGGGCGGACAAAACAAGAAAAAACTCTAAAAAATAAGGATGGAAACTCAAAACAAAGAAGGAAAGAAAAAGAAAAAATATTTTATAACAATGAAAATGATGAGAAAAGACAGCGTTATTAGACAGGAGACGGATAACGTAAATGCCATCAGCTAATATAAACGATATTTGTTCGAAAAAAGTTGCGGGAGATTAAGGAAACAATACTTTTATTCGCTATCCATATACTCCTTATTTTCCGAAATCACTATAAGACTTCGTATTTTATTCACAAAGATCTGCTTATAACAATAAACGATAATTTAACAGAGTTGTCTAATTATTCCGATTGACATTTTGCAGTCAGTATATTCTAAAACGAAATTAAAACATTCGCAAGAGTCTAATGATGTATTAGATCCTCGCTTCGACAAGGAAATCAAAATTTTCTAATTAGTTATCTATTCAGACAAGCAAAATTATATGACAACTGTCTAATCAGTATTTTCACGTTTTCGACATACAGGAACCCCTCGATTAGTGCGGATAATTTGTCCATCGGTAACTAAAAAAAAATCAATTTTCAATTACTGTGGTTAAAGTGAAGAATATTTTACCGCACTAATCGTGTATTATGTATGCACCAATCGAATTTTGGTATATAAAAATTTTAGCGGACTCATCGAAAACGCATTAATCGTTGTCGCATTAATCGAGGGATGACGGTATTCCTGGTACTTATCCGTAAATCATGATCTAGATTTTTCAGGTAACTTTCTGTGTCGAACTCTCTGATTTTGGACAGAGAGATACCCCGACAAGGCTATGCCGAAGGGCAGAGTCTTGTCCGCGGAGGTAGACAGATACTCGATCCCACGTATGCGGGGTCTACGGGCAATTTCCCCACATTAAATTTGGCCTTGTGACGCATCCTACTCGTGGGAGGCAGGTAAATATCGTAATATGCTGTCTACGCCTAGAGGTACCTTAAATTTTCTAAGCTTAGCTTAGATGTGGCATAAGGCCGAAAGTGTGGAGCACCCAGTAAGAATCGAACTCACTATTAAGCCGTAACGCATCTAACGAAACAAGCTTGCTAACAATTACACCACCTCGAAGTGCTCCTAGTTCTCTATGTATCATAGAGTTTGTGATATTTATTTGCAAGATTATACAAAATGCGGCACAAGGCCAAAAGGGGGAATGGGGAAAAGGACGTTTTTTTATCTTGTCTTAACATTAAACTTAGCTAGCCATAAACACTGACCCAAACATATCTCAATATTCCTTACACCAAAACAACGCATTCTTACTTAACTTTCTTACTACATCCACCATAATACCTCATTGTCTCTATGAAAGTCCTAAATAATTTCAATATGGACAATTCATTGTCTGAGGGGGAAGGGGAATAAAATAACAATTTAAAGGAAAGTTCATCAGAACAATTACCATGAAAGTATTTATAGAAAAGGCACAGGGAAACTACATTATGACACTGGGAAAGTGACTGAATGCGAGATGTCAGTTCAGGACTAATAACATTGAAGATTCCTTTTTGGATTTTATCAAGAATATCTGAATATATAGCAGCTCCAGATCAGATGTGGCAGTAATACCCAGTGAAATAACGAATGGTAGACTCATAATTACGTAAGATACATTCTTTCCGCCTACTTCCCAACAGAAAACCTCGCAATTGATTCAATAAAATCTTTTACACTTAAAGTCAACCGTAAGCATTAGCCCGAAAAAAACAGAAAATTTCCCTTTACTGGACGTTAGCATTAGCCATGATGATGTAAAGTAAACAGTGTTCTCTGGTTTTTGTAGTGTTAAAATTAACAAACTCCAGTTAACAACAGAATGTAGACCTTTTTTTTTAGATTAGTTGCCAATAATGACCTTATCGAATCGCTCAGACTTACTATTTAGACTGGAATAAATGGTTGTGTCATTAGCATAGGCAGCAAGTTGGAAACTGATGCTATTGCTACATATTTCATGGAATTTTCTCCTTCCAAAGTTATAATTCATAATTATAGTTCAGCTCTACGACAAAAGGCTCCAGTTTTAATTAATGCCAGGAGGTTTAAAACGAGGGGAAAATAAATTTAACATTATTTGAATTTTATTTCAAGAAAGCTATAAATTTTCAAAATAAACTCCCTCTTCTCGTGTAAATGTTTATAAATGTGAATTTGAAAAATAAATAGCATGCTCTCTCAGAATTTAGAAAGAATTTAAATTTGACTTTTAAAAATATCTTTCGAAAATATTTGTCTTTCGTTTTGTTTATTTTATAAATTTGAATTATCCCATAAAACATCAAATGTATCCGTGATTTTCTTTTTCACGGATAATAACTAGTCTTTTCTATATTTCGGTGTTGTGCATAATGAATAAAAACAACCGACCCCGTGGTTCCACTCCAGCTCTGTCACCCTGTTGCCAGTTGTAACGGGATCGAAAACGTAAACAAAAATTTGCCTTGTTTATTGACAACAATGAATTTCCGCGCTTTTCGTAACACATTTTACGTGTGGGTTTCTTTTCAGCCAATCACTAATGTGTTTTTCTTTCTAAAAGTTTCTACGTGAGCCTCGGTTCATCTATGCGCCTGCGCAGAGCTGAGAACGTACATCGCATTGTGTGTTTCTGTTGTTTAGTAGATTTTGACCATGACATTTAATTCATGAAGATGTCATTTTGTTAGTGTTCAATTAGCGGCTTGTTATTGACAGACATTACCCTGTTGCAAAATAAATAAATGATCTTGGGTTGTTTTTTTTTAAATATAACACGGAATAACACAGTCGTTACAACGCCCCAAAATAGATTTCTGCGTGTTCGTTTTCTTTCTATATGCCGTGTTCCTTAATGTGGTTGGCTATTATGGCTCTCCACAACTTCCTATCTCATATATATATATATATATATATATATATATATATATATATATATATATATGGGATAGGATATGGCTCTCCACAACTTCCTATCCCATGTGTATATATATATATATATATATATATATATATATATATATATATATGGGATAGGAAGTTGTGGAGAGCCATAATAGCCACCCACATTAACGTGCGTGTGTGTGTATACATATATATATATATATTTGTGTGTGTGTGTGTATGTATACATATATGTATGCATACATATTTTTATATATGTACGTATGTGTGTGTATAGATGTGTATGTGTGTGTGTGTGTGTTAATACTCACACATTAACAGTAAGGTAGACAAAAGTTTTGTTGTTTACATCCCAGAAATTAGTGGACCCTACTTTGCAGTTCCAATATCTCTCGATTCAAATATTTAAATATACGATGGCTGCTTAATTCGATTGCCGGTTTTACAGACTTCCGAGTTTTTTTTAGACAATTCTGATAGCTCCATTGTTTTCTTTTTCTGGAAAGTATGTTTTACTTTCTTTTTTCTTTTTTTTTTATCCAAGTCTGTATTTCGTGATCTGCCAAAAACAGTCTTTGAAGACACCCCGGTGACACAAAAATTAAGGAAAATGTTAAACCCATGCCACAGACATTCGTTTCTCTATCTTTTCCTTTCATGCTCGTGCCAATTGTCTGCCAACGCGTTCAATCTCTGCTCACGTCACAAGACGTTGGCAGTGAAAATGTGAATAAAGAATGATTAATGGTGACAGAAAATCGACAATATATTATCATAATTTTCAATGACATCTTTTTTTTTTATGGGCAATCAGCGATGGACAAATCTCCTCCCAGATTAAGAAGAGACTTGAAGCAACGGAAATTTAGTTCAGCATATGAGCATCGACGAAAGTCTAGAGGACACTTATACTCAACATCAGAAAGATTTCTGGGGCACATTTATTTTCCGTGAGCGGTCATGTCTCTCCCCAACCTCCCGTCACTTGTAGCCCTCAGTAAAGTTTTTTTTCTCATTCTCTTTCTCTTTCCTAATCCCTGTTCTGCGAACCATTTATACAAGCTCGTTAAGTAGGATTATACGTTACTTTTCTCTATCCATCTTGCCTTCAATATGTCCTGTGAGTGTCTAATTTACCAAGCCCTCTTCTCTCATTATATACCGTAGAGAGTTCAATTGTTTCTTTCTGCTTCTATGTGTAAGTGTCCTTTTTCTTTTTGTTTCTCTAAAACTTCGTCTTTATTTACATTATTTACATTGTCCGGACGCTTGTCCTCATCTTTATTACCATATTCACGACGTTTCGGCCGCTTTACGCTCCGGCCTTCTTCAGGAGGTTGGAATTTCGAACTGAACCTTTTATTTTGTCCACCGGGGTAGATTGTTCTAGTTCGACGTGTCATGCCTCTTCCGGATATTTCAGTTATCTCCCTTTAACTCAACTATCCAAATTTTTGTTCACCACTACAGTAGCCAGGTATTGAACTCACAACTCTTTGGGTCAAGTCACTGGATGTCAGGACGCATGACCCATCGAGGGAGCTACCATTAGATCCGACACGCTCTAACCAACTTAGCTACAGGGAACCAGCTGACAACAAGGAATGACTGAATTGTGCTTTTAGGCGAAACTTGTCAAAGATCTCTCGAAATTTTTCTTATCTGAACAGTTTCTTATCCAAAGCGAATTTTTCTAAGGAAAGTTACGGATTTTTATTAATCAGACAGTTTATCAATTTAAGCGTTATTTTTAGGGGATTCTATTGACGTATTTGAGTGTATTTGAGTAGACACTGCGTTTATTTCTTAAACAGTATATTTATTTAATTTCCTCTACCGGCCTGAATGTTCGAGAAATCTTATTAATGGAAAATTCACGTTCTCAGCAGGATTATCTAATGTTGGTAATATTGTGGCTGTTAAAGAATCCTGGTAGAGCTTCTAATTCTCTCAGGATTGTTCCAATATAAAGCTTTAATATGCTGATTTTCTAAGCGTAGCTTAGATGTGGCACAAGGCCGAATGTCCGGAACACCCAATGAGGCTCGAAATCACTACTACAGTTATAATTTTTGTAGCGAGACAACCTTGCTAACCATTGCATCTCGTCAGGGTGCACCCTTTTTTTAGCGTAGCTTAGAAGTGACAAAAGACCGAAATTATGGTGCACCCAGTGTGGATCGAACTCACTATTCAGTAGTAATTAATTTAGCAAAACGAGCTTGCTGACGATTACAGCACGCCGAAGTACCCAAATAGTGATTTTCTAAGCATAGTGGCACAAGGCCGAAAGTATGGGGCACCCAGTGAGGATTGAAATCACTACTCAGTCGTAATTGTTCTCGTGAGAAAAAATTGCTAACCATTACACCACGTCGAAGTTTCCTATAGTATTTACAAAGCGTAGATTAGTTGTGGCACAAGGCCGAGATTAAGGAGCAACCAGTAAGGATCATTTTGTTTTCCTTGAGCAATTTTCATCCACTGTCGACCTGCTAAGCCAGTCACAGCTTCACCAGTGCCCCGTTGGCCAGCATTACCTGCTTCACCTCCCACGACGAGGACGAAGGATTGGGCTTTGGGCAATATATTTACTGACAACGGCAAACTAGACTGAGAAATCGAGACCAGAGGTCAGAAAGCTAACGTAGTCAGTTACCAACTTGTTCCTCTTCTAAAATATATCTATATTTCCATGAGCACCAAGGCAAATCTCATCACCGACATTTTCGTACCAACGCTGACATACCAACGCCAAGCATGGCCCCCTAACAAAAACCCTTGAGAGGAAATTCATCACTCGTGAGATGAAATTCCTGAGAAAACCAGTGAACAAGACCAGTTGAGACAAGATCACGAATGAGGCAATGACATATGGTAGGAGAAATGCCAATAACACAACATATCAAACGACAGAGGATCAAGTGATTCGGACACCTCATTCGTATGCCTATCAATCAACATGACCTACGAGCATACACCTTGAGGAACTCTGGCTGGAGAGCAAGAGGCAAACCAAGAAAACGCTGGAGCGACTCAGTGGTAAACACTCTCAGAGCCTCCGAGATATCTATCCTCCAGGCCACTCGCCGTGCCGCTGACAGACGATTGTGTCTCCCCGCTACGCCTAACAGCACATGCGGAAGGAAAAGCTAAACTAAGCAGTAAGGATCGAACTCACGACTCAATTGTTACTGATCCAAGCGAAACAAGATTGCTAAACATTACACCACGTTGAAGTGTCCGATATTGATTTACTAAAGCGTAGATTAGTTGTGGCACAAGGCCGAGATTAAGGAGAACCCAATGAGAATCTAAATCATTACTCAGTCTTAATTGTTCTTGCGAGACAAGATTACTAACCATTATATCACGTTGAAGTTTCCTATAGTATTTACTAAGCGTAGATTTGTTGTGGTACAAGGCCGAGATTAAGGAGCACCCAGTAAGTATTGAACACACGACTCAATCGTTATTGATTTCGCGAGACAAGATTGCTAACCATTGCACCACGCTCATCTAAAACTTGAACATGTTCAGTGCGATGACACATATATAAATTATTTAATTGATTTTATGCGATGTCATAATTTTCATTAATTTTTAAGGTTGTTGAGCGGACGCACAAAACCTTTTTTTCCTTTACATATTGTATTATGATCTGCGTACATTTATTATATTATCTTTCTTCATTACATGGAACTCATATTATGTCCACCTTGAATCGCGTGTACGTTAAATTTATGTAAGGATCACAAATAGGAGATATGAATAGCTCTAAAATAATAAATCCGATTCGCAATGTTTATTGAAATGTTGCTGTCATATAAGCGACCTGATAATGTGATGAAGAAAAGGACGAATATTTCCCATCTCTTGTTGTTATCATGTAATGACTTTCTCGAACAGAGATCAGCTCCTTATATGTCGTCGTTCATAGATCAACAAGATTTTTCATTTAGATGGAAATAATGGCTTGGCAAAGAAAACAGCTTCAATATAAGTACATGATAGTTTTCGCATTGCAGCCACTTCTTAAGGACGGCTTCCATTCCGAAAACCTTTACCATAAAGGAGATGTCTGTTTTTTTTTTTTTGTTTTTTTGTTTTAGGACCAACGTTCACCCAGTACCAAGCCAGGGGGCCACTCGAGGTAGAGGTTTACGTTAAGGGGTAGTAGTTACGGATACGATGGGAAGATAACGGTTAACTCTAAACTTGAACAGGATCAGATTGTAGCGATCGGAGAAACATCCTCTTAGGAGGTTGTTCCACAGGGCAGTGGTTCGCAGGAAAAAGCCTTTCGGGTGGAACTTACTTCTCGCCGATGGAATACGGACGAAATCTGGGTGATTAGCTACTATATAAGTGGCATTGCGGATCCTAGCCGTGAAGGTTAAACCTCGCGGAACCAAGGAATGTAGTTCGTCCGAGCACTTTCCATGGAATTAGCGATAAAGCAGTGAGAGACTCGCCACATCCCGCCTGTGAGAAAGAGGCTGGAGGGTAAAAAATAATTCTTCTCCAACAAGGACTCGGACACGCTTTTGATTTCCATCAAGACTGGAAAGTAAGGTCTGGGCAGCTCCCGCCCAAATATGACAACATTGCTCCATTTCCGGTCTGATCTGGCTCTTATAAAAGTAGAAGATAGCATAAGGAGTTAGGTACTTACTGGAGTGGTACAAAGAGTCGATCATTTCAACTTAATCTATAGCGATCGATCTACACTTAAAGTCGGGTGTGAGTTGAGGCCCAATATTCTCTCAAGGCACGGCGTCACCTCGAGAGAATATCCGTTAATCGTGACATCGATAGTTCGGGGTGTGTTAAAGGAAGGCGAGAATAAAGGACTAATTATCAATTTTGAGAAGACAATGTATGATCGCCAGAAAAAGAGACAGCCGGGACTACGAACCGCAAATTAGAAATACCAAAATGTTAGTTTTAATAAACTAAATGTGAACAGAAATAGAAATGTATTCATTAAATATTGTTTTAAAAGAGTTGTAATATCTGAGAAATATGTGATTCAACTGAGAAGATACATGTCAATGTGACACCTGGTCCAGTGAAAGTGAAGCACATAAAATGAAGTGAGAAAATTAATGGGAGAGCAGTGATAGTAGGTGAACCCGAAGAGGCGAATTCCTGTGAACAAGGATGTGCCTGATATATATGCGCACATGAGAAAAGTCGTTAGACAGATGGATATATTAACATCCGCTCCAGAGAATAGGAGGCAGTTTTTCACATATCGCAGACAATATGTAAAGGCCGTGTTTCGGTTGGGAGCATTACGAGGCCGTATATCTCAGACTGGCCGTGAGTAACTGACAAATTCAGGAACTGAATAAAACATGATAGTAAGTAATTAAGAATCAAATTGGGTGTTAACGTTTCGTCAGGGCACCCACTTCAGTATCGGGTAGGAGATATTTCGTAAGAAATACCACTTTGTGGAATATACTCCCACACTACACTCTTAATCTCTTCGAGTTACTGAGTAAACGTTATCTGTGGTTATCTATCTTCATAATTTTCACTTCCAAGCACCTCCTATTTCATTTATATCAAACACCTCATTCATTATAATCATTTTAACAGTAATACTCTACATTGAGTGGCTCTGGTGCTTTGTAGTGGATGAACCTTTATATAAAAAGAGCTCAGAGAAATATTACTTTGAATCCGGGTACAATATGTTACAAAGGCAGTAGTTGATGCTTGACAAACGAAGTACTTCTTAATTCTCAGTCTATGCGAATGTTGTAACTTAAAGTTTGTAATATGATGAAAAGAGGCAGGAAAGTGCGTTTGTGTTCGTAAAGGCAGACTAGTTTTGTGCCTGATTGTTGATCTTGCAAGAGAGTCAAGAAAGAAAAGAAAATAAAGATGTCTTCTTCTTCAGCGCAACAGGAAAGTCGGTTCCTATAAAACGACAAGAGCGCGGGAAAACAAAATCAAAAAAGGAAAACATCGAAAATAGAAAGAAAAACCAAACCGTTCACACGTCTCCATCGGCATAAAATGCAGTAGCGAATCAGAAAGTCGGGAAATCAATGTGTCTGCTTTTAGATTTCGTCCTTTCTGCATGATGACCGAAAATCTTTTTGTTACTGTTTTATGGTCAGCTTGAAGTCGGCTGCTTAGAAAGGATAATTGATCCCTTTGAAGTCATGAAACGTGTTTGCTTCTTACTTTAATTCCTTGGGAGTTTTCGAAGGCTTTTCTGCCTTCGTTTTTTTTTCTTTTTCGAAGCTGTACTGATCGCCCCTTTTTGCGTCAGCATTCTTTCTCCCTTTTTTTTTATTGCTTCTTTTGTTTAATTTTTCATTGATTTTTCTTGTGATATTCCTTCTTTTATTTCTGTCCACCACTGTTTATTGCTATCGAAGAGGTTAACAAATGTGTGGCTTTCTAAAAGAAAAGAAATCCTAATTTGCGTTTGGGAATGCAAAACAAGAACGAAAAATGATCAGTAAGAGTATATTGCATAAAATGGGAGTAAAAGAAAAAGATGGGGGCCAAAAAGGAATCATTGGAGCAAGACTAGTATAAAAATAGTTAAAGATGAGTCCAAAATGTTGAATGAGTAATGGAAGAAAAAGAGATGGTGGAAAATAAAAAAAAGAATGAGAAACGTAAAAAAAAAATTTTTTTTTTAAATAGATAACTAAAGGAATATAAAAAAAAAATAGAGAGTAGAGACTGAAAAAAAAAACTGTTGCAAAGTATATCAGAAAAAAAAAACGATTTTAAAAACGGCGGGAAAACACAAAGCTAAAAAAAATATGGACGAATAAATAAATGAAAACGAGGCATGGATATAGAACAAAAGGGAGAACAAAAGCATTGGAGAAGATAATTAAAAGAACAGAAAGAAAAGAAGAAATCGTAACTGCCATTAATCCCTACACGCGATTTTTCAGGTTTTGAATGTGAACATCACATGAAACGGATCCATAAAAGGCGCATTTTTACGATGCCAAAGCTTTTTCTAATCCAATAAAGAAATCAAATTCCTCTTTATTCTGACCCTAACGTTCGCCTACACGTCTTCCCTTCTATACACCCACTTTCAACAATCTTTTTTTTTTCCCTCCATGTTTACCTGCTACCCATCCATCACAATTCGTGCAAATTTTCCTTTAAAAAAAATCTCCCCGCCTTGATTGGATGGCCGTATGGTTCCTGCCGCACGTTCTTGTCGCTTCCTGCTCCATTCTTCAATGGCAAATTCTAGTACGTCCTTATTGAGGACTAGTGGAAATTTTACAGCTGCAAATCAATATAAAGGATTGATTCCCATGCATGTTAGGATTCAAATTCCTTACTTGTAGTACATGTTTGGCAAAAAAATCGAGTTTTATATGGGTTAAGATATTTTAATTAAAGAATATGACACTGATATCAGTAACCACATTGGAAAAACAAAGGATCCCTTTCGAAAACAAAGTAAAATATTAAGAGCCAGGAAATTTTCGTGAGAAACAATGAAAAGAGTACTGAAACGTTATGCAATATTATATTAATCCTCTTATGTTCCTGTAAATACACTGGAATATATATATATATATATATATATATATATATATATAGTAATTGTTAGGAGGATTTGATAATTATAATTAAGTAATTCGTTGAGTCTGAAAGAAACCTCAACAGAATGCAGAAAGCACTGGACGGCCGTTTCGTCCTATATTTGGGACTCCTCAGCAGTGCGCATCCACTACCGAGAATTGAAACCTCTTCGTCACAGATGCCCGTTGGAACAGTTAGTATGACGTTTGCTTGATAACTCACCTGTCAGGGTTTCAATTTTCGGTAGTGGATGCGCACTGCTGAGGAGTCCCAAATATAGGACGAAACGGCCGTCCAGTGCTTTCTGCATTCTGTTGAGGTTTCTTTCAGACTCAATGAATTACTTAATTATAATTATCAAATCCTCCTTACAATTTCTATCATGTGTATATCATTGCTTGATCCGGCTTCTAATGCTTCAGTTTGAGCGGCTTGGTGATAGTAGTCGTGGCTCCTGGGGCACAGTCCTATGGTTACAGAGAATTTCAGTTGAGTTCCACCACGGAATATGTGAGCGAGCGGCGCTATATTGAGTCTGATTTGTTACCTCTTCGTCGCCGAGGCCCGTTGGGACAGTTGGTATGACGTTAGCTTGATAACTCAACTGTCAGGGTTTCAATTCTCGGTAGTGGATGCGCACTGCTGAGGTGTCCCAAATATAGGAGGAAACGGCCGTCCAGTGCTTTCTGCATTCTGTTGAGGTATCTTTCAGACTTAATGAATTACTTAATTATATATATATATATATATATATAATTAACAAATTGGAGACTTCAGAAAGCCATGGTTTTGAAACCACAAGGTCTGACGAAGCGAAACCGAATTTTATCGGTCTCGCGAAATAAAATATTAATTAATTATTACTTGTTCTGTTTACTACATTGAGCTCTCGGGATTTATACTCCAGGAATTATCAATATATATATACTTATAATTATAATATATTGCATATATAGTGCTGGTCTTAATAAAACAGTGCTCGATGTAAAGCAGTAGTGCTATTAAGTATATATTAATAAATGTACATATTATTCTTCACAATGAGGAATAATATCTATATTTATTATTATTATTATTATATATATATATATATATATATATATATATATATATTAGATGCATATATAATATATAATATGTGTGTGTGTGTGTGTGTGTGTTGATGAAGCTTTGAGATGAAAGTTATAAATACACTGTTTCCTCTTCGTCTTACAATTACCTCAATACTATTCTTGATATAGAAAAAATATATATCGTTATCTCATATCATATATATGTATACAAATGTGTATATAATTCACTACATATCTCCTTCTCTGCATATATGTATATATATATATATATATATATATATATATATATATATATATATATATATATATATATAAAGAGATAGGAAATGCATTCGATTCAAAGTTTATATATATTTGTAGTCGACGCTCTTCGTCCTCTGTGGGGCATTGCTTTAATATAATCTCCACCCCCAGCGGACGAAACACGTCGGCTTAAAATAGCTTTTCCTCTAGTCTCTTGATTATATATATATATATATATATATATATATATATATATATATATATATATATATATATATATATATATATATATATATTCTGCTTATAACCTGTTACACATCTTTTGATATGGATATACATAAAAAGAGACATATAATGAATTATACGAATTTATATAATCTTTTTAAAGAATAAATGGATTTATTTTTAATGTAACTTTTGTGTTGCTTTAAACGTATCCAACTTATTTGAAATAGACTCTCTATTTGTATTCATCATACAATGTGCATTACGAATATAATAATAATAAGAAGAAGAAGAAGAAGAAGAAGAAGAAGAATACATATATATATATATATATATATATATATATATATATATATATATATATATACATATATATAACATGAGGAACATGACAACACAATTGGATTAAACCTTAGAGAGTTCAGTCGAAGATTTTCCATTATAAATAAAAAAAAAAATGAACATCAAACACGAATTTAAAGATGATAGATTGTGTCTTGTAAGCGTGCCCAAACGAGCCGGCTGTTCTCGAAGAGAGAAACGGGCTATAAATTATTACCATCATTTGTTGGTAGGATCCATTATGATCAAAGTAAGTATATCTGATATTAAAAGAGAAAAAATAATAATTTAAGTAAAATGAAAATACTTCTGCTTGGCATGAAGGAGAGATTTTCTCCGCTAGTCTCTGATTGGAGGCTCTTTGTGGAAGGGACAAATGCTTAGAGTAGAGTTTCAGAGCGGTGAAAGAAAATATGTCTTTCGTCTAATAAATCCAATCGCAGTATTCGTTCAGATGAATTAGTTGCAATAAGAGACAACTTAAAAGGATATGAAGGTGACGACAGGCAAGCGGTCTCGTTTCAAATTGATAGCACGGAAAACACATGTTAGGACAAGTCATTTTATTCTAACAGACATGACATGAATACTAAAATAACTTCGACGAACATCTTTTATATGCTGAAATCTTTTTGGGGCGTGGGCGATTCTGGCTCTCCACAAATTCATATGCTTTATACAGGGTACCCCACAAAAAAAAAAAAAAAGAAAAAGGAAATTTGGTACAGTTTTTTTTCAATTGCTGGAATTTTTGTTCCAGTAATTTGAAACAAAAGCAAATAGAAATTTAGTAGCTTAAAACAGAACGAAAACGAAATTTGTAGGTGTAGGTGGAGTAATGGATAGCAGCTCGGATTGAGGAATCGGAGAGCCGAGTTCGAATTCCAGTCGAATCCATTACATTCACTTACGTGCTCATACCCTTGGGAAAAGTATGAATCTTCTTCTCCTCTTCCCACCTATGGGTAGATAGCAGGACAGGTAAATAGCGGGATGGCAACTGGTCTACCGCAGAAAGAAATGGCAAATGAAAAAATCTACCTCGTCAGCTATGTATCGAAAGATACATGATCGCCTAAGCGTGTATCATGACACGTATCTGACTGACTGGTGTTCAAACTAAAGAACTTTGGCAAACTTTCTTGGTGTCTAATAAGTCCCCAGGTTGGATGTTCTCTCTTAAAAACAACAATCACCTCGTGTTGAAAGATTGATAACTTCAGAATTCTGGAACAACAAATGGTTTAAAAATGTATATCTTAATTAATTTTAGTTCATTCATATAGTAAAATTTATACTAAATTTTTCATCGTATAGTAAATTTAAAATTTACTGGGTTTGTTTGCTGTTTTTTTTGTCTCTGTGTGTGTGTGTGTGTGTGTGTATGTGTGTGTGTGTGTGTGTGTGTGTGTGTGTGTGTGTGTGTGTGTGTGTGACACCCTGTAGTTCTTCTAAGCAATGTCCGTTGTTTGTCTTTCCTAGTCCCCATTTTTGTCCCGTTTGCTTCCGGTATGTCCTCTCAGTGCCAAATTCTCCAGTCCCTCTTTCATCAGTGTCCCAGAGAGTCTTTCTGTTATAAAGAAAAAAATGTTTTTTTTTTCCTCCATTTTCTCTAAAAATTCATTGCCAACGGTCATCTCAGCATCCTTCCAAAGAGCCATATCTTAGTATGTGACCTAAAAATGTCAACTACTCCTCTTTCCTCTGTGTCCTTTTAAACATCCATATTTCTACAAGTTTCATTTGTGAAGAAATTGTCCAGCATTTACTGCCATATAGGAGGATAGATATTACATAACAATTCAGTAATCTTCGTTTCTAGCGAACTTTTCTTGTTTATTGATACTTTGCTTAGCTTTTGGAATCAATCTATTGCTATTCCAATGTGCCTTCCTATTTCTGTATCGTATTATACGTTATTTTCCCTGATAGTTATTATATGGAGATTTATATATTATTTTTTAAAGAATAAATGGATCTGTTTTTAATCCGCCATTTCTTTTACTCAAACGTATACATCGGATTAGAAATAGACTCTCCACATGTGTTCATTAAACAGTTTAATTTATTAAGAGTATGTTTGTGTGACATATATATATATATACATATATATATATATATATATATATATATATATATATATATATATATATATATATATATGTCTTACCAGTTTGTGACTGGAAGGGATAATTCCGAAGAGGATGTAAATCCAGAGAGACTAGACTATAGGGCTTTAAAATGATATTATGAAGACGGATATTTTAATTATCCATATTACGGAGGATATATATATATATATATATATATATGTGTAATTTGGCAGTAACTTTTCTTTCAAACATGTAGTGTTGAATGTTAAAGACAACATAGTCTTACATATTTTCTTTTGAATTTTCTCATATTCTCTAATGAGACTTTTTATTTGAAAATAGTTCCGAAATATGTATTTTCCATACGATGACCTAGCGCTTTCGAACATCATTGTTCATCTTCAGGGTCAATATTTTAGTCAAAATTTTTTTTTTTTTTTTTTTTTTTTAAACAAACATTTGCCAATTATCTTGTAGCGTAATCATGTTGCTACTTTTTTACAAACTAAAAACGTTAAATTCCTTTTAAATTCAAAAGACGCGATGATGTTATATCACGTGCATGGCGTAGATTTTTATCATGTGACAGCGTGAAAAAGATTTCCAATACACAAGCCAAAAGATCGAAGAATACGCTACAAAATTTAAATATATTATAAACATTGCAATATATTACCAGATATATTATAATCTATACGATTAATAAGAGGTCTTTTTCTTTTAATATGTAATGCCTCTAATATATATATATACACACAAGTATAGGATTGGTGTGTACAGAATAAATTCCAATAGCCAACAAATACTATTCTTAAAATATATATAAAATGCCCAATACAGAGTAGAACAAATATAATTATTTATTCGAACATTATGACATAAATATGTTATAAAATCACTGCAAAAATAGCCATTTTGTTTCAACACATCCGGTGTCTTATGAAGTGATGGTGTTCAACACCATCACTTGATAAGACACCAGAAGTATTGAAATAAAATGGCTATTTTTGTAGTGATATTTATAACATATTTATGTTATAATTTTCGAATAAATAATTATATATATATACACACACGCATACACACACACACACACACACACACACACACACATATATATATATATATATATATATATATATAATCTGAGGCACATGAAAATACCTGTAGTTGTTAGATTTTACCGGCTCCAATTTATGGCTGGCATCTTTGATTGTTCCTCTTGTTAACGACCATAATCTTTCAATTAATCATTAGTTATTGTGTTCCTGCTTTCCTTTAATATTTTGTTATTATTACGTCCGCCATCAACACGCTCTCACTTGCATATCTCATATTGTTAAGACTGTGTCCGCAAATAATAAAACTCCCGCAGGACTTCTATTTGTCTTATATTGCCTCACATTATTAACCGCTTTTAATTTTTTCTGATTTTTTAGAAATCTTGTCTGAATGTGAAATAATAATAATAATAATAATAACATAGTTTTGCAACCTAGGGCAAATTACTGAATAGAATAATCACACGAAGGTTGGTAATGAACGATAATACCTAGGACAAGAAGAACACATATCGAATTCGCCAGCAGCACGCAGAAGTAGTCAACTGCTAGAAGTGAGTTAAGTGAATTCCACAATGAATCTCCAATTGCAGGATACATACCAATCTCCCCACACGGTCAGATGTAGCACAACGCCGAATTTAATGTGGGGTATGCGAGCTCGTAGACTCAGTCAAAACGTCCCCGTAGACCCCGTATATAACAGGGTCGAGTAGCTGTTTCCGGGAACGAGACTCTGCCCTTCGACATAGCCTCGTCTGAGGATCCTCTCTGCCCGGGGGCACAAAGTTTTGAATCTCCAAATGCAGACCAACATACAGTTTTTACTACTGTATTTATATGAATGGGGACATACCCATTATCGTCCGTAGGTATGCTACAATACATAGTAATAACATAATAATAATAACACAGTAACAACACAATAATGATGAATAATAGAAAAAAGATAAAAAAAATGCATTTTCCCAAAATACTAAGAGTATACCGGAAATATGACTATTCAACATGGTTTCAAAAAACGCCGTTAGGTGGTGTTGATAAAGTTTATAAAAAGAGAAACATCTTCTTATCTTGCTCTCTGACACCTTTTTGTTCCAAGATGTAGTACCATGTGGCAATTACGTCCCCACTGACGACTGAACTATGTTTTGACTTATTCAACGCGTAGAGAGCGTACGTGTCATTAAAAAAGCCGCCTTTGAAGTAAGGATAATTTGAGCGCGATAATTATAACACTGCTTATACTTATTTACCCTAAATTCTGGACCAAGAAAAGGAAACGGACATCCCATAAGCGATGTTTACACCTTCCAACAATAAAGCAAGTACAAATCTTCCATGGCTGACACGAGCTAAAAACATTAATACGATGCATATACTAACTTCCCCTAACTTCTAGGCCAAAACAAAACAGACATACCCAAGAAACACGACAGTTTATATATATATATATATATATATATATATATATATATATATATCAAGTATCTGTTGCAATTCAATTTACATTACATGAATCATTTATACAAAAAGCAGATAGTGAAGTTAATGCTATAAATGCGAGAGTGATTCTTGCCATTTATATCATTAACTTCACTATCTGCTTTTTGTATGAATGATTCATGTAGTATACATATATATATATCATGTAATATATATATATATATATATTGTATGAATGATTCATATTAATATATATATATATATATATATATATATATATATACATGTATGTATATATATCAAGTATGTGGTGCAGTTCAATTTATATTACATGAATCATTCATACAAAAAGCAGCTAGTGAAGTTAATGATTTAAATGGCGAGAATACATCTTCGCAAACAAATTTATTAAGATACATTAACCCCGAACCTGTAGATGAATGTTATGATCCCTGTTTTTAATAAATTCAAGTTGCATAAGGTCTTTTTATACGAGTACTTTCACCTGTTCATCCGTTATTACCTGGATGTAAAAAAACAAATATATTTCCATACCTGAGGATGCCTGTATGAACAGGTGAGAGTACTCGTATAAAAAAGACCTTATGCAACTTGAATTTATTAAAAACAGGGATCATAACATTCATCTACAGGTTCGGAGTTAATGTATCTTAATAAATTTGTTTGCGAAGATGAATTCTCGCCATTTATATGATTAAGTTCACTATCTGCTTTTTGTATGAATGATTCATGTAATATATATATATATATATATATATATATATATATATACTTCTTTATTATAGGATATTACATTTTTACATGCTACAGAAATGCATTCATGTAAATTTAACACCGCCAGATGAGATGCGATGAAAAGCATTGAAACATGAATGCATTTGTATAGCGGTTTTACATATGTTTGAATGTAATGTAATATAAAAAAGAATTATCTCTCTACTATTGTATTGAGCCCTATTTTTAAATGAATGTTGTGAACGTTTGAAGTTATATTTGATTCTTTCTCATTTCATTTGTACACACACACACACATTATATATATATATATATATATATATATATATATATATATATATATATATATATATATATATATATATATATACGAATAAACGGTCCGTAGTAGAAGTGTGTTTTTGAACGCTTCTTCTTAATTGGCTTCAGGAGAACACGCGCCACATCTACAATATACACGAAGCCTAACCCTAATCCTAACCCTTTTGAATTCCATAAAACTAATTAAGAGATTTATTGAAAAAATTAAACTGTGTATATAACAGGAACCTACATTTGATTTTCTTTTTATGGCTTGTCTTTACATTGTGGGATATTTACACCCGAAACATGCTTCAGACTGTAGGAAACTACTTGGAACAGCCAGTGTTTGCAAGCAGTCGCGACGCTGCGCAACGACACTGATCGAACCATGTGTTTTTCAAGTGATTTGACCGCAGGTAAATAGATTTATGCATTTTGATATATTTTCATAGTCAAATTAATAGTCAGATTTTCTTTTAAAAATAATTTTCAGTCTGAACAAGTCCCAAGAGCCACTCGAGGTAGAGGGGTACAGAGTAAGAGGCACAGGTTAGTTAACGGTTAGGTAGACTTGAGCAAGTTAAGAAGGTAGAGATTGGAAAAGCAGATTAAGATTTTAGTGATCGGGGATGCATACTCTTGGAAGTGGGGACTACAAAGCAGCATTTCGTAGCAGGAAGACTATGAAGAAACTGGGATATATATATATATATATATATATATATAGATAGATAGATAGATAGATAGATAGATAGATAGATAGATAGATAGATAGATAAATATGAACAAAATGAGATAAACATAGATAGATATGAACAGACTGAGATAGATAGATATGAAAAAATGATATATATATATATATATATATGAAGATAAACATAGATAGATAAGATAGATAGATATGAATAGACTGAGATAGATAGATAGATATGAACAGACTGAGATAGACAGATATGAACAAACTGAGATAGATAGATAGATAGATAGATAGATAGATAGATGTGAACAAAATGATATATATATATAAATATATATATATATATATATGAAGATATAGATAGACAGATAGATAGATAGATAGATAGATAGATAGATAGATAGATAGATAGATAGATAGATAGATAGATAGTACTGTTGTATTGCATTGTATTGCTTTTTATAAGTCATTTTTCTACTTTTTCGGTTAAGGCGGACTTTTTGCAGCCACTTTGAACTACGCACCACACGCCATGTGTAAATCAGCGAAATGATTATAGCTATTGCTCTAATGTCTAATGCGGCTGTTGTTCCTATTGCGAAGCGTAGTAATGTATTGACGACTTGCATTGTCAATTGCCTTTGTCTTTGTCTGGGACTTGTTGAAACGCATTAACTGTTTGTTTGTCTTTGAGGTGGGATTTATTGAAGTTGTTTGAAAGGCCGAGCTTAGGAGTCAAACGGTTGTGGCAAATTGTTATCTAAGAGGAAATAAATTTCACCCTTTAGCCGTGAATTATCGTTTTTTTCTGCCTATTCAGAAGACGTGCTGGCCAGATGCGTTGCCTGATTCCCTGCCTCTCGGAGTGGGCGTGATTGTCTACATGAGGAGAGTTGGGAGATTGCTTGTTTCAGTTTGAAAGTTGGGTGGGGGTAAATAAAATAGGCCTGAATTTATCTGAAGTCAGCAAATGCAACGTTTGCACAATAGAAATGATTAAAAGCTTGGGGAATCTTACGAATAGTTTTATATATGTTCGTTACTACTTCTGAGGAAATATATTATATATAAAAATGGACACTGAGATCAACAACAAGCGGCGACTGTCTGTTTCCTGATTGAACACAATATTCAGGCCATATTTGGATACCTTCTATCCCTGATATCAAGCAAATTTTACCGATAAATAGCATAAAACTATATTTGTATTATAGATCAACAACTTAAACTATTTCTTTCTTTTCTAAGTTAATGTGGTAATTACGTTCAGATATATATATATATATATATATATATATATATATATATATATATATATATATTGTAATAAAAAGAAAGAAGAGTAAGATATATAATCGTGTGTTCTTATTGATATTTTTATTTTTATTTTTACAAAACAGTACTCAATGTAAATTTACAGAGCATAAATATTATAAATTAACTGATTTAAAATATAAGTTCTTTGTTACACAGGAATTACCATGTTTCAAAAACCGAAGCTAAAAACCTCAAATTTAATTATATAATTAAATTAAAAGCATTAGTTCTGTTTCATCTTTAAGCAAATTTTGGAATAACTTATTTTGAAATTTACTGTGTTTTAAACGCACATACAATTCAGAATTTTTTGTTTCCAAGGATACAGAGAAATCCATTCATTCTGACAGGGTCGATAGCGTGTTTATTTTTATTAACTATTATTGTATCAATTATGAGTTACGTTCGAAAAAGAGGTTAAGATTATATATGTGTATGAACGTAATTATATATATATATATGTGTGTGTGTGTGTGTGCGCGCGCACGCGCGTTGTAATTTCTTTCACAATTACCTGGGTTTCATACATACACTTCCTTCTTTCACTTGAATCCCAGATTTTCAATAGGGTTTAGATCAGCATTTTGATTAGGCCGTTCCAAGACTTGAAATTTAGTTTTACGAACCCATTCTTTTGTGGGTTTGCTTCGATGCTTCAGATCATTATCCTATTGGAAGTTCCAGCCCTAACCTGAACCAACTTTTGAATCGAGGCCAAGACACTTTCGTTCAAAATTGCTTGGTATCTTTCAGTGTCAATGCTTGGTATCTTTCAGTGTGCCGTCAATGCGTACTATTTTGCCTGTTCCAGCTGCAGCAAAGCACCCCCAAATCATAATTTTGTCACCGCCATCTTTAATGACTCGTGTCAAATTCTTCTCTTCAAAAGCCGTATTAGGATCTTGCCTGATATACCACATATTGTTCATCCCAAAAATCTCTAATTTTGTCTCATCTGACCCTAAAACTTATGCCAGAATGTTCCTAGCTTATTAAAATGAGCTTTGATATAGTTGAGGCGAGCATGCTTGTGCTATTTCGTAAGCAGTCGCTTTTTCTAGACATTCTGCCATGAAGATCGGCATTGTTCAGATTTCATCGCACAGTTGATGTATGCGCATTGATTCTGACATTGGCCAATGAGCACTACAAAGATCACAGTAGTATTTACCTGGGTTTGCCGAACTATATATCTACTTGCTCTTGCTGTTGTTTTTCGCAGACGGGCACTTCTTGATTGCGATGCCGTCATACCAATGGTCTTCCATTTACAAACGCTTCACAGTATGTGTAACTTATATTTAGTCTTCGAAGTAATCGCCATCGGCATCCAGCACCTTCTGCCAACGTGTCTCCAGCTGTTCAATGCCCTTGCGGTAGAACTCGGGGTGGGGGTGTGTGGTTCTTGATGCAAAGAAGTCCATGAGGGCTTTGCGCAAGTCTGCTTCATTGGTGAAGGATTTCCCACGAAGATGATTATCCAGGGAGTGGAAGAGGTGGTAATCGGATGGCGCAAGGTCAGGTGAATAAGGTGGATGGCACAAAGTCTCTCACCCAAGTTGCTGTATGGTATCCCTGACCACTCAATTATTTTAAATATTATCTTAGGGGTTCACTTACTTTTGCACATCATTGTATCCCTATCTCACTCTGTTCATATCTACCTATCTATCTATCTCGGTCTGTTCATATCTATCTATGTATCTATCTCGGTCTGTTCATATCTATCTATCTATTCGGTCTGTTCATATCTGTATCTATCTCTCTCTCTCTCTCTGTGTCTTTGTCTCTCTCTCTCTATATATATATATATGTATGTATATATATATATATATATATATATATCATAGCAACAATAAACACACAAATAAAAACAATAATGTTAATATATTCTATAAAAATCAAATACATGTTAACCACAAGCAGGATGATTTTTTCTTGAGAAATATTATAAAAGAAATACACAACCCCAGTTGACCAGAACAAGAAAATTAAATTATCTGCTTTAAAAAAATTAAAACAGCTAATCTTATCATCAACAACAACAACTCATCTGCAAGTTTCAAATTACAGAGAAACAATATTATTTATGCAATGACATGTCTCTTAAAGAAATGCATTCCTGATCAAACCAGATTCATGAATAATTATATTGAATATACAACTACATGGTAATCAAGAAGATTCACGTTAAATTTCTCTGACCATAGCTCAATTAGGACTCATCTAAACACACACGGAAACCTACCAAACCAAATCCGTAACACACTCTTAGAAAATATAACTAGACTGACAAAGAAAAAACAACACTCAATAATATCAACTATGAACACAATGTGCTGACCGTGTTTGGACAATAAAAAAAATTCCTATAACTCTAGATACATACATTAAAATCTACACATTCAGCTAGAATTAAATTTTTTTTTTAAATCCTTCATAATGGCGAAACGAATAGCCGAAAGCGCTGGGACATAGAAAATATCTGTAGAAAAGGAAAAAATACAGAAAACTTGTCAGTCGTCTTTTATTATCTCTCTGTGTATATATATATATATATATATATATATATATATATATATATATATATATATATATATAGTTGGGTTGATGCGAGTTTGTGACCCTGGGTTTCTCGCTAATTGCAAATAGCGTGAAACCCAGGATCACAAACTTACATCAATCCAACTAAATATGTTAGCTCTATCACTGGCATTGAGAGCTTTCCAATAAGTACCGCGCATATATAATATATATATAATATATATAAATATTGCATATATATATATATATATATATATATATATATATATGTAAATGTGTGTATATATATATATATATATATATATATATATATATATATACACACACACATTTTACATATATGTGTGTGTTTGTGTATATATATATTGTAAGCTAGGGAATGTTACTGAATAGCATAATCAAACGAAGATTGGTAATGAACGATAATACCTAGGACAAGAACAACACATATAAGATTCGCCGGTGGCGCGTAGAAGTAGTAGTCAGCTGCTAGAAGTGAGTCAAGTGAATTCCACAATGAATCTCCGACTGCAGAATATCTACCAACCGCCCACGGGGTCAGATGTGACACAAGGCCGAATTTAATGTGGGGTATCCGAGCCCGTAGTCTTACAAAAAAATTCCCCATAGACCCCGTATAAAACGTGGTCGGGCAGCTGTTTCCGGAGACCAGATTCTGCATATTTGACATAGCCTCCTCTGGGGATCCTCTCTGCCCGGAGGCAGAGAGTTTGACCCGCACAGCTGAAGACGAATCTCCAACTGCAGAATAACTACCAGCCGCCCCACGCGGTTAGATGTGGCACAAGTCCAAATTTAATGTGTGGTATCCGAGCCTGTTGTCTTGGCCAAAAGTTCCTCGTAGACCCCGTATAAAACGCATGCTCTGGCACATTTGCGCGTGTTCAAAAGTCACGGAGCCATCTTGTGTTTTACACAGCAATTATCCTGAGTGGATCCAGGTACATTTTCTGAGAGAAAACACATAAAATATTATAATCAAGAGTTTGAACGACGCCAGAACGCTCATACCCTCGGTCACGATGACCAGGTTAACATCATTTACCATCCTCATGGTCGGAAAGCAATGATGTATACAAATAGAAAAATGCTGTAAGAATTTTGCCGTTAACAATAAAATTTTTATAAAAAAAAAACCAGACGACATGCATTTAGCGGATGTCAGAATTTGTTGAAAAAATACATCCCTATCCATCCCTAAACATAACCCCGCTTTCGAATGTAACTATTAACTGATGCAAGGAAAATTTGAAATTCAACAAGCTAGCACCACTTGTCTAGATGAGTGGATTTCTCGGTATCCTTAGAAACACTCAATTATGAATCTTTGCATATATATATATATGAAGAAATATAGTTTTAAAGTGTGCTATATTTATGGGATAAAGTGCTCAATATCGGAGATAGAGCGCGTGTAAATATAAAAGTGAACATAGAAGTCAGCACTTAGAGGCGACAGTCTGTTTCATGCTAGATGTAATCGTCAGGCCACGAGTGCTGTTATTTTTCTCGGCTATTTATATATACGGCTATATATATATATATATATATATATATATATATATATATATATCTGAAGAATTAATGGATTTATTTTAATCCGACATTAGACAGATTGTTCGATGGAGTTCTCGTTCGTTTGCACCTAGTTTCTTAGGCATTGCTATGAAAATGCTATAAATAGGTATTTATGCATTATTATTGCTTGTTCTGTCAGCAGACGAGACAATTCACATATGTCCGTTGATACGTTCGTGGTCTGATTAGATGAATTTTCAATAGGAAATCTATCATTCGGCCATGATAAAGCATGTATAGTTATCTATATTTATATATATATATATATATATATATATATATATATATATATATATATATATATGAACAGACTGAAAGTAATTGATTTGGGGATTTCGGCTAATATATATATACATATATATAAAGATCCGTTAATTTGTGATACAGACACCCGTAGGGAATGCTTGCGCGAACAGTACAGACTTAACCTCTTCAAACCTAGGATTAACTTTTATCTATCCTACATATGCACATAAACTACAGAAACAAGGTAATAAAAGAAAACGTGAAGAAATGACTGACCGTCAATTGCACGAAGACAGAAAATGTGGTTGTCTGCAAGAGGAAAACCCCGAGTACAGATGTTCAGATATCTGTGAAATATTTTAACAGAGGAAAAAGTAGCAGGAGATACCTTACAAAAACTAAGTAAAGTATTAAGAAATTGGAAATTTTCCTTAGAAACAAAGAAGAGTTGTAAACTGCAATGTAATATTATATGGCAGTGAAGGCTGAACAATTTCCTAACAGAGACTTAAGTCTGTAGGGATGTGGTTCTGCAGAAGGATGCTAAGAATACCATGAACGAAGTATGTGAGAAAGGAGGAAGTTTTCAGGAAGCAAAAAGGACATTTATACTTAGAATCAAAAAGAGTACTTTCCAGCGCACATAACGAGGATAGATTTTGACACACACAAAATATATTAATGGCAAGACGGAGGGAAATATAGAGTAACCTACCTCCAGAGTTAGTGTAAAAAAATAGCAGAACAACGAGTATTATACATAGAGAAAAAAAAACAGATACAAAATTTTAGAGAGCCATGACACCCCGCGTTCTGAAGCGACATGACACATACAAAAAGTAGAATACAGGTATTACTGCAACAAACTTTAGTACATGACGCAAGAAAAGTTTGCGTTCATGCCTTTGTAAGTTTTGTAATTAAAAACAGGTAAAAAAAGGTGCGACTGGTGGATGCAGAATGTAACTTAGACAAGAATAAAAATGAGTTTCATATATGTTTAATCAGAATTCCAATCAACCATGACACCTGGATTTAATTAGAGAAACAAAGGAACGAAAGAAAGAAAAAAAGATTTAATCAATCGAAAATCAATAAATGTCGATCAGTTTTTATTTTGCTTGACATCAAAGGCAAATGAGTTCGCACCTATGTTATTGGAGGCTAATTAACTTTTTTTTATCAAAATTAATTATATATTCTTTTACGCTTAACAAAATGCACGTAACTTCAAGGCGTAGAAGCGAACAAGAAAAAATGGATGACATCATCATATCGTCTGCAAGTTTTTCTAACTCAAGGCGTTATTATCGTGTTTGAAGCTTATGTCGCGTTTGCACGGCATATCTGTTTTGTTACGATGAGATAACTAGATAGATAGACAGACAGACATACAGATGTTATAATACTCGTATCAGCTCGATGTTCGGGTTAGTAATATTTCGAAGGAAAACACTAGAACACAAGATTAGTGAAAGAACTGTTTAATCACGTGGATTAATATTACAATACTAGCGAATATCGTAGTTAGTGCGACACTCTTTGCGACAGCATTGTGTCCTGTTTGAGGCTAATTCCATTATCAATGGAACAGTCCTTGTTCAACACTTTAATGAAGGTTGGTGGTCATTCTACACAAAAATAGATATGACTAAACTGATAAATAGATAAATAAAGAAATGATGAGACTGAGATAAGTATGAACATGAAGTGATTATTATATATATATATATATATATATATATATATATATATATATATATATATATATATATATAAAAGTGTCTGTGTGTCTGTGTGTTAAATGACAATTGGAAAAAAACGTTACATGTGAACAAACTCAGATAGATATAAACATCTCACAAAATGTTTAATATCTAATCTAATCTTTCAGTTTTCCAGGGTTTTCCGATAAAGTGATTGGTACTGAAAATCACTGAAAAACCCTTTGCGTTATTCAGGTAGAAAGAGAACAGGTTAAAATCTTTTTGTAACAGCCCCAATATATCAATGGTGAGAGGAAAAAGTTAATTCAGGCTTTCAGTAAGGGCATCAACATTCATACCCTGGCTTCCATGTGGATAGTGTAGTGCTGTTCGAGTATTTTTTGTTGGAGAATGAAAGGTTGTGGTTGTATTTCCTCTTCTTCAATGGACCCTCAGTGGCACTGATGTAGTATATTGTGCTGTTGTTTGCACTTACCTTGGCTTTATATATTGTATTCGTATGTTGGCAATTTCCCTGGAGTGGGCATGTTGTTCTATTTCTACAACCACCATATAAAAACCAATAAGGATTACAAACTGCAATTTCTACCAGTTACATATACGCAGTCATCAAAAACAAGCAAATAACCAGCTTTAATATAATAAAAAATCAGCCTTAAAAATTAAAAAATAATAGCAATTTTTACCTATCATAATTTTGCACAGACCCCTACCACACGTATATACGTGCATGCGAGGAAATATTATTCAGCGAAAGAATAGAAAAATGGTCTGATTGCTGACGATCTTTGAATTTCAACAGAAAAATGCGTATGTATATAGACAACAGCACACATACATACATACATACATACATACATACATACATACATACATACATACAGGGGTTGAACAAAATAATTGGAACAGGTGCAAATTCCATTCCTATATTTCAAAGACTTATTATATTAAGGAATTTAACTAAAACTTCTTAATTGCAGGTTAAATCTATTGTAAATACGTTTATTTATCTAATTTACTCTCTTTGTCTTAATTTTTTTTAGAATTTATTAAAATTTAAGCTAAATGCGTGACCTCTCCGAGTTTGAAAAAGGGCAAATTGTTGGAGCTCGCATGGCAGGATCCTTGATCACTAATGTTGCTGAACTGTTTGGTTTTTCAAGAGCTACCATATCAAGAACTATGACGCAATTCGAGACAAAGGGCAAAAATTGTAGCAACCGTAGCAATTCGAGCCGGACTTGCAAACTTACTGACAGGGACCGACGTGCATTGAAACGCAATGTCGCAAAAATCATCGGATTACTGCGGCCAAAGTGACTGCTGAGTTGAATAATCATCTGAATAGTCCAGTTTCTACTAAAACTGTTCGTCGTGAGCTCCATAAGGCTGCATATCATGAATGAGCCGCCGTAAGGAAACCTCTTCTCTCCACTCGCAACATTCGGAAGAGGTTGAAGTGGTGCAGAGATCACAATGTCTGGTCTGCAGACCAATGGAAGCAAGTTATATTCTCAGACGAGTTCAGTTTTTCTCTTTTCCCAACTTCAGGACGAGTTTATGTTGGAGGCAGCCCAAAGAAGTTTACAACCCTGAATGCCTTCTTCCAACAGTGAAGCATGGAGTTGGATCAGTGATAGTTTGGGTCGCTATATCATGGAAATGTCTCGGTCCAATAGTTTCCCTACATGATAGAATCAACAGCAAAGATTACCTAAACATTTTGGGAAATCATATTCATCCAATGGCCCAGACTTTATTCCATTATGGTGACTGCATCTTCCAAGACGATAATGCTCCAATACATACCGCTCGAGTGGTTAAGAATTGGTATGAAGAGCATGAAAGTGAGCTAGAACATATGGAGTGGCCTCCCCAATCTCCAGATATCAATATTATTAAACATTTGTGGTGCATTTTGGAGTGACAAGTGAGGAGCCACTATGCTCCACCATTGTGTCATAAAGAGCTGGAGCAGGTGTTAATGGAAGAATGTCTGAAAATTCCTCTGGATGAAGTCAGGAAGCTGTATGATTCCATTCCAAGATGTATTAAAGCTGTATGTGAGGCTAAAGGAGGACCAACTCCATATTAAATACATTTTCTTTGAATTTAACAAGTGTTCCAATTATTTTGTCCAATACCTGTATGTCAAGTCCCATACTGTCCAAATATGTTTATGTTTGTATGAGCCCCGGCGGACGAGCGAGTGTGTATGTGTGTCTGCGTACATCATCGGGTGTACGGACATGCATCTATGTTTGTGTTAGCATGAGTGACATCACGAAGGTGATCCCCACCCCCCAACTTCCATACTAACACCAACCAAAACACGCAGTCTACATAAATCCAAAATTTTAAAAAATTAATCAGTTTGTCAGACGATCGCGAACGCGTGAAACCAAGGATCACAAACTCACATCAATCCAACGAAATATATATATATATATGTAAATAAATAAATAAATAAATATATAGATAGATAGATAGATAGATAGATAGATAGATAGATAGATAGATAGATAGATTTGAACAGACTGGGAAAGATAGATAGATAGATAGATAGATAGATAGATAGATAGATAGATAGATTTATGGGATAAATTTCTCAATATCAGAAAAAGAGCGTTTGTAAATACAAGGTAACCAAAAAAGTTATTTCCGTTTTTTGATTAGTCATTGAATGAAGTTGAAATGTATACGAAATGCGTGTAGCAATTGTTTTCAAATTCGGACAGCCGGAAGTAGGAACATCAGACGTTATAAAAAAAACACGCGCACCGTTCCCGGCCATCAGTTATAAACCGGACAGCTGTGAGAAGGATGGAAGTGTCTAGAGATCTCGTTCGTGGCTGTTTGCTTTACGACTTCAAAGTCTTAATAGGATATAGAGTGTCTGAAAAAAATGTAAAGGTAATGCGGCAAAGAGGAAAAGCCTTTCCAGCAACTACGCGTTTCACCAATGTTTGTTAGGTTTGAGGTCTAAAAAGCTGCGTGCAAGGAAAATGCGCTGAGTATTAGTGGTTATACGAATTGAAATTACTTTATCATATCTGGTGACCAGATACCAAACAATGTTCATATACAATGGTATGTGTGTACACTTCTAAAACCTTCAATGACCAGAGCACGGCAGCTGATCTCTCCTTTGACCTAACTCTAGCGGCACAGTAGGGAAAAGCTCGCTGGTCGCACAATACCTTAAAGACCAAACTAATGACCTTAAACAATCACCTATCGGAACCAGAACTTTCACCAATCGTGATAAACGGATGTTCCCTCAGGGAAACCCCCGTGCCTTGAGCGCCTATTGGGACTTCAACACAAACCTGACCCCAGTTGGAATTCGTGCATCGTTAAAGATGCTGGGGATATGTTTGGGTCCCTGGATCGCTCCAGCAAGTACCTGGCTCTTCCTACTATCCACTAACTTTACAATATCCAGATCAAACCGAAAATGAAGTACCGCTGCCATATATCGAGTCCAAAAGCTTCTCCACGTCCTTGTAGAAGATGAATTATATTCCACCTGCAGCCCATTTCTCACAGAAGAGTCGTCGCTGCTCTATAGCTAGTTCCATTGAGAGTTCCACCAATCCTAACCTTCACGGTTAAAACCCGCCATGACATGTGTATTGTTACCGTGTAAGTATTTGTAAAAAAGACATAGGGAGGCAACGGCACGTCTGTGAGAGAGCGGCTGCGGACGAGATGCCAGGTCAGGGCCAATTACATTGCATGTCCGTCTTTGGATTTTATCAAGGACCTTTTATTGTCCTTTTCCTTAATAGTGTTTTTTTGTTCTCATAATTTCTAACGCTTAGTAACATCCTTTGGCTTTATTGCTTTGCTTGGACTGAAATTATTTTAAAAAAATAAATATATATACTAGAACCTTCCGGATTTTAAATTAGCCCGCTTCGAGCAGATATTTGTTTCCGTTAGTTTGTGTACCAAATTGTCTATTTTTGATTTTACGATTATTGGCGATATTATGCATGATACCGTTCTTAGGTTTATGGTAGAGAAAAAATCTGGAAGAAGAAAAGATGGCATCTTATCTTTTCTCACCTAAGTCAATTTCATTTAAACGACGCTTATTCGAGTGCTTTCGGCACACTATTTCCCCTTGGAACAATGGACGACACGAGCAGATTTTGCTCTCCCTTGCTCCCAAGATGTTGGAAAAACTAAATTAAAGATTCATCAAATTTTCCGTGTCTGTTTTATTCAACGATATATATATATATATATATATATATATATATATATATATATATAATTGTGCCTGAGCGAGAGTCTGCAGTAGGGATTGACTATATATATATATATAGTCAATCTCTATTGCAGACTCTCGCTCAGGCACAATTGTTTGTTCAACACTCACAGAGCCAACCTGAGGTTTATACTGCAACTATGCTGAGCAGACCTTAGTTACAGTTTTTGGGAGAGAGCTTGTTATCTAGAATGATAAACAATCTGAACAACACCAGCACATTCAAATCCTCGGTCACGATAATTTGTGACTTCGTGCTAGTAGAGCTATCGACGGTTCCATGAGCTCCGTCTACCCAATTTCCCTCAAGGCTTGGATCAACACATGGTATGGTTTTCAAGCACTTTCCAAAGGTGCCGCAAGCTGGGATCGCCCTCCTCTCCAGATCGATAACATAAAAATTTCTTCTTCCTGACAAATCCACCATGATGAGATTCGAACACAGGTCTCATGGTCAGAAAGCGAACGATATATATATATATATATATATATATATATATATATATATATATATATATATATATATATATATATATATATATATATATACATATATATATATATATATATATATATATATATATATATATATATATATGGGGGTATTTTGGCAGCATATGTTCATTTAAACATGTTTCAGTGAGTAATATAGACATATTTTGTGTACTTATTTTTATACTGATCCTTTCCATTTGTCTAATTAGTTTCTTGATGTTAAGATGGAATTCATCAAGAGGAGATCCGTAGTTTTTTTTTTCCAACACAATTACTTTCGATCGTCTTCAAGGGTAAATGACAAAGACAAAACTTATTGTAACTGCGATAAAATCTGCATTCCTTTTTTTATGGCGATTTTTAAAAACACACGCGATCACGTTCTGTAATTATTTGAAAAAATTAAATTTATACATTGTAGTTCGGGAAACTTTTTACAAAACAAGCGTTTCAATATAAGGGAGCTGACTGAGAATTGGCAGAAATGTAAAATGGCATTAAATGTTATATGCACTTTAATATGTTGTTGCTATATTTATAAATTTTGTTGAGTGTTGGATGGCTCATTTTGATACAGAGGGACTTACGAATATTCCGGGAATATTTGTCGCCCATTTATTTGTATGAAAATGGTCGATCTGAGAAATTAAGATCAAATTACGATTCTAACGAGATAAATTATAATCATCATGAAACCTTAAAGTTGAGAGTTTCTCAATAATAATTAATATTTGCTCTTTTTTTACATTGAGCTCTCTGGATTATATTCTCATTGGAATGTCTTTCATGAAATTATCATTAAATGCGACTGACAAGGTAATGCGATTAAGAATTTTATTCAATTTTCGTTTTTTCGTATAAGTGATTTCATTTCCGAACATAAAATATCACATCACCCCATACATATACAAAAATCGAAACATTTAGTTAAAAAAATAAAAATAAAACATCCTTGAAACTGACTAACAGAATAGCCAAAAGAGCCCGGATATATGGAACATTCGGACAGTTTTTACACCCTTTATGTCCAGAAAAGAAATCATTTATACGAAGTTAAGCAGAATTGAATAAAAAGCTTAATCGCAGAACCTTGTCTGTCTATATATATATATATATATATATATATATATATATATATATATATATATATATATATATATATGTATATATTTTACAAACTAAATAAACGTTAAAATCCTTTTAATTTCAAAAGACGCGATTTTAACGTTTATTTAGTTTGTTAAAAAAAATTTGGCAACATGATTCCGCTACAAGACAATTGGCAAATATTTAAAAAAACTTTGACTAAAAAATTTTGACTCTGAAGATGAACAATGATGTTCGAAAGTACTAGGTTATCGTACGGACAATATTTATTTCGATATCATTTTCAAATAAAAAGTCTCATTAGAAAATATGAGAAAATTCAAAAGAAAATATGCAGGACGATGTTGTCTTTAACATTCGACACAACATGTTTAAAAGAAAAAGTTGCTGCCAAATTACACACACACACACACACACACACACACACATATATATATATATATATATATATATATATATATATATATATATATATATATATATATATAAACGTTAAAGAACAAAAGATACTAAACATAAATCGAGGCAAATTACTTATACTCATTATTTCGTAATATTGTCATGTATCTTTCTTTAAACAATACGACACCTGTATTCTTTGACATAAAATAAAACGTCGTAGCTGACTTATAGGTAATTAAAATACATATATTATTTATTACTTTCCAATACAATGCTATTACCAATTAAAAATACGATTCAGCCAAAAAGCTAATTATCCCACTCCTTTTTCTTATCATTATAGTTTCATAGATAACACAAGTGCAAAATTACAATGAAATTTGACGTAGGTCGAGTTTTTAAAATTGATTCTAGCGTGTTATTTTTTTTCTTGAATAGCAATTTCAAAATGTTTTCCGTTAACATCAATAATTAGAAAGACGGAAGATATTCTGAAACAAAAGCCAATCAATTTATTTTTATGTTAAATCTTAAAATAACTGTTTTTATATAACAGCGCAAATGATTGAATTAAACTCAAGTCGCTGTATCGATTGTCGTTTTCAAATCAATCACCTATCATTAATAAACAAGAAGTCATATCAAGATGTTAAAGTAATCGAAAAACGCTTAGGCATGAAAAATTAATTAGCCACGATTTATAAGGCGATATACGAAGCGATGTGCATTATAAAAATTGCGACTGGTCATCGAATCCTATGGTTAGACGTACGTCAGAAATGTTAGTTTAATAATTGATAATATTCGTCCGTGCTTTGAATATTGCTGCCACAGCTAGTCTTTTGCTCCTGTTATATATTTAAAGAGTCTTGGTGAAATTCCAAGAATCTGCTATTTTATTGGCGCTGACATGGCATCTCGCCTTCAGTCAGTTACCCGCCGCCGTAATGTAGCTTCCCTATGTCATTTGTATAAATACTTTCACGGTCATTGTTCTGATGAATTTTCCACTATGGTAGCTAGACTTTATGAATTTAAGCGCAGTACTAGATTGGCAGCAAGTTTTTATCAATTTACTGTTGAAATAGCTAGATGTAACCGTAAGTTCTTTTTCTATCTTATTTTTGGGAATGGGACGTTCCGGTGTACACCATTTGGCATGGCCGATTCGACGCAGACGATTAAACAGGAATTTTTTGACAGAGGACGATTAGGCGTCAGATTAATACTACGTCGTTAAAGTTAAATTTGCGCGCACTCTCTCTCTCTCTCTCTCTCTCTCCCGCCCTCCCTCCTTCTATCACTCTCTTAAACTTCTTATATACTGTAATTTCTACTGTGATTTTAAGGAAAAGCTATGTAGACATGTTGTATACCCCATCCTCTTCTGGGTAGGTCTCTTTGGTTGACGGTCTTGAGGTGATCATAATAATGTTGTCTTCCTCTCTCTTTCTTCTCTAGGCCGGGTGATCGCTAGTTGTTTTTTTCGGAGGCAAAATGAGAATTTCAATAAAAGGGGATTCTAAACTTATCTATTTTATAAACACGTCAACGTGTACATTTTTTTAACTAGCCAGTGGGATCGCCATGTCACCCCCATTGGGAAGCAGTTTCCACACACGAAATTAACACGTCTGCATCCTTCGACGCGTAAAACTTAACTCCTCGAAAACGCTTTCTAAATCTAACCTTCCTCCGTTCGGTTCAGCCAATCAAAATCCACATCGCTATTTTGTCTACAATCTGACCTTAAGGTCAGATTCAGAAGGTCTGAGCCAAATACTCTGTCACCAAAAAATAATAAATATTTAAGAGACACAACGGCAACAAAAAGGACTCTCATAATGAACACCGGTAAGAAACAGTTGAAATATATGTGGCACGGTAATTGCTCCGAGGAGCTGCTTTCGCTGGTTCCTAGGCCTCATGAATTTAAACGTCCTACGAGGCTGGCATCCTGTTCCCACCCCTTCACCGTTGAAACTGTTAGATGTAGACGTCTCTTCTACTCCAATAGCTTCATGTCTCGAACATCTCGCCCGTGGAACTCCCTTCCTTATTCCTGTTTCCCTGACAAATACAATCTCCAACTATTTAAGTGTAACGTCAATCGACATCTCCAGTTGCCTTGATCTATCCACTTCCCTTCTCCACATCCTTTCACCTTTCATTCCTATCTGCTCTCGCTCCAAATCTTCTGTAACCCCCTTGATCGATCCACTATCTTTCTCCACATCCTCTCCTTTACCACTCCTATCTGATCTTCCTTCTGTAACCCTTTGCGTGCTAGTGGCTCCCAGCCTTGCTTGGGGTGATAAGCTTAAAAAAGAAACATAGTAAGGAAAGAAGGCTTGGAAAATTAGATATTCATAGAACAATTT
Source organism: Acanthosepion esculentum (assembly GCA_964036315.1). Lineage (NCBI taxonomy): Eukaryota > Metazoa > Mollusca > Cephalopoda > Sepiida > Sepiidae > Acanthosepion > Acanthosepion esculentum. The sequence continues at coordinate 36,592,807 of OZ038504.1, read as the reverse complement.
GAAAGTGAGAGAATCAGAGGAAAGGAAAGCAGAACCTTCCTGGCGAGTTTGAGCGAATGTATGGCTGTGCAGGATTTGGGAGAGATGGCAAAAGACAAAAGTTATTCAGAGCTACAAAGGAGAGGAAATTGTTGAGAGGCACGAACGCCAACGTTCTGAAGAGACCCGGCACACAGAAGAAGAATGTCGTTTGCCATGGTGCGTTAGACTGGATCTTTTTTTTTTCTGTGAATATCTTAATGACGATATGACGATGGGCAGTAATGGCTAATTAATGGGAACTGCTTAATTTTGCTAATTACGCCAATTAAGTAGAACCCATACTCACCGTTAATTAGTTTTAATATGCACGGTCTTAATTGAACCTTTATTTTCTCATTTGATCAAGTTTCAAAGAATAAAAGATTTTTAAAGGTGCAACGGTAAAGATACAAGGACTATTGTTTAATTAGATCTCTTAATCGCCAGAGAAAACGAGTGCGTACCCTTCTTAACTATCCCTCGGTGTCTTTACGTTAAGCTATCTATATTTGTATATGTATGTGTTTAAATGGATACATTAGTACAAACGTGATTAGTTCAAGCTCGGCTTGGTATTCCATAAATACACTAATAAATATACAGGATCGTCCCCAAGTAGGCTTACAGTTGTTTTACTATTTTTTCACGTTTTAGATCTAATTTATGAAAATCATAACTGATCTTTCAGCAAGATGGAGCATCTCCCCATTATACTTTCGCAGTAAGGTACTGCCTTAACCAAATCTTTCCACAGCGTTGGTTCAGAAAGACGGCAGCATCGAATGGCCACCACGTTCACCTGATCTAACACCAATGGATTTCTTTTTCGTGGGTGCAGTAAAGAACAAGGTTTATGAGAGAAATTCCCACACAGTGGACGAATTAAAAGAGTACATTTCAGGAGTATTTATTGAAATTGATGCAGATCGGAATTTGTGTTCTGGAGAGGTACGAGGAATGTTGCAATGCTGAAGGAGGACATTTTGAGTACTTAAGAGATTAAACTCTCTTAAAAATGTAAGTAAAGTGTTAAACAAATGTACGTAAACAGTTTTGACCAAATATTATTGTAACAAATAAATATAAATAATAAAAGGTTTTTAAAAAAAGACGTAAAGCGCATACCTAATAAGTGTATGCCTACTTTTTCTCACCCTGTATATCTCTTCTGTTGGGATATTTAAGATGCGGAGTTATAATTATTTTATGAGCTTCCATCAGGACGAGTTCACTCATTTTCATTGTCAGACGCCGAAAGTTTCGGCCGTTATACTTTCCGGGCCTCTCCAGGTTCCTACCGTGCTCGATAACCTTTCTGGTATTTTGAAACTAATCCATTATTCAGTCCAAGTAGGTAGCTGGATTTTTTTTCTCGTTCTACTTTCATTAACGATGTTATACACCCAACGTTTTGGTCATTGTAATCTCCGGTCTTCTCCAGGTGTCTGTATTCGGTAACCTTTCCGGAATTTTGAAACAAATCCATTATTCAATACACGGTGGTAGATTCCGATTTCCTGAACGAAGTAGCAACTTTTGATACCATAGCTTTTCGATCCTTGTAGCCTTTGTCTTTTTTATAGGTGCCTGTGGTCATATTCGTAAACCTTCTAAACATGTTGAACTAAACACTTTATTAAATCTCCAGGAGTAAATTGCTTATTTTCTGCTTTGTGGCGATTGTCCGTTTCTTCAACTGAACCAGAGCGCATGACTTCTCAGCACTTCACTGAAGTTAAGCAACGTTGGGCCTGGTCAGTACCTAAATAGGTGACCGCTTTATAATACCAAGTGCTGTAAGCTTTTATATACGGGTGGTGTAATAGATAATAGCTTAATTGTTAATCGGACAGTTACAATTCTTATTGGATTCGTTTTATTCGCTTAGACACAAATATCATTGAGAAACACATAAACCCAACTCTTCTCCCCCAGCTATGGGTTAACTAGTAAGATCTGTATCACTACACCCATTGTTACCTCCCCCTCAAGCCAAATAAAATTGCGTATAAAATATATATTTAGATTTCAACATTAGAGAAAATCGAAGCAAAAAAGACACTTACACGTGGGAGCAGAAAGTGACTACTGAATTCTCTACGGTATATAATGAGGAAAGAGGGCCTGGTAAATTTGACACTCACGGGACATATTGAACGCAAGATGGATAGAGAAAAGCAGCGTATAAACCACCTAATATGGTTGGCAGAACAGGGATTAGGAGAGGTAGCATAATTTATTGAGAGCTACAAAGGACAGGACATTGTAGTGAGCCATGATCGATTACGTTCTGAAGGTACACGGCACATAGAAGTCGAATATAGAGGTTGATATGCCGCTAAACAAAAGCAACCAACGAAATTCTCAGCACTGGGATTGAACGTGCAACTGCCATTATGCACAGGAAGCAAATGTCCATATCATTTACTTTCCGTTGAGTCGTCCTGTATGACTGAAGTTAAATTGCATCGACAATCCAGATGAAATAATGCGAAACAAAGAAATCAAATCACTTGCCAAACACTGCATTTGCTAGAATAAATCCAATAGCTCAAAAGCACATTTCAGTCTTCTTTCCCGCTGTCCTGATCAAATTGTCGACTCCATGACAGTTTCAACGTTCTAGATCTTATCTTCGATGTCATCGTTGTCCACATAGTCGTTTTCCCCTTATCCCTCAAAAACGAAGATGGCATCTTCACTGCCGTCCAAGTTCGTTCGTGTAGCTACGGGAATGTGCGTTTTTAATTTCGTTTTTCCTAATGTGAGTTTATTTTCGACGGAAGCTTTTTGCATTTTTGTGTGAAAATGTACGTGCGGTAGCTCTAAATATTGCAATTTTTCTCTTTCAAAATACAACGCAAAGATCGATTTTATTTTTAGTCGATGCAAACCGGGTAAAAATTTGAGCGAATGTTAAATTTAAGTTACCTTTAGTTGCTACAAATTATATTCGAGCAATTCTTTCCAGAATTCCGTTGTCCGAAGATAAAGGTTCGTATTATTGGGTTGGTGCACAATTATCAGGCGATTTTTTTAATAAAAATATTATTTTATTTTCAGGTTATAAAAATGTGTGTTGATAATCATACTCTCCAGAATAATCATTTATAAATGTTATTGTTGAATTATTATGTTGTTGTTGTTTTTTGTAATAAATATTGTTTAAAAAACGCCTGATAATTATGAACCAGCAAATTATATATGCGTACTATATATAAATAATAGCGGAAAGTTATTAACAAATTTCTTGTTACTCGTAACCTCCTATTGCGTGTACTGCTCGCCCATCTGTTTTGTTCAGAAATTTAAACAAATAAATTAATTCGTGAAAGCAAAATTTTTGCCCATAACGAAATATTAACTTATCTCCTATTTACGTTAGATTAAAATGGCGGCATCTTTTTGTCCATATAGTGTGGCCATTTAGCGAAGATTTCCATATGTTTTTTTTTTCTTAATTTAAGATGAAAGCTTGGGAGTTTTTCAAAATATTTTAGTGAATTTTTCACTTCCCGAAATTATATTTTATATAGTTTTGTAGCGGACCGTGGGTTTGCGTGTTGTTAAATCAGGAACCCGCGCGTTTATTCCTGTTAGAAGATCCACTACAAGAACATGGCGGACATTTCTTTATGATGGATTCATTCCATCATAAAGAAGTATAAAGAAAACCAACAAGACCGATATATATATATATATATATATATATATATATACATACACAAAGAAGTATATGTATTAAAACGACAAAATTACAATGGACATAGACATTAACATTTGTGTTTGTGTGTGAACGTAAGAGTTTGTATTTTGGTGAATGTTCGTATGTACGTGTATGTGTGTTTAATGGCGTTTTTCCACAAGTGTGCAAAACGCAGATCTCTGCGAGAGATCACATTTTTGTAAATGTTTCCGTTAAAATGCAAAGTAAAAAGAGAGTTTACCACAACTCCACGCGAGGTAGGAAGCGGCACGTGGCCTGAAGAAAAGAGAATGAGGCAAGATGTCGCCTAGTATTCTTAGTGTAGGGAGAGCGCCCCCTAGTGAACAATTAGGGAATTAAGGAGGTGTTAAAATGTATAGAAAAGAAATAAGGCGTCAATTTAAACTACAATAGAAAATTGCGAGTTAAAAAGATAATTTTTTTGTTGCATTTATTGTGAAGATTTTGCAATAAGCTTGTATTTTCTTGATTTCAGAGAAAAACTTGGAAAATTTCCAACATATTTCCCTACAATTTTCACTTTCAAAATCATATTTTACAATTATAGTTTAAATATCTATATATAAAATTATGAGAGTTCCGTTGGTCTGTCCATCACACCCTCTAAAATAGTGATACTTTGACAGATCTACACCAAATTTTGGGGAGAAGTGCAAACAAATAAGGGGGTACAAAGTACTGTTGGTTTTAATAGGGTGCGTAGCTTAGTATAATAAATTTTCATTATTTTTTTTGCGGGGGGGGGAATTAGAAGTTATATTATATAACATACAAAATAGTCCCACTATTTTAAAAACAATTTAATGACTAAAATAACAAATACTTATTTAATAAAAATGCAATATTTATAGCATATATTTTCTTTAAATTTTTATATATACAAGAATCCACTTTCTAGTTCGCACTGCGTTTGCAAGAACTATATACAAATCATAAGGCCAAACGATTCAAAAAGTTGGAATTTGGCTCCAGAAATAAATATTTACGTATGGTCAGTTGTATGTTTCATGCTCAAGAGTAAGAAATCCTAAGAAAAATAAATTTTCTTAAAAATATTGTTTACCATGAAGTCCTATAAAAATTGAATTAAAGAAATTACCAAATTCTGGTTAGAAAAATTGTCTAACGCCAAAACCAAAACCAGACCAAAATTAATACAAAAAAATATTTTTATATAATTCAAATGTTTTGGATTTAAATAACCAAAAAAGGGTTGCCAAACTGTAAAACAAATCAATTAATCAATCTTCAACTATAAATTTTAATTCTTATCCTTCATTGGTTTCAATTTTTTTTATCATTTTGCAAAAGTAGGAGGCTGGGTAACTTAAATTTTGCTGCATAAATAAATTGTTAGTTGCTTTTTAATTATTTCAAAATATAGCCTCTATCCTTATTTCTTTCTCTCAACTGACATGTACAGAAAAGGCTCTACCTTGGGGCTATTCATTACTGACTAACCCTATGGCATCCTGGGTAAGACGATAAACTACATCAGACAGCAAGGACTCTGATCAGGAGGTATTGAGGAGCGTGGAACCACCTCTTAATTGCTGGTGTTCCCATATCCACCTTAACCGAGGGTGGTAGCACCTGTTAGGATCCCAGCTATGGTCAAATAGTTAAACCCTAAACTGGGGTAAAAACACCATGAAAGTTTAAAAATAGGTTTCAGTACCAGCAATAAATTTTGGAAAAAATAAAATAGTTTACCCCTGAACTGCACTGTGAAAAAGCACTATGAAAGTGTAAAACTCGGTTTCGATACCAGCAATAAATTTTTGAGAAATTTATTACCAACAATACATTTTTGGAAAAAAATATTACCAGCAATAAAATTCTTGTTGGCATTAAATAACCCTTTGAGTTATGCCGTAAACCAAACCTAACCAAACCAAACCTGAGAGTGACACCCTTTCGTCAAACTACATTTTCAATAGAACCATGTGGATTGAAATTAAGATGTGTGAATCTGCATCGGTAAAAGTGTATTGATTTATTCTGTTTTCCCACTACAGTTTCTTAAAAAGCATTGTCGATTTTATGAGAAAAATCTTTGAGTTGATTTATACTCTACGCGTCTACCCAGCACCAGAATTTTTTTTTTTTTTTTGAGTTTTTCTTTTTCGATTTTGGATGTGCCTAAAACACTAAATGTATTAACTAGAAAAATGAACATTAATGGCTTCAGTGCAGGTGTTTCTAATATCTTCAAATAGGGAAGAAACTATTCTCTACTTCCGCATTTAAATTTTTTTTAATTCAAAGTAGGATCAATAATTTCTGCGTAATGCTTTCTCGCTATATTTCTTTATAGATAAGAATTAGTTTGTATTTTTAAAATATTCACGAAACGTAGATATTTATCAAATATCGAAAAAAAAAAAGGTATATATTTAACAGAAGTGAGTAACGATCTTTTTTTTTTTTTTTCATATTGGAAAAAAATACTGATTGTCAGGTGTAGATGCGGGTGAGAAGACACCTGAATTTTTTTTTTTTTTTTTTTTTCAAAGCAGGGAATTTCAGAATCGACTCTTTAATTGTTCATTAGAATACTGTCTCCGGTCTAATATAATCCTGCAATAAAATCTCATTCACAAAGCACTGCTGCTGGATCGAACAGAATTAATCAATTATATACTCAACTGTCTTCCCATTTAAACTTGCACATTCCTTAATTGTAATTTTGTGTGACTATATATTCTACATCAGTAGGAAGCCGACTCCAACGAAAATAACAATGTTCGGAGCGAAACAGGCTGGGACCAATGAATGAACGCGGATCAAATTATTTTATTATCGCTGTAATAACAAACATAAAGGATTACTTTGGATTAGTGCGACTAGCAAAATGGTTGCAGGTAAATCCAATTCTCGTTTGTTTTAACTCTACAACTTATGTCATAGTGATTTTCCAAGCTTAGCTTAGATGCGGCACAAAGCCGAAAGTATGGGTCACCCAGTTAGGATCGGACTCATTATTCAGTCGTTATTGTTTTAACACAACAAGTTTCTTAACCATTACCGCAGATATGAAGTACTGGAAATACCGTCAAGAATATGCGTTACTGGCTCAAATGCCTTTTTCAGGGTGAACCTTAATGTAATAAATAAATAAAACATCGTGATGACATTAGGGATGAGCGGTCTCTGTTTTGAACCAGGAATATACAGTGTAACCCGCATATAAGAGAAACCCGGTTATAAGAGAGATTTTCTCTGGTCCCAAATTAGAGCCTGTGTTAATAAAACAAAATAGACCAAACCCGAATATAAGAGAAACTCGGATATAAGAGACTTCTTCTCCGGTCCCGACAACTATCTTATATCCAGGTTACACTGTAGTTGATTGCCACGTTGTCACAATAAATCCCACTCAATATACAACCTACCTGCTTGATAGTATGAATTTTCCGTGTTAGTTAAGAAGAAATGTCTCCGTGGCAAAGAGCCTCCATCTGTCTTCCATCTTAACCAATGAAATAATTCACCAAAATCTTTAAAAAAAAAAAAAAGCCTTTTATATACCTGGCCGGGAGCACTGGATTTCATCCTTGAACCTTTCTCATGGAGGCTTGCCTTATTCCAAGTTTGCTGAACTGTCTACCTGAATATTTTGACACCATAATCATTCAAACCAGATAGAATATCCTTGGTTGGGATCTTCGGATTGCTTTCGGCACTTCAGAGAACCTTGCCGCACGTGCTAATGCCTCGTGCTTTCTTCTAGCCCTTTGAAGGTATTTCACGATGTGGACAGCTTTGAACTTTCGGAATTAGTACTTGGATATGGCTTTGTAGCATTTTCCCTCGTTGCGAACAGTAACAGTTTTTAATATGAGGTCATCGCTAAGTTCTTTAATCTTAGCCATGGCCAGTAATTTCCTTTTGTAGAAAAAAATACGAAGATCGTAAATACAACCTTCAAATTAACGCCAGTGCTGATGCACACGATACTACGCTACAGAATTAAACTTGTTTGCATTCTCTATAAAAGTAGATTTTCTCACGTAAGGGAGAAAATTCAAATTTATTGTATCGTTAACTTAAATATCTATGATATAACTATGATTTATATATTAACCCGAATGCATAAAGGTTAATTTTAGCAGTCTCGCAAGTCAATCTAATCATATATTTATGCTATATCTGTATATATGTTGGAAGGCTATATATATATATATATATATATATATATATATATATATATATATATATATATATATATATATATATATATATATATATATATATATATATATATATATATATATATATATATATATATATATATATATATATATATATGTGTGTGTGGGAGTCACGGTGGATTAATGGATAGCGCTTCGGACTGAGAGGCGAGTTCGAATTCCAGTCGAATCCGTTACATTCACTTATGTGCTAATACCTTAGGGAAAGTTATGAATCCTCTTCTTCTTCTTCCTCCAGCTACGGGTAAATAGCAGGACAAACCGGGTTCTATAACCTTGGATGGCAACTGGCCTACCGCAGAAAGAAATGGCAACCTAATGTGGGGAAAAATGCCTCGTCAGTCATGTACCTAAGCGTGTATCACGCATGGCACATAACTGACTAATATTAATATTTTTTTTTTCTGCAGTTTTGTTTATCCGTAATTCATGAAAAAATGAACCTTACTGTAATAAATAAATTAATAAATAAAATAACGTCGTGATAACATTGAGGATAAGCGGTCTGTTTTGGACCAGGAATAAAGTTGATTGCAACGTTGCCACAACGTCACATATCCCACCCAATATACAACCTACCTATTTGATAGAATTTTCCGTGTTAGTTGAGAAGGCATGTCCCTGCCCCAAAGAGCCTCCATTTGTCTTCCATTTAACCAATGAGATAATTCACCAAAATGTATAAAAAAAAGCTTTTTATAAACATGGCCGGGAGCATTGGATTCTTCCTTGAACCTTTCTTATGCAGGCTTACCTTATGCAAAGTTTGCTAAAGTATCTTCCTATATATTCTAAAAGGTTTGTTTTGTTTTGTTTTGTTTTATGGCATATCAACCTCAATGGGTTATTTCATGCCGACAACTTTTTTTTCTGGTAATATTTTGTTTTGTCAAAAATGTATTTCTGGTAATATTTTTTCCTCAAAAATGTATAGCTGGTAATATTTTTTTAAAAAAATGTATTGCTGGTAATAGTTTTTTTTCTTCAAAAATTTATTTCTGGTAATAATTTTTTACAAAGTATTTCTGGTATTAAAACCTATTTTTACACTTTTATAATGCTTTTTACCGCAGTTTCGGGGTTAAATATTTGCCCATAGCTGGGACTCTAACAGGTGCTACTACCCCGGGTCCTCAGAGTGAATCTGAGAACACCAGCAATTAAGAAGTGGTTCCACGCTCCTCAAAACCACTTGATCAGAGGCCTTAGTTTATCGTCTTACCCAGGACACGGATGTAGTTTACCGTCATACCCGGTGTGACTCTCAAATTCTATCGCAACGTACATAGAAATTCTGTCTAATCAGCTTTCTAGTCAAACTATATAATAATTAATCTTTTCAACCTGAGCAAGGTGGGAATGGCACTAGTACGCATGGGATTACAGGGAGTGAAAATAAGATAAAATACTGAGAATAGGGAGGATTGAGGCAAGGACAAAACATGAACGGGGTTGAGGAAGATGGCGACTGACGTTTCATTCAAATTTTTTAAGATTATAGTTATCAGGGAAGCAAGTAAAATGAAGGGATTTCCACGGGCGGGAAGTACGAGAGAAGAAACTGTTGGAGTAGAAGTGGTGGTTGCATTTAGCTATCTCAACAGTAAACGGGTGGGACCTAGATGCCAATCTAGTAGCACGCTTAAATTCATGTAGTCAGGGCACCAGGGGGAAAACACGTCAAAGCAGTTGCCATGAAAATATTTGTAGAAAAGACAGGGAAGCCATGTTGCATCAGTGAGAAAGTGACGAAAGTCGAAATATCTAGTTGGGATCGATTAAATTGCAGATCCTTCTTTGGATTTTGTCAAGAACCTCGAAATGAATAGCAGGAGCACCACACCAGATATGACAGCAGTATTCAATGCACGGACGAATGTTATCTTTACAAATATGCAAGATGGACTGCATTTATTTATATATTTTCTGTCCCATCTGTAATCGGAAGGGAGGTAAATCAACTTGGTAATTTTATGAGTAATTACTTCCCTTAGTCGTTTTAAAAATCTATACAAATAAATTATTTATCTGCAGTTAGACAAAATTACTTCCCGAGCAAAAGGAACCGTTTAATTAACACGTTTCTTTATTTGTAGTCGTATTTCTTCAAGCCTTTCATGTGAGGCACTCAGATACCTTTGTCTATTAAGTGATCGTCTTGCTTCAATTTGGTCTTGGAATAAGCTTTGTCATCGCCATCTTTGTCATTCTGTTGCTAATCTTTTTCTTCCAAGAGATATTTCCATTTCACCGTTATATTAAACGCATAAAATTTTTAACATGGAATGATATTGAACAAAATCGATTGATATAATACCAGAATTAATCAATGTATCATAGATACTATTGACCATCTAAAAGATATAAAGGGAACGGATTAATTAAACGCCTTGTTGACCTTTATTTTAGTTGTGAATTTTTTATCTCCACTTTATTGAATCTCAATACATTGTTTCATTGCATCTCCCTATTAAAACTTTCTAATATTTGCCATCATTTCTGATGACACGGGTACACTAGTTATAATAATAATAATTTCATACACTCATAGAACAACAGCAGTTGAGTGTATAGTATCATTGTGAATGAGCAAAATCAACCATTTAATTAATCAGTTCTTTTACTCCTACGTTTCTATGATTGCAGTCTTATTTGTCCAAGACTTTCATGTGAGGTACTCAGATACCATTGTCTAGTACATGATTGTCTTGCTTCAACTTGGTCATGAAATAGGCTTTATCATCACCGTCTTTGTCATTCTCTTGCTAATCTCCTGAGAGATATTTCCATTTCGCTATTATATTAAACACATAAAATTTTTAACATGGAATGATATTGAACAAAATCGATTGAAATAATACCAGAATTAATCAATGAATCATAGATACTATTGACCATCTAAAAGATATAAAGGGAACGGATTAATTAAACGCCTCGTTGACCTTTATTTTAGTTGTGAATTCTTTATTTCCACTTTATTGAATCCCAGTACATTATATCAAGACTTTTGCTCCACTCTATTTTACTATTAAAACTTTCTAACAATTGCCACCATTATTGACGATGCGGGTACTCTAGTGTATATTAGAAGGCTAATTTTAGACTAATAACAATTTTATTTGTTAAATGCAGGTATTTTTTTTCTTAAAAGTGATTAATACTTGCTTTTACTGAAAAGACCCTAGGCTGCCCGCTATACAAGTGTTCCTTTAAACAGAATTGGGTGCACTTAATACATATTGGTACCAGATCTATCGGAAGGCATATATGGTATATTTGGGATTGTTTATTGCACAAGGTTTTGCTGGAACGGTTCTGTGATCTTTACGATGACTAAGCAATTCAAGCAACGTGCCTGCATCAAGTTCTGTCTGAAAGTTGGCAACTCTGCTAGCGAGAACCTCAAGATTTTTCGGCAGGCTTTAATGAAAATTCATTTAGGTAAAACACAGGTTTTTGAGTGGTGCATGCGTTTCAAGGCCGGTTGAGTGTCGGTTGAAAATGCGCGTATTATCTACACCAGCTGGTTCTCAACGTGCGCAGTGACGGCTCCTTAGGGATGCTTTTAAGTGTCAAGTGTTGGCCGCGCTCTATAATTTTAACAGGACATTAAGATTAATTCATTGCACGTACAGGTCGTCTAACGACTATCGGCGCTGTAAATGAATTCATATTCCGACCGCTGCACTTGACAATTTGCTTAGTAGACCCAGCATAGAGACAAAAGTCAATAAACTTGCTATTAACTGTCAGGAAATGAGAGTAATGTACTCCCGTGGATTAAATAAATGGTTTAGTCCGAAATTCAAAAATGGTTTAATGAGCACGAAAATACCTGAAGACGATTCTTTCCTTTGTTCTCCTTTATTTTACTTTCTTTCCACCTCTCATTTCTCTCCTTTTTGTCCTCTCTTTCTCATCTTTTTTTTCCTTTTCTCTTTCTGTCGGTCCGCACTTCTTTTGTTTCTTTATTTCTATTGCTCCAAGTTCTTTCTCTTTTGTACTCTATTTCATTTCATCTTCTCATCCGATTTTTCTGCGTCTTCCTTTATGTTTCTTTTTCTTCTCTTCTTATTCCGCTTATTTTTGTCCCCACTTTTTCCTTTTTTCGTCTATTTCTCCCAATTCTTTTTCATTTGTCTACTCCTTCTCCTCCTCCTCTTCTTTTCCTCTTCTCCTCTTATTTCGCTTTCATTTGTCTATTCTTTACTTTCTCTTTTTTTCTCCTCCACTTCCTTTTTTCTTCTTCTCTTATTTCACTTTCATTTGTCTATTCTTTACCTCCTCCTTTTTTCTCCTCCTCTTCCTTTCCTCTTCTCCTCTTATTTCGCCTTCATTTGTCTATTCTTTACCTTCTTTTTCTCCTCCTCTTCCTTTTTTCTTCTCTTATTTCGCTTTCATTTGTCTATTCTTTACCTTCTTTTTCTCCTCCTCTTCCTTTGTTCTTCTCCTCTTATTTCGCTTTCATTTGTCTATTCTTTACCTTCTCCTTTTTTCTCCTCTTCCTTTCCTCTTATTCTCTTATTTCTCTTTCATTTGTCTATTCTTTACCTTCTCCTTTTTTTCTCCTCTTCCTTTCCTCTTCTTCTCTTATTTCTCTTTCATTTGTCTATTCTTAACTTTCTCTTTTTTCTCCTCCTCTCACTTCACTCTCTTTTGTCCATATTCTCCTCTTTTTCTCTGTTTCCTCTCTTTCCCATTATTCTTTTTTCTTCATTCATCAAAATCTCTTTTTTAACCAAAGCCTTACCTCTCCATTCTTCCTACCTCTGCTTCCGTAACACGTTTTTTATTCTATTATTCTTCAATTTTTTTATTCTTTAATTCTTTTCATTTTCAATTCTTTTATTCTTTTACTCCTGTCTTCAGCTTATACAAAATGAATGAATTCTTGAACTGATAAAACGGGAACTCGACCCAAAAGTTTTCGTTTCTTTTTTTGTTTAAATTTCTCTCGACATTTTAAAAAAAAGATTGTCAACGAAAAACTTGATAAAATACATTGCAATGACGAATAAATTAAAAATCAATAATCAATCTTAAATTAATCACTGTTATAGAAAATTCTCTGTCAATCAAAAACGTTGGGAGCAACACATTTTTTTAATTGATAAAATAGAATATTTTGTTCGCATCTTTTAGTTTTAAAAATATATAACAGCCAGCACGGTTACTTGACGTTGTCCAGAGAAAAGTGTTTTCTTCCTTTTTTTCTTCATCTGGGGATACTTCCGCTGCTGTGGACCTACTTATACGCAGTGCCACTTTCACTCTTTGCTTAAAACTCAGCAAAATTTCCCATGGTAAAGACAATAAAAGTAGTCAATATAGACCATATGCATTGTGTAATTTAATTCTACTAGAAAAGACAAAAAAAACTTTCTCCTGTTGAGAATTTGATTTTCGCTTAGAATAGACAGTTCAACTTTGCTATATTGGTTGCCAAACAGCCTTTCGAGCCAATAACACATATTCTTGACGGTTTTCTTAATACCTCATATCTACAGGACATCTTCTTCGATGTTCTGCTTAGAGTAATGATTAAAGAGCTTGCTTAGTTGACCACAAGCGAGGCAATAAAACCACTAAATCACAAGGGGTTACTGGGTTTGAAAGAATTGGAAAACAGAAACATTATTAAAAGCGAAAACAACAGAATACTAATCAAGAGGAGAGCAGATTGACATCGCGTTTAAATTTTTAAAGATCAATGTTGGCTGGAAAGAGTTTGAAAGGAGGTCCACAAGCGAGAATTGCGTGAAAAAAAAACTGTTAGCACAGAACTTACGGTAACATCTAAAACATTCATCTGTAAATTGACGAGAGCTAATTGCCAATCGAGTACTGCGCTTAAATTCTTCAATCCAGCGAAGAAATCATCCGAAAAATTATCATGAAAGTATTTATAGAAGAAGCACAGAGAAGCAGTTTTACGGCAGAGGGGAAAGTGACTGAACCCGAGATGCCAGGTCGAGATCAATAATAGTACATGATGATTTGGTGTAGCCAATAATCCTGTATGATAATTTGGGGTAATTGTGCGCTCTGTAAGTGTTCCTTTTAAACAGAACCGTAAAAGTTTTGCCCGTCGGGTGTCCGAACACACATGCGGCTGATTTTCTGAAGGGACCAAGAAGTTCGTTGACCGATACCAGAAGTGCATCGCCGTGCAGGGGTACTATGTCGGAAAATGATATATGCCTTTGTTCTTAATCAGTAGAAATAAAAGTGTTGCCTGGAGAGGGATGGGCTCCGCAAGGTTGAAACGTCCAAGACGCGCTACATGATGAGCACACCAAGAAACCATTCACGGAGACACGGAGACAAAGGTAGAAGAAGAAGAAGAAGAAGAAGAAGAAGAAGAAGAAGAAGAAGAAGAAGAACATAAAGAAGAACATGAGGGAGAATAACATGAAAAAGAAGACGAGGAAGAAAAAGATGATGATGATGATGATGATGATGATGATGATGAACATAAAGAAGAAGAAGAAGAAGAAGAAGAAGAAGAAGAAGAAGAAGAAGAAGGGGAAGAAAAAGATGATGATGATGATGATGATGATGATGATGATGATGATGATGATGATGATGATGATGATGATGATGATGAACATAAAGAAGAAGAAGAAGAAGAAGAAGAAGAAGGGGAAGAAAAAGATGATGATGATGATGATGATGATGATGATGATGATGATGATGATGATGATGATGATGATGAAGAAGAAGAAGAAGAAAGGGAAGAAAAAGATGATGATGATGATGAAGAAGAAGAAGAAGAAGAAGGGGAAGAAGAAGAAGAAGAAGAAGAAGAAGAAGAAGAAGAAGAAGAAGAAGAACATAAAGAAGAAGAACAACAACAACATAAAGGAGAATAACGTGAAGAAGAAGACGAAGAAGAAAAAGAAGATAATGATGATGATATTGATGAAGAAGAGGAAGAAGAAGAAGAAGAAGAAGAAGAAGAAGAAAAAGAACTAGAACATGAAGAACATGAAAGAGGAGAAGAAGAACAAAGAAGAAGAAGAATATGATGATGATGATAAAGAAGAAGAAGACGAAGAAGAAAAAGAAGATAATGATGATGATATTGATGAAGAAGAAGAACATAAAAAAGAAAAAGAACTAGAACATGAAGAACATAAAAGAGGAGAAGAAGAACAAAGAAGAAGAAGAATATGATGATGATGATGATAAAGAAGAAGAAGAAGAAGAAGAAGAAGAAGAAAAAGAACTAGAACATGAAGAACATAAAAGAGGAGAAGAAGAACAAAGAAGAAGAAGAATATGATGATGATGATAAAGAAGAAGAAGAAGAAAAAGTACTAGAACATGAAGAAAATAAAAGAGGAGAAGAAGAACAAAGAAGAAGAAGAATATGATGATGATGATGATGATAAAGAAGAAGAAGAAGAAGAAGAAGAAGAAGAAGAAGAAAAAGAACTAGAACATGAAGAACATAAAAGAGGAGAAGAAGAACAAAGAAGAAGAAGAATATGATGATGATGATAAAGAAGACGAAGAAGAAAAAGAAGATAATGATGATGATATTGATGAAGAAGAAGAACATAAAAAAGAAAAAGAACTAGAACATGAAGAACATAAAAGAGGAGAAGAAGAACAAAGAAGTAGAAGAATATGATGATGATGATGATAAAGAAGAAGAAGAAGAAGAAGAAGAAGAAGAAGAAGAAAAAAAAGAACTAGAACATGAAGAACATAAAAGAGGAGAAGAAGAACAAAGAAGAAGAAGAATATGATGATGATGATAAAGAAGAAGAAGAAGAAAAAGAACTAGAACATGAAGAACATAAAAGAGAAGAAGAACAAAGAAGAAGAAGAATATGATGATGATGATGATGATAAAGAAGAAGAAGAAGAAGAAGAAGAAGAAGAAGAAAAAGAACTAGAACATGAAGAACATAAAAGAGGAGAAGAAGAACAAAGAAGAAGAAGAATATGATGATGATGATAAAGAAGAAGAAGACGAAGAAGAAAAAGAAGATAATGATGATGATATTGATGAAGAAGAAGAACATAAAAAAGAAAAAGAACTAGAACATGAAGAACATAAAAGAGGAGAAGAAGAACAAAGAAGAAGAAGAATATGATGATGATGATGATAAAGAAGAAGAAGAAGAAGAAGAAGAAGAAGAAGAAAAAGAACTAGAACATGAAGAACATAAAAGAGGAGAAGAAGAACAAAGAAGAAGAAGAATATGATGATGATGATAAAGAAGAAGAAGAAGAAAAAGTACTAGAACATGAAGAAAATAAAAGAGGAGAAGAAGAACAAAGAAGAAGAAGAATATGATGATGATGATGATGATAAAGAAGAAGAAGAAGAAGAAGAAGAAGAAAAAGAACTAGAACATGAAGAACATAAAAGAGGAGAAGAAGAACAAAGAAGAAGAAGAATATGATGATGATGATAAAGAAGAAGAAGACGAAGAAGAAAAAGAAGATAATGATGATGATATTGATGAAGAAGAAGAACATAAAAAAGAAAAAGAACTAGAACATGAAGAACATAAAAGAGGAGAAGAAGAACAAAGAAGTAGAAGAATATGATGATGATGATGATGATAAAGAAGAAGAAGAAGAAGAAGAAGAAGAAGAAGAAGAAAAAGAACTAGAACATGAAGAACATAAAAGAGGAGAAGAAGAACAAAGAAGAAGAAGAATATGATGATGATGATAAAGAAGAAGAAGAAGAAAAAGAACTAGAACATGAAGAACATAAAAGAGAAGAAGAACAAAGAAGAAGAAGAATATGATGATGATGATGATGATAAAGAAGAAGAAGAAGAAGAAGAAGAAGAAGAAGAAGAAGAAGAAGAAGAAAAAGAACTAGAACATGAAGAACATAAAAGAGGAGAAGAAGAACAAAGAAGAAGAAGAATATGATGATGATGATAAAGAAGAAGAAGACGAAGAAGAAAAAGAAGATAATGATGATGATATTGATGAAGAAGAAGAACATAAAAAAGAAAAAGAACTAGAACATGAAGAACATAAAAGAGGAGAAGAAGAACAAAGAAGAAGAAGAATATGATGATGATGATGATAAAGAAGAAGAAGAAGAAGAAGAAGAAGAAGAAGAAGAAGAAGAAGAAAAAGAACTAGAACATGAAGAACATAAAAGAGGAGAAGAAGAACAAAGAAGAAGAAGAATATGATGATGATGATGATAAAGAAGAAGAAGAAGAAGAAGAAGAAGAAGAAGAAGAAGAAAAAGAACTAGAACATGAAGAACATAAAAGAGGAGAAGAAGAACAAAGAAGAAGATGAATATGATGATGATGATAAAGAAGAAGAAGACGAAGAAGAAAAAGAAGATAATGATGATGATATTGATGAAGAAGAAGAACATAAAAAAGAAAAGAACTAGAACATGAAGAACATAAAAGAGGAGAAGAAGAACAAAGAAGAAGAAGAATATGATGATGATGATGATAAAGAAGAAGAAGAAGAAGAAGAAGAAGAAAAAGAACTAGAACATGAAGAACATAAAAGAGGAGAAGAAGAACAAAGAAGAAGATGAATATGATGATGATGATAAAGAAGAAGAAGACGAAGAAGAAAAAGAAGATAATGATGATGATATTGATGAAGAAGAAGAACATAAAAAAGAAAAAGAACTAGAACATGAAGAACATAAAAGAGGAGAAGAAGAACAAAGAAGAAGAAGAATATGATGATGATGATGATGATAAAGAAGAAGAAGAAGAAGAAGAAGAAGAAGAAGAAAAAGAACTAGAACATGAAGAACATAAAAGAGGAGAAGAAGAACAAAGAAGAAGAAGAATATGATGATGATGATAAAGAAGAAGAAGAAGAAGAAGAAGAAGAAGAAGAAGAAAAAGAACTAGAACATGAAGAACATAAAAGAGGAGAAGAAGAACAAAGAAGAAGAAGAATATGATGATGATGATAAAGAAGAAGAAGAAGAAAAAGTACTAGAACATGAAGAAAATAAAAGAGGAGAAGAAGAACAAAGAAGAAGAAGAATATGATGATGATGATGATGATAAAGAAGAAGAAGAAGAAGAAGAAGAAGAAGAAGAAAAAGAACTAGAACATGAAGAACATAAAAGAGGAGAAGAAGAACAAAGAAGAAGAAGAATATGATGATGATGATAAAGAAGAAGAAGACGAAGAAGAAAAAGAAGATAATGATGATGATATTGATGAAGAAGAAGAACATAAAAAAGAAAAAGAACTAGAACATGAAGAACATAAAAGAGGAGAAGAAGAACAAAGAAGTAGAAGAATATGATGATGATGATGATAAAGAAGAAGAAGAAGAAGAAGAAGAAGAAGAAGAAAAAGAACTAGAACATGAAGAACATAAAAGAGGAGAAGAAGAACAAAGAAGAAGAAGAATATGATGATGATGATAAAGAAGAAGAAGAAGAAAAAGAACTAGAACATGAAGAACATAAAAGAGAAGAAGAACAAAGAAGAAGAAGAATATGATGATGATGATGATGATAAAGAAGAAGAAGAAGAAGAAGAAGAAGAAGAAGAAGAAGAAAAAGAACTAGAACATGAAGAACATAAAAGAGGAGAAGAAGAACAAAGAAGAAGAAGAATATGATGATGATGATAAAGAAGAAGAAGACGAAGAAGAAAAAGAAGATAATGATGATGATATTGATGAAGAAGAAGAACATAAAAAAGAAAAAGAACTAGAACATGAAGAACATAAAAGAGGAGAAGAAGAACAAAGAAGAAGAAGAATATGATGATGATGATGATAAAGAAGAAGAAGAAGAAGAAGAAGAAGAAGAAGAAAAAGAACTAGAACATGAAGAACATAAAAGAGGAGAAGAAGAACAAAGAAGAAGAAGAATATGATGATGATGATAAAGAAGAAGAAGACGAAGAAGAAAAAGAAGATAATGATGATGATATTGATGAAGAAGAAGAACATAAAAAAGAAAAGAACTAGAACATGAAGAACATAAAAGAGGAGAAGAAGAACAAAGAAGAAGAAGAATATGATGATGATGATGATAAAGAAGAAGAAGAAGAAGAAGAAGAAGAAAAAGAACTAGAACATGAAGAACATAAAAGAGGAGAAGAAGAACAAAGAAGAAGATGAATATGATGATGATGATAAAGAAGAAGAAGACGAAGAAGAAAAAGAAGATAATGATGATGATATTGATGAAGAAGAAGAACATAAAAAAGAAAAAGAACTAGAACATGAAGAACATAAAAGAGGAGAAGAAGAACAAAGAAGAAGAAGAATATGATGATGATGATGATGATGATAAAGAAGAAGAAGAAGAAGAAGAAGAAGAAGAAGAAGAAGAAAAAGAACTAGAACATGAAGAACATAAAAGAGGAGAAGAAGAACAAAGAAGAAGAAGAATATGATGATGATGATAAAGAAGAAGAAGAAGAAGAAGAAGAAGAAGAAAAAGAACTAGAACATGAAGAACATAAAAGAGGAGAAGAAGAACAAAGAAGAAGAAGAATATGATGATGATGATAAAGAAGAAGAAGACGAAGAAGAAAAAGAAGATAATGATGATGATATTGATGAAGAAGAAGAACATAAAAAAGAAAAGAACTAGAACATGAAGAACATAAAAGAGGAGAAGAAGAACAAAGAAGAAGAAGAATATGATGATGATGATGATAAAGAAGAAGAAGAAGAAGAAGAAGAAGAAGAAAAAGAACTAGAACATGAAGAACATAAAAGAGGAGAAGAAGAACAAAGAAGAAGATGAATATGATGATGATGATAAAGAAGAAGAAGACGAAGAAGAAAAAGAAGATAATGATGATGATATTGATGAAGAAGAAGAACATAAAAAAGAAAAAGAACTAGAACATGAAGAACATAAAAGAGGAGAAGAAGAACAAAGAAGAAGAAGAATATGATGATGATGATGATAAAGAAGAAGAAGAAGAAGAAGAAGAAGAAGAAGAAGAAAAAGAACTAGAACATGAAGAACATAAAAGAGGAGAAGAAGAACAAAGAAGAAGAAGAATATGATGATGATGATAAAGAAGAAGAAGAAGAAGAAGAAGAAGAAGAAGAAGAAGAAGAAGAAGAAGAAGAAGAAGAAGAAGAAGAGTTTAGATATTTAACTGCAGTTCTACATTGTTTTCTTTGTTTCTTACAAGAGTTTCCTATCGCTTAATACTTTTCTTAGTTTCTGGAAGGCAATTTTCCCTGGTTTCTTCATTTTACTTTCCATCGTCTGTTGCCTGGATATTTGTATTTCTGTACCTGCTGGATTTTAACGTCCCCAATATATAAAGCTCACACATAGGGCAGGCAACGATTTTCTCATGAAATATGCTAAAAAAAAAACAGCCTTTTTCTCATGCAAAAATATTAGTAGCTTTTTTATGATGTGATAACTATTCAAATGTGCAATTGATAGTTTTTTTTTTGTTTTTTTTGTTCTTTCTTTTTGGTTACAGAGCGAACATGCAATTAAATATCTTTGCATTTCGGGGGGGAAAATGTTAAATCTGAAATCAGAACACCACGCTCGCTTGCTCGTTTACGCTCTTGTTCTATGATATGAAGGAGAAAGTGTCATGACGTGTCGTTAACATAATAATAGAAGATCCTCATTATCAGTAAAAGTTTAAAATATTTGACGAGCAAGAGAGAGAGAGGGAGGGAGGGAGAGTTGGAGAGAGAGGAAAGGAGGAGACAATGTGTTTCTTGGGGTGATAGAGTGACAACGTGTAAGAGAGAGCAAAGAAAAGAAGGCGTATTTTTAAAAAGAATTTCTCGGCATTTGTCCGTAGCACGAATGTAATTTGCATCAGGTGGTCCTTTGCGGGAAATAATATCATTCATGATTAATTTCTATGAGTCTAAGATTTCTGTAGATGCCAAAGAAATATAAAACCATCGAAAACGATGGCTTAAAAAAAAACAGAAAACAAATCATTGTATAATGGTTTGTATAAAAGTTATTTGTCTTTAATTTGCTTCTTCTTCTTCTTCTTCTTCTATTTCCACTTCTTCTTATATTTTCTCTTCTTCTTCTTATACTGCTACTTCTAATTCTTCTTCTTATATTTCCTCACCTTCCTCCTCCTCCTCCTCCTCCTCTTCTTCTTCTTCTTCTTCTTCCAATTCTTCTTATAGCTCCTCTTCTTTCTTTTCTTCTTATATGTTCTCTTCTTTTTATATTTCTTCTTCATCTAATTCTTCTTATATTTCCTCTTCTTCTCCTTCTTATATTTCCTCTTCTTCTTTTTCTTCTTCTCCTTCTTATATTCCCTCTTCTTCTCCTTCTTCTTTTTCTTCTTCTTCTTGTTATATTTCCTCTTCTTATGTTTCTTCTTCTTCATATATTTCCTGTTCTTGATCACCTGATATATTTCTTCTTCTTCTTCTTCTTCTTCTTCTTCTTCTTCTTCTTCTTCTTCTTCTTCTTCTTCTATTTGCTCTTATATTTCTTCTTCTTCATTTTCTTCTTCCTATATTTCCATTTCTTCCTATTTTTATCTTCTTCTTCTTTTTCTTACATTTCTCTTCTTATATTTTTTCTTGTTCTTATAGTTTTTATTCTTATATTACTTTTTCTTCTCATATTTGCTCTTATTAGTATCATTCTATTGCCTCTTCTTCTTCTTCTTCTTCTTCTTCTTCTTCTTCTTCTTCTTCTTCTTCTCTTCGCTATCTACCTTCATGACACAGGCAACCATGACTTTCCACAATATCCTACCCTTTGAAGAACTAAACGCTGTTTTTTAATCCTTTCACCCCAAGAAAGGCCATAAAGCAGGAGTTACTAAGTGTGAAAGAATAAAAGAACAAAAAATATTATTCAGTAGCGATAACAACAAAAAAAGCAAACGCTATCTACCCTGATGATAACCACTGACATTACATTTAAATTTGTGTAGATCAAAGTTGAATGGAAAGCAAGATACCGGAAAAAATATCCGCAAGCGAGAAGCACGACAGAAGAACCATTCAGCATAGAACTTACGGTTATATCTAGCCATTTCAAATATAAATTGATGCGACTCTGCCGTCAATCTTGTACTATGTTTAAATTCATAATGTCTAGGTGCCATAGAGAAAAGTTCGTCAGAATAATTTCCAAGAAAGTATTTATAGAAAAGGCACAGGGAAACTACATTACTGCAGTTGGAAAGTAAATGAAGCCGAGATGCAAGTTCAGTACTAATAACATTCATTGCAGATTCTTCTTTGGATTTTACTAAGAATCTCTAAATATATAGTAGAAGCACCAACCCATATGTGGCAGATATATTCAATGGTAGACCTATAAATATATAAGATATACTTGAAAGATATCGAAGAGTTACCTGATACTAATAGCAATGGTAATATTAACCGTTTCCCTATAAGGAAATATTTTGCATTCATTGACCGAACTGCCAATACTGCTTTTATTTAAAAATTATAAAATCTTTCTCTTAAAGCACTTTCTTAGGATAACAGGTTTCTTAAGTCCGGTAACTGCTATCTCTCTTCCCTGTAGTGATAGGAATTTCCGTCTTCACCTTTTTGATAATTGCTTACAAGTTCTTGCAAATAATAGTGAATATAGAATTGGTTATAATGCAATTGTAGTGTATGTTTTGAAGAATAAAGTTGATAAACTGAAACGGAAATTATTTATGGCTCCGCTTAATAATAAAAATTTTCGAAGTAGACTCATTCACAAGACTTAAAACACAGATACTTTCTCCAGAAAATTCCTCTTCTAACACAGTCGAGAAGATGACAGCGTTCAGAGCAAGAAATTTATGTAGTACCGTTTCTTTTCACGTAACTTCAAAGAGAATAAAAGATCTAAGTGAAAATCACAAACTCTCAACCAATCAACTATACTACTGAACAACCCCGAGCACTAGTGCTACCAGGTCACTTGTCTGTCAGATTAACTGAACATCGAGCAACAACCATATACCAGTGATTTCAGGCATATATTTCCCCCGGGGCACAGGATCTAAATTTCGATAACTAGAGAGGATTTCGTGACTGTCTACATTTTTGTAAATATAAAGTATAACCGATATCTATTTCTGTAAAAAATACGACTAATACTACATTTACTTTTTAATAGTTATATTGAAACGTAATGTTATGCAACATGTTTACTCTTGCTAGCTATACTTGTGGAAAATCCATCCTGTATTTTTCAACTTAGGAATTAATCATACGAGGGTCGCATAGGGCACTCTGTCCAGAGGGTCGCATAGGTCTCTCTGTCCAGAGGGTCGCATAGAACACTTTTTCGAACTAGATCAGAGCACTTTGTATAGGCGTGTATGGCTAGATCAGAGCATTTCGCACAGGGCGTGTCTCGCTAGACAAATTACAATTGAGTAGTGAGTTCGACCCTCACTGGGTGCTCCATACTTTAGGCCTTGTACTGCATCTAAGCTACGATTAGAAAATCGTTTTCTTCAGTTGGAGCCCCATACTTTCGGACTTGTGCCACATCTAAGCTACGCTTTGAAAATTGGCATACGATGGTTGCACAAAGTGTAACGTTTGCTCTTTGG
>OZ038504.1:36514326-36561826 GCA_964036315.1 Acanthosepion esculentum | reverse complement strand
CCCGTATGCTCGTGTAAAAATTCCCCGTAGGGCCCGTAGAAAACCGGGTCGGTTAACTGTCTTCCACCCCCAGACGAGGCTCTGCCCTACGGCATAGTCTCGTCTCGGTTCCTCTCTGTCCGAAGGCAGAGAGTTCGACCAGCCCAGCTGGAGACGAATCTCCAACTAATTGCCCAAGCAAGCCCCCAGGTAAATCCTGTTCTCACTATACATATAGATACTGATATAGTCAGTCCACATAGGCGATAGGGTGTGTGGGACATTCCATTACAACTCCTTCCCCATGAAATGGTGTTCAATACCTCTTCTTTTGGGGGTCAGGACATAATTGTTTGACTTTTTTCCCCTCTTTCTAGTACTTTTCCGCCTCAACAGCACAAAAGGTTTGAAAAGATACATGGGTCATAAAAAGATAAGAACAAATACCTCCTCCCTTCGCCCTTTCTCTGGCCAGTCTTATTTGTTTTATTACCCCTTAGAATATTTTCTCTGCAGATATTTTAAAAAGAGACCATAAATGAACAAAGTAACTAATAATAACAAAACAAAAGTCATTGAAACAAAGCAAGTTCAGTCGACCAATGATGACAATTCCAGAACAACGTAACTATAAACAATTTAAAAAAAAATGTATTTTTTAAAATCATGTCGCCTCTTTTATTCCAGACACCGCATCTATTTAAAGACCAAGTGTACATACGTATGGCTATGTAATGCCTGTAAATATTTACATATAAAGGCACATACTTAAGTTGTTAATTATCTGTTTTTTGTATTTCTGATACGAGCCTATTCTAATGTAGACATTAGTTTTGGTCTTTTAACGTGAACCTTTACACTTTCGCTTAAGTGCCATGTTTGAAATCAACCCATTCCCTTCCCTCTTTAATTTTTGTCTAAGGCCTTACCCTTTAAAACTGAAATATCTCTAAGCGATTGTAACAGTCACTCAAATGACAAACAGTAGAGACATCGAAAATATCAATGATAATGAGCAGGCTAATTTATTGACTAAATGGATGACTATATTAATTACCAGAGCACCATAGATTATGTTACAGATAATTATGATAGCGTCTGTGATTATTGCGAAATCTATTAGGCAGTGTAAGTACTTGAAGGTCACGGTCGAAGAATTTTATTCGTTCTTTCAAACCGAGTTTTTTTTTTGTCTGTCGGAAATAAGA
This sequence comes from Acanthosepion esculentum, assembly GCA_964036315.1. NCBI lineage: Eukaryota > Metazoa > Mollusca > Cephalopoda > Sepiida > Sepiidae > Acanthosepion > Acanthosepion esculentum. The sequence goes on along the minus strand of OZ038504.1, from coordinate 36,560,639 downwards.
CAGAAAATCTGACTTAACGTTAAAAACAGATAATTCGATATACAAGATATAGTACACAAATCTATATATGAGTGTCTAAATGGATCTCAAAATAGGAATCACAAAGAAGTCACTGAATTTTTTAAAAAAACTACTAATAACAAAACAGAAAGTGATATAAACAAAAGACTAAAGATATAGCCATTAAACTAAAATTCGACAACAGGATAAAATAATTAGCAAAATTGGAACCGTTTATTAAATTTAACCGTTTAATTTTTTTTTTTAAATTCAGTTTAAAATACCTTTATTTTTTTTTTTTTTTTTTTTTTTTTGAGCGTATCACCCCAAGCAAGGCTGGAGGCCACTATCACGCAAGGGATTATAGAAGGGTTGGAGGAAGAGCAGATAGGAGTGGTAAAGGAGAGGATGTGGAGAAAGAGAAAGATAGTGGATCGATCAAGGCAAGGGGGTTACAGAAGATTTGGAGCGAGAGCCGATAGGAATGAAAGGTGAAAGGATGTGGAGAAGGGAAGTGGTTAGATCAAGGCAACTGGAGATGTCGATTGACGCTACACTTAAAAGACCATAAGGAGAACTTCACGACCGCAGTTTACTAAAACCCACAAAAAGTAATATTGGATAAATAAACAAATTGTTATGAATAATCAAGAGTGGTCTCCCCTTGTTTTGTTACTCTCCTCTTTGCGAGAGCTATTTCTGTTTACTGGGACTATAAAAGGACACTATACGCGAACCCTGCATTCTCAGTTGCATAAAGCTTTCTTAAAGCCTGCACCTGCGTACTTTTATCATTACACAAATATTAGAAAAAAATAAGCTCAAAACGAAGAAACATACTAAACATAAACCAATGTAAAAATACAAAAGCAACAATCAATTGGTTTAATAACATTAGTAATAAAGAAAACTGCTCCTTCACACAATTAGACATAAATGATTTCTACCTATCTGTTAATGAACATGCACTAAAAAACGCATTAAACTTAACAATGCATCTGTTGTATAGGAATAAAATGTCGCTGCCGACACTGAAGTTTGAACACAGATCACCTGTGAGCAAACATAGGTGACTCCATTTCTAATAAGTAGATCACGTGATGGTAAAGTAATGTATATATGGGAATGCATCTAAGTGATCACTCTTTCTATACTATCCTCTATCTCTATACTATTCCCTGTACTATTTCTCTATACTGATCACTATACGGATTACTATACGGATCACTATTTATACACTATCCTCTATCTCTATACTATTCACTGTACTATTTCTCTATACTGATCACTATACGGATTACTATTTGGACCACTATTTATACACTATCCTCAATCTCTATACTATTCACTGTACTATTTCTCTATACTGATCACTATACGGATTACTATACGGATCACTATTTATACACTATCCTCTATCTCTATACTATTCACTGTACTATTTCTCTATACTGATCACTATACGGATTACTATACGGATCACTATTTATACACTATCCTCAATCTCTATACTATTCACTGTACTATTTCTCTATACTGATCACTATACGGATTACTATACGGATCACTATTTATACACTATCCTCTATCTCTATACTATTCACTGTACTATTTCTCTATACTGATCACTATACGGATTACTATACGGATCACTATTTATACACTATCCTCTATCTCTATACTATTCACTGTACTATTTCTCTATACTGATCACTATACGGATTACTATACGGATCACTATTTATACACTATCCTCTATCTCTATACTATTCACTGTACTATTTCTCTATACTGATCACTATACGGATTACTATACGGATCACTATTTATACACTATCCTCAATCTCTATACTATTCACTGTACTATTTCTCTATACTGATCACTATACGGATTACTATACGGATCACTATTTATACACTATCCTCTATCTCTATACTATTCACTGTACTATTTCTCTATACTGATCACTATACGGATTACTATACGGATCACTATTTATACACTATCCTCTATCTCTATACTATTCACTGTACTATTTCTCTATACTGATCACTATACGGATTACTATACGGATCACTATTTATACACTATCCTCTATCTCTATACTATTCACTGTACTATTTCTCTATACTGATCACTATACGGATTACTATACGGATCACTATTTATACACTATCCTCTATCTCTATACTATTCACTGTACTATTTCTCTATACTGATCACTATACGGATTACTATACGGATCACTATTTATACACTATCCTCAATCTCTATACTATTCACTGTACTATTTCTCTATACTGATCACTATACGGATTACTATACGGATCACTATTTATACACTATCCTCTATCTCTATACTATTCACTGTACTATTTCTCTATACTGATCACTATACGGATTACTATACGGATCACTATTTATACACTATCCTCTATCTCTATACTATTCACTGTACTATTTCTCTATACTGATCACTATACGGATTACTATACGGATCACTATTTATACACTATCCTCTATCTCTATACTATTCACTGTACTATTTCTCTATACTGATCACTATACGGATTACTATACGGATCACTATTTATACACTATCCTCTATCTCTATACTATTCACTGTACTATTTCTCTATACTGATCACTATACGGATTACTATACGGATCACTATTTATACACTATCCTCTATCTCTATACTATTCACTGTACTATTTCTCTATACTGATCACTATACGGATTACTATACGGATCACTATTTATACACTATCCTCTATCTCTATACTATTCCCTGTACTATTTCTCTTTACTGATCACTATACGGATTACTATACGGATCACTATTTATACACTATCCTCTATCTCTATACTATTCACTGTACTATTTCTCTATACTGATCACTATACGGATTACTATACGGATCACTATTTATACACTATCCTCTATCTCTATACTATTCACTGTACTATTTCTCTATACTGATCACTATACGGATTACTATATGGATCACTATTTATACACTATCCTCTATCTCTATACTATTCACTGTACTATTTCTCTATACTGATCACTATACGGATTACTATACGGATCACTATTTATACACTATCCTCTATCTCTATACTATTCACTGTACTATTTCTCTATACTGATCACTATACGGATTACTATACGGATCACTATTTATACACTATCCTCTATCTCTATACTATTCACTGTACTATTTCTCTATACTGATCACTATACGGATTACTATACGGACCACTATTCGGTGGTTACTTTTCGAGCGAGACTTATCGAGCAAGTACTATTAGTGCGAGTGCTATTGGAAGGCGTCTGACACTAGCATTGTTCAACGCTGTTACTATAGTTGTATCTGCGGTTACAGAGTCTCTTTTACAACGAGCATTACGAAAGTGACAACGAGTATTCTCTGACATCACAAAACATCAATATTCCCAATAAATATAATTAAACACTGCCGAAAATCAATCTTACACCACAATAAAAAGTATATGGACAAAAAGGGCCAAACTAATAATAATAACTTTGACGTAACAATGGTTAGCTATGATTGTGCAGAAGTATGTGAACACATAGGCATATACATAATAAATTAACAAATATTATTAACAAAAATGATATAGGTCTATACAAGGATGACGTTTTATTAATTCTAAGAAACTGCAACAGCAGAACTACAGAAAAAATAAAACAAGAAATAATAAAAAACAAACTTCAAAACCTTAGAATTTACAACAGATATAAAATCAAACCAAAAAATAGTAAATTTCCTAGATGTAACATTCAACCTAAACTTACAGACTACAATCCATACAGAAAACCGAACAACCCAATCTATTTTAACAAAAGATCTGACTTCCCCACTAACGTATATAAACAAATACCCATATCTAGAAATAAATGAATTTCAACAAATAGCTTAAAATACTCAATGAAAACCAAAAAAAAACAACATATTAATCAGCCCTTAGAAGCAACGGATATTCAAACAAACTAGAATACAAAAATGAACACAATTCAAACAAAAACAACAGAAAAAGAAATATAAACTGGTTCAACTCCCTCCCCCTATACAATACAATAAAAACAAAAATAGAAAAAATATTTTTAAAATAATTGACAGAAACTTCCATAAAAGCAGGAAATTATCAACAAAAGTACAATTAAAATTAGTTACAGTTGCATGGAGAAAATAATAAGTAAACATAATAAAAATACTCTACAAAACCAATAATTATTGCAACAATAACAATATCTTGAAGCAAAATAATACCATTAAATGTAACGGCAGAAACAAAGAAAATTGCCCACTTAAAAATAATTGTTTAACCAATAACCTAATATACAAAGCAATTGTAAATCAGAACATTAACACAGAGAAAAAATTTACATATATGCTACAAAAAAAAAATACTTAAAAAAAAAAAAAATATATATATATATATATATATAGTAAGGAAAAAACATAAAACATCATATAGATCGGTTATAAATTTTTTCCACAGATATACATATCTATTCGTGCCTCATCAGACCGACTACATTTTATTAAATGTTAAATATTTATATTTCTCTGTATATAAATTTATACATTGAGCTCTCGTCATGGATTTGACTTTTTAATATTTTTCTATTAAAACGACCTCTTTAGAGTAATCCTTACCACTTACGGATTTGGTATTATATATATATATATATATATATATATATATATATATATTTATGTGTGTGTGTGTGTGTGTGTGTGTGTGTGTGTGTGTGTGTGTGTGTGTGTGTGTGTGTGTAAATATAAAAGTGGACACAGTCTGTTTCATACTTTTATATATACATACGCTCTACCTCTGATATTGTGCACTTTAACCCTAAATATAGCATACCATAAAACTATATTTTTATCTTATAATTTATATATATATATATATATATATATATATATATATATATATATATATATTAAAAATGTTGTTTTAAGGTGCATGCAAGACTTCACAGATCTTCCTTGATAGTCAGCCTATGAAATTTCCATCCCACTATCGTAAAAGCCATGGACATCATTCCGGCCCTGTGTTAGTCATCACCTGCAAATCCCGTTACTATCATACCGCTGAGCAAGGAAACACCGTGATAAAATATCTCCTGTCATATATCAATGGTTTAAACATAGTAAGGCGTATGTATAATTACATATATTCAAAATACAGTAGCAATAATAATAATAATAATAATAATAATAATAATAATAATAATAGAAGTATTTTTGTTAGGAAATGAGGCATGTTGCCTAATCCTGGGTATAAATTTAACCTGGAGGACTCAGAAATTAGTGCACTTTCAATATATATTTTGCTTAATAAATTATTTTCTTTTTAATTTGAGTAATCTTTTTAGGGTCACCATTTTTTTTTTAGTTTCCTTCATTGTAATAGCAGTAAGTTTCTTATGAATGGAGTTATGTTTCACCATACTGGGCATAAATTTACTCTGGAAAACCCAAAGATTCCTGCACGTTCAATGCATTTTATCGTTGGTAAATTACTTTCTCTTTTAATTAAAAGCGCATTCCTTAGCAGCATCTGAAATCACTGAAACATTGCCACGCAATGTTATTACTTCTCTATTATTTTGAGATCAAACTTTGGACATTCTGTCTTGGAGCCTGCTAAGATTTTATCCAAGTTACTAAAAACAAACGGATAATTCTGTCTTCCTATGAATCTATTGAAACATTTCGTGCAGACAGTACACAGAAAAATGCTGATGCAAAGATTAATTGTTGCATGAAATAAGACCGAAAGAAAATATGACGGAAATTAGTTACAGCAGATGTAATGATTTCGTCTTTTGAAACTTTACAACGATTGTTATTGAGTATATTTGTTCAGTAATTTCTGCTTAAGGCTCCGAGATGTAGGTTCTCAGGACGATAACCGAGTGGATTCGAGAGCTGGTCCGGGAATTTGATGACGTAGTAATTGTGAGTACAGTCCTTGGTCCGGGCGATACAGACACGGACAATGAAAACAGAGCGAGCAATAATTGGGGTCCACTTATATGGCGTGTATAAAATGAAAACAATTACCACCGAGCTGGAAACTAGTGGGACATCACTCCTAATGATAACTGTACACCATTTACCGTAGACTGCCATAAATATATCCCACTGTTTGGTGAACATATTTGTCATATTAACACATAAATTAATATAAAATAATAAAATAGAAAAACAAATTCATAATTCTGTTAATGCTACATCATATATCGCGTCCAACTATTGATACACTAAATGTAAACATTGACCGAAGCGCCGTTTAGCTCAGGCGGCCTTTCAAAGAACTAGGTGTGGTATGCGCGTCACCTGCACTATTTCATGTTAGTAGTGACATTTTAATGACACATAATGGCAGCTTATTGAATATATAGAGTTGGGTGCCTAAATCAGATTTGGAGCTAAACATCTTGAAGTCGACTTGTACGTCGCAATTTACGGCATTTGTTTCCGTCCAACGGTCTGACTATTCGAGAACTCTTATTAAAGAAAAAGATGCGCCCTCCTGAACCTGTGTCCCACCTTTGTGGGAGAAACCGGTGTGATTTAGAACGAATCGACCACGAAGGGAGTCACCGATCAAGCAAGGCCTAATAGTGACAAAAAGGTGGAATCCTTCTCGTCCCGGATAATCAAAAGTTCATAGCTGCTCAGTTTCTTGTTCGAACGTAAATAAAGCAATTTCCATAATAATATAATAATATAATAATAACTTTGACGTAACAATGGTTAGCTATGATTGTGCAGAAGTATGTGAACACATAGGCATATAAATAATAAATTAACAAATATTATTAACAAAAATGATATAGGTCTATACAAGGATGACGTTCTATTAATTCTAAGAAACTGCAACGGCAGAACTACAGAAAAAATAAAACAAGAAATAATAAAAAAACAAACTTCAAAACTTTAGAAATTACAACAGATATAAAATCAAACCAAAAAGTAGTAAATTTCCTAGATATAACATTCAACCTAAACCTACAGACTACAATCCATACAGAAAACCGAACAACAACCCAATATATTTTAACAAAAGATCTGACTCTGAGTAATGGATTTATTTTTTAATCTGACTGATTTTTATAAACGTTATTTTTAGTGGATATACATGTTTGAATAGACGTTCCGTTTATTTTTAAACAGCACGTAAGTTTACTGATCTATGTTTCTCCTTGGGGCACACTGCTAGCGGAATGGCCATGTTTACACTGTAACAGCAGCAAGAAAACTAACGGGATCAGACTCAAACTTCAATCATGCGACCACAATATTACCAACTATATGCACGCATGAGCATAAAGAAGTGTGACAAATCCATAGATATGTTACGGTGAAAGTGCTGATATCTATGTTCTTCTTTGGCACACACTGCAAGCGGAGCGGCCATGTTTACACTGTAACAGCAGAAAGAAAACTAACGGGATCAGGCTCAAACTTCAATCATGCGACCACAATATTACCAATTGTATGAAAGCAAGAGCATAAAGATGTGTGATAAATCCATAGGTATGCTACGGTGAAAGTACCGATATTTTTTTTTTACTTACCGTTGTATGTATATAGGCTGAACAGTATCCCAAAATGCATTTCTCGATTATTTTAGCGTTGGTTGGGCGTTGATATCATCAAACAAATTTCGGAGTATATTTTGAAAGCAAAAAAGTTGTGATGCTCTCTCACCGAACGTTTCTTGTGCTTCAAAAAATTGACGTCATTTTTTTTTAGAGATTCATGACACGACAACATATTGCGTCACGTCTTAGCTTCCACATGGTGAAACCAATGTTAATTTCTAATGAAAAACAATCTATCCTTCTTTTTCTTTTTTTTTTCTTTTGTTTTCAAGTGACATAAGATACGTACTGACAACAAATATGCCAAAATCCTTTATAAAAAGATTAAAACTTCTAAGTAAGAAAAAATGACCAAGACATTATACTGAAGTGATTTAGTTTTCTACGAAGCCTCACAAAAATCATAATAGTCATTGGTAGGGTTATTTTTTGAATCCCACGACCTGACTAAGCGTTCTCGCTATATTCTCAGTGAGACGATCATGAGAGAATGAGAAGTCACGCCAGGATTCATTATTGGCGCTCACAATCTTCATTAACAATATAATATTCGCAACTATTTACACTATTTACCACATTCGGACTGTTGTCATATTTGTTGTCATATTCACAACGTTTCGGCCGTTGTACGTTCTTGCCTTCTTCAGAAGAAGACACTTAATGCTATTCTATTACCGTAAAGGCAAAAATGGCTCGCAAGCAACAAAAAACGATATGTGCTGTGTACGGCGAAGGTGCTTTAGCTGACAGAACTGTACGTAAGTGGTTCGCTAAGTTTAGAGCTGATGATTGTAACCTTATTGACGAAGAACGCTCAGGCTGACCGACCCCCATTGCATATGACGACCAAATCAAGACATTGATCGAAAAGAACCTGCATTACACAACTTGGGAATTGACAAAAACACTAAATTTATCAAAATCCATCATCCATGAGAACTTAGTGAAGTGGGTAATCAAATCGCTACGATAGTTGGGTACCACATGATCTGAGTGAAAAGAATCTTTTGGATCGCATTTATATCTGTGATTTGCTCTATAATGCAATGAAAATGCATCCGTTTTTTAAGCAAATTGTGACGGTTGATGAGAAACGGATCGTTCACAATAAGGCTCAGCAATATGTGATAAACGACATGTGCCAACTTTAGCCCCCCCCCCTAAAAAAACCCAGGTCTTCATCATAAGAAAGCCATTCTGTGCATCTGGTGGGATTAGAAACGAATACTGTATTATGAGCGTCTGTCAAGTAGCCAGTTAATTGATTATGAATACTCTACTGCTCGCAACTGGAAGAACTAACGGCAGCAAACCAAGAAAAAATTGACGAACAGGAAAGGTGTTGTTCTCTATCAGGATAATGCTAGAACCCACATTTTTTGGCGACCCGGCAAAAATTGTTGCAGTTTAACTGGGATGTGTTAACTCACACGCCATATTCACCAGACAAAACCTTCGGGTTTTCATTTATTCAGGTCCTTGCCAAATAATATCAATGGTAAAAATTTTAATGACATAAAAAAAAACACCTTAAAAACCACTTCTTAGCCGAGAAACCACCGACATTCTAGGAAGACGGAATCTTTAAGTTGAAGGGAAAATGGGGAACAGTTGCGCAAGAAAATGGTTCATATCTAGTTAAATATTTAATGGCATAATTTTGTTTTGTGTTCATTATATAGGACTAAAGTGTCGCCGCTGACACTTGGGTTTGAACATAGATCGCCAATGAGCAAACACTGGCGATCACATTATTGAATTAAGTACGGTGCACATGGCCAATCCCACTTTCTGAGCAGCGCAAGCAATGACCCGAAAAGAAGAGGGCATCACCATCATAGGTTGCTAATGTGCCGCAGATGTTAAATCATTTTTCCAACTCCCAACAAAAACTAAGGACTCTGTCTCTCTCTCTCTCTCTGTCCGTCTGTCTCTCTCTCTCTCTCTCTCTCTGTCTCTGTCTCTGTCTTTCTCTCTGTGGTTCTTATTGGCGGTGTTGATGAGTGACCTTCGTCCGCCCGGGTCACTATTTGCCCATAGATGGAATCTTAACTAGTTGCTACTACCTCAGATCACAGTGGACCTCGTAACAATTAAGATGGGGTTAAACTCTCCTCAAAAAACTCCAATCTCCCGATGAGAGGCCTTGCTTTCGTATTTAGTTTATAGTCATACTCGGTATATAAGTATATATGCCTGTATGAAGTTCCAAATTACTCTTTCGACAAGACGTGTGCTAATACCCTTTGAAATGAGAACATATCTGATTATCTTTTATGACATATTCATGCCTGAAAGCCATGGTTTGTTTTCTAATTGGCTGTTGGCGTATTGCTGATGATTTTTAAGTTGATTCTGTTGTTGCAATACAGTTTTACTTATTAAAAATATTAGGAATCGCGAATGTTAATACTTAAATATTAATAATTTGTTTGCAAAACTTGGAATTAATTTGGTAGAATTTTATTTCTTTCACCTCTTCCTAAAGCCAGCAATCGCGTTCCCCTTGGTAATTTCATTAACGTACATATGATGCTGCAAGCGGAGATATTTGTTTGTTCTTCGTAGGGAGGCGTGTGAAAAAAATGAAATACATTTCATAATGAAAATTTAGCTTGGAACAAACTTAAGATTTCAGCATCCAACAGCTACTGCTCCTTCCGGAGCTAATTTGTAAATGCGAACGCATTTGCCTTTCTTTAATTAGTGCTACTCTAATTACAGACCAAAATATCAGCTTTATAGAGAATTAGTAGAAAAAAATAAAGCCTTATTAGGTTATTGACCAGAATAGTCTTCCTATTGGTACAAAAATAGTCCATTGATCGAATTGATCAATTTGTAGCCAATCACATAATAGTAAAATCCTCGTCCCACCCTGTTATTTCATTGGACCATATTGGAATCAAATCTAGAAACAATTTTACAATCCCCAAAAAAGTTAAAATTCTGATCGAGATCACGAGCCACATAAAACATTATGGTTGCAGGACAACTGCATGTGCTGCAGCCGTAACAGCAGCATGTAGCTAGGGTAGAATCCTTCTTTCTTCAAGGTGATTTTGAATTCTTAGTCATCCTTCTTCGAGAGGGGCTCCCCTACCAAGAAAGCAACCAGCCCCTTTGCTTACAGCTGTTTGAAAGATATTACTCTTTTTCATTTTCATACCACTTCAGAACATAGATGATCATGGCTTTCCACAATTCCCTTTTTTAGTATTGCACATAAACACATCCACACTCATATATATATATATATATATATATATATATATATATATATATATATATATATATATATATATATGTAGTTGGATTGATGTGAGTTTTTGACCCAGGGCTTCACGCCCTTGCGATCGTCAGTCACATCAATCCAACTAAATAAGTTAGGTATATCACTGATATTAAGCCCTTTCAAATAAGTACCGCACATATATAATATATAAATAATATATATAAAACATCATATATGTACGGGTATATATATATATATATATATATATATATATATATATATATATATATATATATATATATATATATATATGAATAAAACGACAAGAGGAAAACTATTCTTAGGCGATGCGTTTCGTTATTATTAAATTTGCCTTGATAAAGTCATTCAGAGGACGAAACACGCAGGCTCAGAATAGTTTTTCCTCTTGTCTTATATATATATATATATATATATATATATATATATATATATATATATATATATATATATATATATATATATATAGGTAACTACACTCGTTTCGGAAAACCTTCGGTTTCTTGATTTGCCAATGATCAAATCAATATCGAAGGAAAAAAAAGGTTTTAAAAAAAGAAAGAGCTATGAACATGAATGTCTGTCGAAAATAATCGTACAACATACAGGTTCAAAGCCCAAAGAAAAAACCCCGATACGAGTAAACATATATATATGCATGCATGTGTGTGTGTGTGTGTGTGTGTGTGTGTGTGTGTGTGTGTGTGTGTGTGTGTGTGTTTATCTTGAATATGCTAGTTAATATGAATAATAATACCTAACTTCTTGAAGAGGAAGGGGCTAAACAAATGTGATCAATGTACGTAGAAGGGTGTGTCTGTCTGTCTGTCTGTCTGTCTGTCTGTCTCTCTCTCTCTCTCTCTCTCTCTCTCTATATATATATATATATATATATATATATATATATATATATAGAGAGAGAGAGAGAGAGAGATAGATAGATAGATAGATAGATAGATAGATAGATAGATAGATAGATAGATGTATATTAGGGAAATCTATGAGAAAGATCATCATCGGACTAAAGTGATATGTATGTTGCACAGTGGGTTCCCAAGCGGACATATCGAATTTTGACAACTTCCTCAAATGACTTTAGGACATGGAAAAATGAAAAGTTCAGTTTCTGTAGTATCAAAAATGGTCTTATTTGTCTTCTAACTCCAATTATTTCTCAAGATATGCCCATTTGAAGCTCGTGAATTTCAAGTTTTCGATACATCCTGGAAACATAAGTTTTTTTTCTAAATATGTCCCATAAGCCCCTAAGATAAGGCCAAATGCCCAAAGTTTGATTCAATATAAAAAATTGGGTATATGGACAGGTTTTTGACATATCTTTATGAGTTTTCCACAAAATTTACTGTAAAAATGGGCATTTTTTCCATCAAAAAGTCCCAAAATTGGCCTCCGCTGATAAATTTTGATGAAAAATTGCAGAAAAGCCCCGAGATTAAATTTTTCATGCTTCACATATAAGAATCTAGACATGTAGGGCTATCATAATCCATTTGGGTGAAAAAATTCACTCTGGGGAACCATTTTAATTTTTTTATATTGAAAAAATTTGGGCTAGCCTAAATTTCCCGTCATTTGGGACAACCTTCAATTCCCTTTGAATCCAAAATCCGGATAATTTATGTAATTCTCACTCAAATTTCATGATCCAGCCCACTTTTCCCATGTTTTTTGGGGTGCTGAATCCAAATCTGGCATCAGAACACCATAAAACTGCAGCATGCTCTTGGTATAAGTGATTAACTTTTTTCAGTAATCTTTGTGATAAGTTGTAGCTGTATATGATTTATTGTTCATTTTTAAACTTGAATATTTGAAACGCTCATTGTCTGTAGTGTCAAAAAAATGGTCTAATTTGTCTTCTAACTCTAAATGTTTCTCAAGATATGCCTGTTTGAAGTTCGTTCGTAAATGTCGGATTTTCCGCAAAATTTCTACCCTTCTATCTTTTGACCCCAACTTGGATTTTTGAGCCAAAAACTCATAAAAAATCATATCTCAGTTCTTGAAAATCAATTTTTTTGCATACCACAACCTAGAATTTGTCTAAAATGTACTTAAGCACCTGAAGCAGGTGCTTACCGTATGTTATTGTCATATGTCCGCTTGACCCCCATTTAAGCCCACTGTGTGTTGATGCAACTGTACATGAGAATGAAGGGGGAGGAGTGGCTGAATTTTTACATTTCTGTTATTTTTTGTAAACATGTTACTGATTTCATTCACTTTTATTTATGTTTTGAACACTTTTCTTATTAAATATCCCACATTGTGCTAATAGAAGACCTGCCAAGAAATGTGATATGCTATGAAAAAAACTGGACGCAAATTTACTGGGAAAGATCATGCGATTAAAACACTTTCTATATATTTTCGTATTAGTAAATTGCTTTCACTTTTAATCAAAGTAACATTTTTCTAAACCCAAATTATGGTCAAAATAATCTCGGTGAAGAATTAAAACATTGAGAGGGATATTTTTTAAAACGATCGCATTTTTGTCCATATAATGTTATATTTGAATTCTTTGGGGCTTTTCTTTGGGATAACTACATTTTCCACATATGTTTCTATTATAATCTCTGATAATAAAAACTTAATAATAATATATTGTTCTACTTTGTATTGAACCTTTTTTAAAAGTAAATGCTACGAACAGTGTATTTTTACTACATCTGTTCTTCCTTTCATTTATATATATATATATATATATATATATATATATATATATATATATATATATATATATATATATATATGTAAATAAAAAGAAAGAACAGTAAGATATATAATCCGGTGTTCTTATTGATATTTTAATTTTTTTATTTTTACAAAACAGTGCTCAAAGTAAATTTACCGAGCATAAATATTATAAATTAACTGATTTAAAATACGTGTTTTCGCTACACAGTAATAACCATGTTTAAAAAAAGGAAGCTAAAAATTTCAAATCCAATTATATTAAATTAAAAGCATTAGTTCTGTTTCATCTTCAAGCGAATTTTGAAATCCGAAATTCACTTGAAAATGAAACGGAACTAATGCTTTTAATTTAATTATATATTTTAATTTGAAGTTTTTAGCTTCAGTTTTTGAAACATGGTTATTACTGTGTAGCGAAAAACATATTTTAAATCAGTTAATTTATAATATATATATATATATATATATATATATATATATATATATATATATATATATATATATATATGTAATTTTCATAAAGGTGTAACCATGTGACTTTACTTGAACATTACTTCTCGTGTTCAGACCTATATGCGATTCACTATCAAATAATGATCGAAAATTGAAAATATTTATTGAATGTCATAGTAACCACTGGCTATTAGCATGGAGAGAATCAGAAGACAAACACCCCGAGTTATACAATTAAATAGCCTTGTCAATTCTAGATTTTTGTACGGCCGCCATGCATAGCATCCCACTCGCTCAAAGATTCCTATCCTATCAACTATACAAGGCTGTCAGCAGCGACACTTTTGTCCTATATAATGAACACAAAACAAAATTATGCCAGAAAAGTTCATAGGCTGACCAATTCTCTTTGAACTGCTATCAAACATGGCGAATTTTCAGTGGCTATAATGTGGAAAGAAACTGCGGGCCCAAGGCGTCCATAGCTTCTCTCCTACCTGGAGATTAACAATTCAGGAGTGCACAGACATATTCCATTGAGAAGATAACTGAGCATATTCACTTGTGTTTAGTTGGACAAGACCAACGTCCTTTTCATAAAGGATAAAGCTTCAGGCATGAATGCAAATGAAACGAGATCGATAAAGCCGAAAAGGTATTAAATTGTTCTCAGTTCTCATGGGGAGTTTGATATTCTAACAGGAAACCAAAAGAGTATGTACGGGTATATATATATATATATATATATATATATATATATATATATATATATATATATATATATATATATATATATTGGTTAATTCAGAAAAGCGTCTGCTAAAATATTGTTTTGTTGTTGTATCGAAACATACACACACATATTTATTATTCAAACGTTATTATAGTGGACAGATCTTATTTGAAATAAACGCCCCATTTCTATTTTTTGTTTTTTTGTTTTTTTAAAGCAAATCACCCCAAGCAAGGCGAGCGTGCCACTAACACACAAGGGGTTACAGACAATGAAAGTAAGAGTAAAGAGAAGTGTTTGGGAAAAGGATGAAGAGCGGGACAGGGATCAAGGTCAAGGCATCAGAAGATGTTGATTGACATTACATTTGAATATTTGAAGATTATAGCTACCAGGGAAGCAAGTGATAGGAAGGGAGTTCCACTGACGGGATGTGCGAGATATGAAGCAGTTGGAGTAGAAGAGATGGCTACATTTAGCCGTTTCGACAGTGAAAGGGTGAGACTGAGATGCCAACCTAGTAGCACGCTTAAATTCATGCAGTTTGGGAACCAGTGTAAGTAGGTCGTTGGCGCAGTAGCCATAAAAATACTTGAACAAAAGAGAGAAGCCACAGAACGACTGAGAGATAGAGACTGCAGACGGTATGCCAGATCAGGACCAATCACTTTGCATATCCGTCTCTGGATTTTGTCGTTGACCTGTGTCGTACGAGACAATTTTTCTCTCCAGAATCTATCTTACATATCTATATGTCTACCATTCACCTATGTTTAGAATATTACTGCCACAAATAGCCCGATGACCCTGTTATTTACCTTGATGTCCTTGATAAAATACAAAGAAGAATCAGCAATATTTTTGGTCCTAATCTAGAGGCTCGGCTTCAGTCACTTTCCCACCCCCGTAAGGTTGCCTACCCTGTATCTTTTCTATAAATACTTACACGGTAATTTTTTCGATGGGTTCTTCACTATAGTACCTAGATGTTTTGAATTTAAGCGCAGTACTGGATCGGCGTCTAGAACGCATCAATTTACTTTTGAGCTGGCTATATGTAATCGTAAGTTCTATGCTAACGGTTTCTTCTCTCGCACTTCTCGCTTGTGGAACTCACCTCCGGCTCCATGCTTTCCAGCCAATTTTAATCTGCAAAAATTTAAATGCAGTGTCAATCGCTATCTACTGTCCTCGTGATTACTCTTTCCCTTCCCGCTCTTTTCTCTTCCCGCTCTTTTATCTTCCCGCTCATTATTAATGTTTCTGTTCCTAATTCTTTCACGCCCTGTAACCCCTTGTGTCTTAGTGGCTTTACTGCTTTGCATGGGGTAATACCGATTAAAATAATAATAATAATAATAATAATAATAATAATAATAATAATAATAATAATAAAGTGTACAAGAATGCAACAGCTGGTCGGCTAAATATCTTGTTCGGTCTATGAGAATCTCTCAGCTGACCCTAGTGACCCGGTTTTCTCAGATCATTTATTAAAAAATGGCTTGAAGGGAATGAATCCTCACGTCTTCAATAATGTGTCCTTTGTCAGATCTCGTAGTCTGAAATACGGATTCAAAAATAACTTTACCAAATAACAAAAACCGCATTACTTCAAAACTTTCACAAGCAGTAACACCAGATAACAAGCCCCTTTCAAATCGTAGGCGCCCATGCCTCTCCAAAGACACCAATTCCAGCGAATCGCAAGGATTCTTCAGAAATAATGGCGGGATTTCTCGATGTCTTCTCCGCGGTTTTTAATTCAAAGTTACGGCTTCCGACAAATGAAGCTTGTAGGTCTTAGTGAGGAACATCCTTCTTTGAAGCTCGTGGACTGGGGAAATCAGAAACAAGAACACAAACAAAGAACCGCGCCAAATAACAGAGACTACATCAGTTGGTGAATTTCAAGAAACACAACAGCGCATATAACTCGATGAGAAAATAATGACATCTCACATCTACTACAAGCCTCTTGCTATTTTATCGCTACTTCCATGGAAAGTTCTCGGAAGAAATACATTCCTTAGTTCACCCAGTTCTAAACTTCACGGCTGAGACCATGCCACACCCGTTGCAGCGAACCCCCACCTCATTCCCTTTGTATTCCATTGATGAGATGTAAGTTCACTTTATCAGATTCTTCCCACGGACCGCTGCCTAGAGGAACCGACTCTCAGGAAGAAGCTTGCCCGGTCGCTACAAATTTGACTTGTTCAAATCTAGTGCTGCTCCTTGCTCTGTAACCGTCTACCTAGAGTGGCTTTTGGACACTGTACAGGGTGAAAATCATTGTAAAAGAAATGCATGAAGTGGTTATACTAAACACGGGTTGAGGAAATCGCTCGACCGTTGTTTCACATTTGGTTTCTTTTAGAATTGAGAAGTTAGATGACGTTACGGTGGCTGATTATTTGAAAAATAATGACAGAAACAAAGGATAATTAGACGTGGTGAACATCATTGTAAAAAACAAGAAACGTACTTTAAACAAAGGGTTAGGAAGGAAACGTCCATCAAAATAAAATGAGCTGGCAAACGTGTTTTTTCTGAAAAACCGTTTTAAGAATTTTTTTTTTTTTTACAGATTTCTAACACTATCTTTTCTGGCAATGAACGCCGAATGTTTCCTTATAAGTAAACAGCTAATCCTATCAATACCAATACACGACATTTCCTAATTTTTAAGAAAAGAATTGTATTTTTCCTGACCTGCAATTCTTGGAATACGTAAAGAGGCGCCAAGTAATACAAGGATTTGATGAAACCCACGTGATGTTATCGTCTGTTCGTGCGAAACAGCGAGTCAATCAGCTTCCAATGACCTTTTTTTTTTTAAATATAAATGAACAAATGATCTCTTTAAGCTCCCAAGTGTGAGAATATTGACACCCGTGTAAGTGGAAGCGGTACAGATAAAAAAGCATAATGGAATAGTGTAAAATAAGCAAGCTTATGTAAGAAGCAGCGACCTCTCGCAAATTGTTGCCAAAAGAAAGGAAGGCAGATAAAGTACAATAGAAAATATCGAAAATTTTGTTCTAGGTTTACCATTTTTATGGAGTGAAATGAGATCAATATTATCGGCTAGAAACCTGAAATCTAACTTGATTTTTTATTTATCTATTTTTTTTTTTGGATATTCTTTAAAAGTCTCCTACGATTCTGACGCGGTAAAAAGCAAAAAGCGGTCGATGAATAACGATAGATATCTAAAGCAATAAAGTTCAAGTCGTTCTCGCTGCACACGCACACACACACACAGACACACACACACATACATATATATATATATATATATATATATATACAGAGAAAGAGAGAGAGGAGAGAGACATAAATAAAAAGAGAAAGAGAGAAAAATTTAAACCAGCGTGACTGGGGTGGTCTAAGAGCATGTAGAGAAAAGCAGAGGCGGTGTTTTCCCCATATTGGGAGAACGCAGGTTCGAACGCTACCGAAGGGCACATTCATTAAGTTTACACAAAAATGTCTATCCACTAAATATGACTTATAATAATAAGAAGAAATAAAGTCGAACTAGGATTTTTTTTTTAAATCTATTAAATTCTTTCCAGGTTTTCAGATAAGACGTTTAGCCATCTTGACATCAAGAATCACTGAGAAAAACTTTGCGTTATTCAGCTAGACAGAGAACAGGTTAAAATCGTTTTCTGTCAGCCCGACTATATCTTCCCAAATGAGCAATTGTGAGAGGAAAAAGATAATTCAGGACTTCGGTAATGGTGCCAACATTCATACTATGGCTTCCATCTTCCATTCAAGAACCATCAAGAGGACGGTGAATGGGTTTAAAAAAGAGGGAGCTGTAGAGAAGAAAACTGGATCAGGAGGTCATAGAAGAAGAGAGTTCACCATTTTAACTTAGTGCTAAATACATTCTTATTATTCAAAGTAGAGTCCAGTAGGGTTATAAAACCCTCGCAGAATTTCAGTAAGATAGCTTTAATAAAGCTTAATCTAACAAATTTGTTTATACACGATTTAGACAATATTGTTGTTACACACGATATATATATATATATATATATATATATATATATATATATATATATATATATATATATTATAAATTAATAGATTTAAAATATGGTTTTACCGCTACACAGTGATAACCATGTTTCAGAAATGGAAGCTAAAGCCCCTGAATTTAATTTTGTTATTAAACCAAAGACATTAGTTCCATTTCCTCATCAAGCGAATTTTGGAGTAACTTACTTTTTAAAATTTACGGTTGTTAACGGCACAGGAAAGATTCATAGTTTGAGGGTTTCCAAGGTTACCGATAAATCCATTCATCTAGACAAGGGGTGGTAGAGGGTTCAATTTTTAATTCAGGGGCTTTAGCTTCCATTTCTGAAACATGGTTATCACTGTGTAGCGGTAAAACCATATTTTAAATCTATTAATTTATAATATTAATGCTCTGTAAATTTAAATTTACATAGAGCACTATTGTGTAAAAATAAAAATATCTATAAGAACACCGGATTTTATATCTTACTGTTCTTTCCTTTTTATATATATATATATATATATATATATATATATATATATATATATATATATATATATATATATAGTGGTTAATGTATGATGGGAAGTTTTCTTGTGACACGGCCTTTGGAACTTCATCGGACTAAATAGCAATATTTAATAATAATAAATATATATTTAAGATATTTTTTTATGTTTATACGTTCTTTTTATAGATACAAATATTTAAGTAAATGCTCTGTTTATAATAAACAGTATTAACAACATTTACCGGCCTGAATGTCCGAGAAATTTTCATAGAAAATATGCGTCCTCCGACAGCAATCGAACCTGTATCCTATACGGAACCGTCATATAGCGTGACGTGCTTTAACCGATTGGGTCACAGAGGAGCGTTCGGTTAGCAAGGTCGATTTTACCGTTTTTAAACACAATTCTCCGTGATTTTCTCTCATTCATTCATATCTGCTCAATGCGTATCCAAATGTAAACAAATGACGTCATACATTATGAAATGGATAGATTATACGTTCTTTTTATAGATACAAAAATTTAAGTAAATGCTCTGTTTATAATAAACAGTATTAACAACATTTAAGGCACGTCATGGCTATAGTATCACCAAATCCTAAAGAATGTTGTGCATTGCAGAAAACCGACTATATTGTCCTCTCTTAGAAGAAATTGAAAATGTATGTGTGCAGCAATCCCACTGAACACCTCAGCTAACGTTGACAAAGAAAGCCGTAGTTTCGCCCTACTAATAAATCAAAAAGACAAAATTTATTAAGAGCTACGAAAGACAGGAAATTGTGGAGAGCTGTGATCACCTATATCTTGAAGGGACAGAAGAGTTTAATATGTGTCAGGTATCGTTCATTTGGTCAGTATCAAAGATATTTGGCATGATACCAGGATAGTTCAATGCTACAAACCTAGTTTGTTGGACTCTAATTTACCATGAATCTAGTGGCGGACTGGCCAGTTTGCCAGATTGCCCGATAGCAAGCGCGCCCCTGGTGGAATCGGCACCCTATATTAAATAAAAATGCAATAAAGAAACAAACACAGACAACTGGTTTAGTAATAAAAGGGAATAAGGAACTTATAAAGTGATCTGCACATTATCAGTTACTCAAGTTCAATGTGAGAGGACATTTTTCAAAGCTAATGATGAAGGTTAAGAATTGTCTGAGAAAGATCCGGAATTAGACGTTCTGTTATTCATTGACAAAGATGATGATATTGGATACAGAAGCAATCATTGGCAGATTCGTACAATCGTCTTCTAAACACAAGCGATTGATCTTAATCTAGTGGAGTGAATGCAATTTCTTGTGCTTTTGAACTATCTGTAACGGTGTAAATTACGCAGTAACCTATTTAAAAATATCAACTAATTACTTAAAAATAAAAAAAAGAATATTAAATCATTACATTCTGCATTTAGATTTGATATCTATTGTCAGATACCACAAAAACTTTAATTGTACCTTTTTTGTTAATTTTATTTATTCGTTATGAAAATTAAATGATAGCGATGTAGTTATGGATGAGAGCCCTTTGTCTCCTGGCAACTAATATTTTTAGACACTGTCGCCTACTAAACTGAACCCTACATCCTGCTCTCAATGTCTTAAACATAACCCAGGCACGGGTAGATTTTCTGTTCCTATGCCTTACCAAATGGCAACCCGGGATTTGGTCCCAGAGCTACATACGGTTAGGATTTCAGATCTGTCCTTCATCTAGACTGACTGCCTAGTACGTTAGACGTACAAGCTCGTGACAGTCTCTGGTGTCAATTTTATCTTCGACTATAAAAATTGAGGAAAACAGTATTTTTGAGAAACACCAGTAAAATAAGAAAGAACTATTTTCTGGGAGCGTGCTTAAACAAAACTATGTGTATGTTGCCCTCCCTATCAATTAAAATTCAAGATTCACGAATGTAGAAAAAACAAAAAATCAACTGAATTAATTGTCATTTTTTTTTCGACTCCAAAACACATGTTGCCTTTTAATTAAAAATTCATCACTCTTTCTGGTATAATTAGTTCCTTGTCAAACTATAACGTGAGGTTGGCGATCTTTCGTGTCAGAGAACCCGGCCCCCGACATCGGCCTAAACACACACAGACAATATCTACGATTGAAAAATCACAAGCAACTCATTCTTCTCTTTGCATTTATTTGTTGAAGTGTCGAACTGGGAGTTATCGTCGATCATTGGTTGTAAATTTTTGATCAGCTGACCTGAACAGTCGGCGTTATCTGTACAAACAGATGTTCACGACGTTTTCATTGGGCACGTGGAAGTACACCATTTACTGTCAAGCAATAATTAACAACAGAGAATTATTGACTAAAAAATATCGTAAACGATACGATATAAAACAAAAGTCTTGTCACAAGAATTTATTCACTATTTAAATTCATTAGTTTTTCACTATCATCTTCGTTTGCTTGTTTTTATTTTATCATTTCACTCCAAGCAAGGCAAGAAAGTCACTAACACGCTATGGACATAGCTATCTATTGAACTGTAAGAAGTTTGTCGTGCCAAACCATACGGTGAATGCCATCAACTTGTTCATCACAGGCTGAATTAGTTTTTCTAGTTTCATAAGAAATGGGTAGTCTGTTGCCAAATAAATTTGGGGGATGGTTTAGTTGCAGGAGATGCCGTATTTGAATGCCAAATATTTACCAATTTGTCATAGATTTTCCTAAAAGACTCAAATATGAACTCAACCAATATTTAAGTACAATTATCTCAAATGTGAACCTATAGTCTCAAGTATAAACTCGGCCATTGTCTACCTGTAGATTTAATCATAAATATGATAATATAAATATGTTTATATTTTGTCCATAGACTCAAGTATAAAACCCGACCAATGTCTACCTATAGCTACAATTATAGATATCACCAATGTTTGTCTATAATCTCAAGTATAAACTCGTCTAATTTCTAGTTATAGACTCAATTATAAATATGACCGACGCATGTCTAGAGTCTCAAGTATAAGCCCGATCAATGTCTACCTATAGCCACAATTATAAATATGACCAAAGCTCGGATATAGTCTCAAGATTCGACAAGATTTTAACAACAGACTAAAATGTAAACTTGACCATTGTTTACTTATACACTCAAGTATAAACCCGACCAATGTTTACCAATAGACACAAGTTAAACTCCGCCAATGTTTGCCTATAGGCCCAAGTATAATGAAGTGAAATGTCGTAAAACCCACCAGTCTATCCCAAACATTTGTTCTGTGCGTATTTCCTTTAGAAAATAAAAGACGTCGGCTTCATAGTATCTTGTAAATGCTAGTTGAAGTGAGTTAATCGCCTTCTCAAATCTGTTTGACAGTTGGTTGACCTTATTTCCGTTTGATAGAATGTCTGAATAATTCATTTGATTCCATTCTTATAGTGTCTACTCCATGCATTCGCGCGTCTTTCCAACGCCGCGGATACTTTCAACAGTATTCCACTTGACACTAGAGTCTAAACTCTAAAAGGAAGTAAACGCTGGATGCTGGTAGGCGTCAGCCACGGGGGTTTGGGAAGCGTGTCAAAGATCAGTAACCTGCCGGAATGGACGCGGCTAATCAATTAATTATTCACTAATTGTATGATAATTTGTCGTATGTCCATCAGTTCCAATCTAATCGATATGTTGTGCACAAAAGAGTTGGCGATGGGGAGCAACTATATGTGTGTGAGTCTCTAATGAAACAAGGAGAAACATTCAGGGGATAGGAAATAAACGCGAGGATGACGTATTCACACACGGCAGTCGAAGGAAAATACAAAGGCATTCTTTGATAAATGGACTATGATAAATTTTGCGATGAATAAGAGAAATTCAACTAATTTAATTTCTTAAAACTTCGAAAGGACGCGTTGTCTCTCCTTGAATTCGGAACGCCATAGATTATACTAACGGTTGTTTAACAATCAGATGAGGCAATGAAAATGAAAATCAAACGCAAAATACCAATTCTAATTTTCCTCCACATCCCATTCTCTGATGAAGCTTTAATAAAAGCGAAACATTTTAGATTGACAAACGTAACCCATTCACTCATTCGTTATATATATATATATATATATATATATATATATATATATATATATATATATATATATATATATATATATTTAAAGACATTTTTATGTTTAACATTGTTTTTATAGATACAAGTATTTAAGTAAATGCTCTGTTTATAATAAACAGTATTAAATAACATTTACCAACCTGAATGTCCGAGAAATTTTCATACAAAATATTCGTCTTCCGACAGTGTGGCTAGACGTTCGATTGCTTCAAGCCGGGATTGAAACTCGATCCGGTATTAGTCAAAAATTCTACCCCTAGACTATCGCCGCACGGGAGAGAGGAAGGGAAATTTTAGCGTTTTTTTATGCAAAATGCGTTAGTGGCCCGAAGACACTCACACACACATATATATATATAATAAATGGCAAGACTTAGTCTCTTTAGGAATTTTAGGTAATTTATTCAAGGACCTGTATTTATACACTAATGTACTTATTTTTTGACAGTTTATCACCCCCTTGTGGATTATTTTGAAGTCGAAACGCATTTTTGGGAATATAAGTATAATTAATAATTTTTGACAGACAACAAGATTTTTCCGGATATACATTTTAATATTTATCTCATAGCCTGATGGAGAAAGATAGGTAGTCATATCTTCGCCAAGGCTATTTTCGCATGTCAATATAACGAGCCCGACTGGAATTCGAACTCGGCTCTCAGATTTCTTATTCCGAGCCGTTATCCATTACACTACTCGTAATGCACTCTAAACATAATGGGATAAAAAAAGTACAGGAATCCTGGCTACTGTGTACATCGGTAACTATAAAGAAATCAATTTTCAATTACCATGGTTAAACTGAAGAATAGTTTACCGCACTAATCGCGTATTATCTATACACTAATCGAATTTTGGTATATAGAAATTTTAGCTCAGTTATCAAAAACGCATTAATCGGATGTGCATTAATCGAGGGATGCCTGTATATATTAATAGATATGTATTTATACGCACAGTATGCGTGTGTCATTTTATTTATTTCTCTTTCATGTCCCCATAGAATTTTCCTATCCGTTCATACTTTTCAGAGTCTCATTGAATTGATGGAAATGAGATTGATTTTATCCCGT
Organism: Acanthosepion esculentum; assembly: GCA_964036315.1. NCBI lineage: Eukaryota > Metazoa > Mollusca > Cephalopoda > Sepiida > Sepiidae > Acanthosepion > Acanthosepion esculentum. Next base: position 36,536,075 of record OZ038504.1, on the reverse strand, counting down.
TCATTTATATTTGATTAAAAATGTATTTTTGTCAGTTGATTTTATAGCGGAGTTCTTTTCTTCAGACGCCATCGAAAATCTAACGGCTTCGGCGTATTTGTCAGTAAAACCGACAAATAAAACTTCTTTTTTCGCTATTGCATTTAGACTAGGCTTTGCTATCTTTACAAAGTCAGTATATTGGCCCATGAGACCAGCACCAACAAGGTCGAAATGCAATCTGATATCTTGTAAAAGAAAGATGGGCGGATTTATGGCAGGCTATCGATCTTCGATAACGATGTTTGCTTTTTAAAAATAAGCAACTTACGTATCGACTTTGCTCTCCATTTTTTTACCTAATGCCGATTATTGTGTTTATTTTTAGATATGTTTCTGTTCTTGGTCAGTGTGTCGAAAAGGTTACAGCATAAATTCCCGGTGGTTTATTGAAGAGAGTGATAGAGAAAAAAAAATTAGGATGAGCGAAAACGTAACATGTGAAATAAAAAGCTAAAAACTTTACCAAATGAATTGGAGGGCAGAGGAATTGGTTCGATAAATTGTACAAAAAGAAGTGAAACAGGGAAAGGGGAAGTGAAGGGAAAAAGATCGATGAATAAAAGAAAGAAGTCAAAAATATATAACTCAAAAAGAATAAAAGAAAAATAGAAAGAACAGTGGAATTAAAAGAAAGAAAGAAAGAAAGAAAGAAAGAAAGAAAGAAAGAACTGGAAGTAAAAGGAAGTAGGGAAAAAGGAAGAAAACGCAAAGAAAGAAAGAAAGAAAGAAAGAAAGAAAGAAAGAAAGAAATGGAAGTAAAAGGAAGTAGGGAAAAAGAAAGAAAGAAAGAAAAAAAGAAAGAAAGAAAGAAAGAAAGAAAGAACTGGAAGTAAAAGGAAGTAGGGAAAAAGGAAGACAATGCAAAGAAAGAAAGAAAGAAAGAAAGAAAGAACGGGAAGTAAACGGGAGTAGGGAAAAAGGAAGAAATCGCAAAGAAAGAAAGAAAGAAATAAAGAAAGAAAGAAAGAAAGAAAGAAAGAACTGGAAGTAAAAGGAAGTAGAGAAAAAGAAAGAAAGAAAGAACTGGAAGTAAAAGGGAGAAGGGAAAAAGGAAGAAAACGCAAAGAAAGAAAGAAAGAAAGAAAGAAAGAAAGAAAGAAAGAAAGAACTGGAAGTAAACGGGAGTAGGGAAAAAGGAAGAAATCGCAAAGAAAGAAAGAAAGAAGGAAAGAAAGAAAGAAAGAAAGAAAGAAAGGAAGAAAGAAAGAAAGAAAGAAAGGAAGGAAGAAAGAAAGAAAGAAAGAAAGAAAGAAAGAAAGAACTGGATGTAAATGGGAGTAGGGAAAAAGGAAGAAATCGCAAAGAACGAAAGAAAGAAAGAAAAAAGAAAGAAAGAAAGAAAGAAAGAAAGAAAGGAAGAAAGAAAGAAAGAAAGAAAGAAAGAAAGAAAGAATTGGAAGTAAAAGGAAGTAGGGAAAAAGAAAGAAAGAAAGAAAGAAAGAAACAACTGGAAGTAAAAGGAAGTAGGGAAAAAAGAAGAAAACGCAATGGAATTGAAAGAAAGACAGAATGAAAGAAAGAACTATAGAAAGAAAATAAAAAATGAAAAAGAAAGAACAATGGAAATAAAGGAAAAACAGAAAGAATGAAAGAATGATATAAAGAAAAGAAAGAATGAAAAAGAACAAAAGAATTAAAAGAAAGAAAAAGCAATCATAGAAAGAAACAAAAAAGGAAAAAGAAAGAAAGTATAATGGAACTAAAAGAAAGAAACAACAATAGAATGGAAAGAAAGAACGAACGAAAAAAAACAATAGAAAAAACGAAAAGAAAAACGGAAGTAGATGAAAGAAGGAAAAGGAAAGAAAGACGAAGGGAAGTAAAAGAAAGAAAGAACAGAGAGTCGAAAGGAAGGAAAGGCGGCATGTATTTCTTAACCCAATTCGGAAAATAACCTCGGCAAAAACGATTCTGTTTTTCATCGAAATTCATGGCAGACCCCAATAGAAAAGACACTGGATCAGAAAAAGCAAACAAAAAAGAAACAGTGCGGGTTTCTAAAAACAAATACGTTCTTCAGAACTGTGAGATAACCAGGCCATAAACAGAAAAAAAAATGTACACTTAGAAAAAACGCAAAATAAACTTAGATCAGCTAAATGAGCGAAAGAGATTATATTCGGAATATGGCATGCTATAACATATTTCCACGATGGGGCATCAATCGATCACGAGTCTCGTAAGTCATCAGAGTCGTAGGGTCACCAGACGTACTTGTAGAAATGATATGTCTTGGTCAAGACAGCCTAACGGAGCCCAACCTCCTCCAGGCTGGTTTGAATTGAGAGTTTTCCTTCTTCCAAACCGGTTGCAGCACCACGTGTACTGCAATCGCAGTAGAAATGGTGTGTCTTGAGCAAGACAGCCTGACGGAGTCCAACCCACCTTCAGGCTGGTTTGAATTCAAAGTTTTCTTTCTCCTTCTCACCCAAGGCCATAGATCCCTGTTATTTACAGATGGGAAGAGATAGGATAAATATCATACTTTTGCGAAGTGTGAATGTAAAGGATCCGACTGGAATTCGAACTGGGCTCTCCGATTCCTCAATTACTCCAACCCATTACTTCACCGTGTCGAAATTAAATACAAAATGGCATATTAAAAGAACAACATTAACTATTAATTCCTACTCGCTGTAGATACCCGTTTGTTTTTTGGTACAAGATACCATATCAGGGACTTTACTAAAAGATTTCCCTTCTAATCGAGATCCGGACACGCACTGGACTAGCGGAAGAAGCATTCCAAAAGTTAAGCAACATGCTAGAAACAGTAAAATTCCGTTAGAAACAAAGAAAAGTGTTACGTGTTATTTGTCAACTTATATGGCAGTGAATGCTGGCCAATCTCCCGACGGATATGAAGAAAAGAAAATTGATTAATTTTTACGACTTAGTTTATTTAAATACTCAAAAAGTTCTTAGATTGTAAGAATGTTTTTCTTGGAGAAAATAATGGTTTAGTGATACAACTTTTGCTAATTAACCTATATCTTGTAGAGAGATGGGGATTCATACCTTTCCTAAAGGTATTTGCATGTAAGTTAATATAACGAATCCAACTGGAATTGGAGCTCTCTGATTAACAATTCCGAGTCATTATCCATTAAACCACCCGGAAATCCAACCTTACAACCTTTGGTATTCCCAAGCGGTCACCCATCTAAGTACTGACCAGGCTGGACGTTGCTTAATTTCGGTGACCGTAAGTTAATCGGTATTTCAATATTATGTGTCTGTAAGCCGAGAAAACTAGAGTCTGCAGAAATAATGTTCTACAGAAGGATACTGAGAATTCCAGAGCGACTAAAGTCTTAAAGAAAAATGCAATAGAAAGAACACTTATACTCATAATCCAGAACAAAAAAAGTTGAAATTATTTGGACACACAATGAGGAAGGAAGGATTGGAAAACTTTAAGACTCACGGGGCATATTTTGGCCAAGATCGATATGGGATGACAGGCAGCCACTTACTTGATGAGGTGGAAAGAAGGGTGGGAAATATAAAATAGAGAAAAATTGCTAGGAGATTGGAAGTTGTGGAGAGCCATAAATATGATAGTCTATGTTCTGAACGGACCCGTCACATAGAAGAATGAGGGCGCTGGTCAGCATTATAATGAAGGGATGTTGAAATATAGTCTGAACAACGATGATTTTTTTTTTAAATCTATTCTATTTGGTTATATTTTGAGAAATTGATCCGCTTGAGAACTCAGCACCTATCTGTCTATTATATATCTATCTCAGTTCATTATCTATCTATCTATCTATCTATCTATCTATCTATCTATCTCAGTTCATTATCTATCTATCTATCTCAGTCGCTTATCTATCTCAGTCGATTATCTATCTATCTATCTATCTATCTATCTATCTATCTATTCACTCTGCCTCCCCACTAAGACGATTGTGACACAAGGTAATTTTTTAAGGTGGGGCACCCGAGCGCGTACACCCGTGCCAGGAAGAAAAATTGCCAGCAGCCCCCTCAACCGTCGTTTGTGCAGGCCTCGATGAGAGCACCGATTCCTCTCTCTGGTGCAATGAGAGGGCACGGCCTCGGGCAGCTGTTCCCCAGGGCTGGGCACCCCTCAGTATAATTTTTCTCAGTTGCGACTCTGACCTTTGAAGAAGTCGCCTCTGAGTGTATTCTGCTCAAAAACAGAGACGCAACTGAGAGATGATAAATAGATGTGTTACAAACCCCTCGAGGGAGGGGTTTATACAATTACACAATCTATCTATCTATCTATCTATCTATCTATCTATCTATCTATCTTAGTCTCTTCCCATCTATCTATCAATGTATCCAGTTCATTTTCTATCTGGCTTTTTATCTATCTATATATCTATCTATATATCTATCTTCATATCTATCAATCAATCTCAGTCCATTATCTATCTATCTATCTATCTATCTATCTATCTATCTATCTATCTATCTATCTATCTATCTTAGTCTCTTCCTATCTATCAATCAATATCAGTCCATTATCTATCTATCGCAGTCTCTTCATTATCTATCTATCTATCTATCTATCTATCTTAGTCTCTTCCTATCAATGTATCTCAGTTCATTTTCTGTCTTTTTATATATCTATCTTAGTCTCTTCATATATATCAATCAATTTCAGTCCATTATCTATCTATCTATCTATCTATCTATCTATTTCATCTATCTATCGCAGTCTCTTCATTATCTATCTATCTATCTATCTATCTATCTATCTTAGTCTCTTCCTATCTATCAATCTATCTCAGTCCATTATCTATCTATCGCTGTCTCTTCTTTATCTATCTATCTATCTATCTATCTATCTATCTATCTATCTATCTATCTTAGTCTCTTCCTATCTATCAATCTATCTCAGTCCATTATCTATCTATCGCTGTCTCTTCTTTATCTATCTATCTATCTATCTATCTATCTATCTATCTATCTATCTATCTCCTCATGCAAACAGACACGTGTGAGAGCTGTGATCCTTCATGTGTTAAAGAAAGAGAAGTGTAAGGAAAATTAAACTATTTCCTTACACTATTCCATTCCCTGGTGTTTGCAGTTTGAACTTGTATCTTCATCGGTCATTGCTCAAGTCCTCTTCGTTTTGCTTGGCATTTTCCCATAAATAATCAGTTGACAATATGTTATTTGTTGTGGGTAACTGTTTATTTTGACACTGTTCGCATTCTCCTACTTAATGTTAACGCGAACTAACTTGGCTCCGCTCCCGTTTTTGTCTCAGACCCTCACCGGATAAACTCCAGGGAAAGAGAAATGACTTCTTTAGAAGATGGATTCTTCCTTAATATTCGTTAAAACAACCTCTTTCAAGTAAAGAGCATTTAAACACAGATGAAAAATCTCTTCCATCATGTTGAATACGAAGAAATGATTAGTAAACTCCCTTAAAACCCATCCCTGGATCTCAACATGTTGACAACAGGTCTGTGTTTCAGTAACATCGGGTCGCACACGGCTGCCAAAGTCGACCTCACCGGTTTAAAGCTTCGTCTTTGTTGAAAATCCAACAGCGACTGTTCCAGAAAACAAACAATTCCTAGTGGTTCCAGCCTCGTCGTCTAGCAATTTGGAACCAAAACCAAATGTCACAGTACATACCACAGTTTGCCTTATCGGAATGAGTGATTTGATAGGAGTAATCTCTACCGTGGAACTGCCTCTGAGACTACCACTGATTAGAACCGGCTCAACCTAATTAAAGTAAATGCAGAGACGTGTCCTCATCTTTATTGTCATATTCATGACGTTTCGGCCGTTGTACTCTCCGGCCTTCTTCAGGTGATTGGAATTTCGAATCAAACTTCGCCCACCTTTATATTTAGTTCCACGTGCCATGCCTCTTCCTGATATTTCAGAGTCACTTATTTCCCTTTAACTCAACACTCGAAGGTATTTGTTCACCTCTGCTGGGTCAAGTCACCTCTTTGCGTCAAGTCACTGGATTACCAACGCTTTTATCCACTGTGCCATGTGTCCTTGAGGACATCGTGAATATGGCAACAAAGATGAGGGAAAAAATGTAAATACTGCAAATAGTTACAATACCTCATCTCAGAAATAGAGACAGAAAGTACAAGTTGTTAAAATAACCCTAATTAGTTCTTAATTTAAATTTCATATATATATATATATATATATATATATATATATATATATATATAATAAGAAAAGCTACGTACGCGTTTCGTTCTCTGTATCAATGCAAATATAAATATATATATATATATATATATATATATATATATATATATATATATATATATATATATATATATAGTTAGATCTAGAGAGCTAGACAAACCTACCACGGTTTCACCTAAACGGATCGTCAGGGAAGGCCGGCTAACAAGGTAAGAAAGAACGGAAACTTATAGTCAATATATTTTTATAGTCTAACTCATATTTTGGTCATAATGGTTTGTTAATTTGTTTATTATTTACTTTATTTATTTGGGTTCATTGATTTTGTTTTTTATTTTCTATTTATGTATTCTATTTCGTCTGTTCTAACGGGTGTGATTTGGTAAGTAAAAGTAAATAAAATATACAGTATAATAAACAAATAATAAAAAGCAAGTAAAATATCCTAATCTAAATTCATCCAAATAAATAAATAAATAAACAAACTAACAAACCGATCCCGATAAATTAACCGTTTGAAAAAACAAATAAAGATAATCAATCCAAATAAATACATGAAGTAATAACAAGTTAAAAACAGCACCCGCCAAAATAATAGTTAGAATAAACTACAACAATCAACCTCAAAATTGAATAAATAGCTTTAATTATCTTCCTAAACGAAAACAAAACTATTAAATAAGCCATATAAACAATTTTTACTACGTTAATAAAAACACCGATTAAAATAAAAATAAAAATAAATAAAAATAAATAATGAAAAGCAAAATAATTTAACCCAAATAAATAAATAAACGACTTCTGGTAAAATAACCGCCAAAATAGACTCCCCACAATGCACCACTGACCCGTATATATAAATAGCCGAGAAAAATAACAGCACTCGTGGCCTGACGATTGCGTCTAGCATGAAACAGACTGTCGCCTCTAAGTGATGACTTCTATGTTCACCTTCATATTTATATATATATATATATATATATATATATATATATGTGTGTGTGTGTGTGTGTGTGTGTGTGTGTGTGTGTGTGTGTGTGCGTTTGTGTGTGTGTGTGTGTGATGGCACATGATATAGATATATAATAAATATAAAAGTGGCATAGATATATATAATAAAAGATAAATTATAAGAAGGAAAACTGTAGAGTGATACCTAGACTCGACGCCCTCAGGTAACTTGATTCGATTAACCTAGTGGCGGACTGACCAGAGTGTCAACTTGCTCGATAAAAGTGCCCCTTCTAATGGAATCGGCACCCCATATCAAATGAAAATGCCATAAAGAAACAAACACAGACAACTGGATAAATAATTAAAAGGGATAAGGAATTTATAAAATGATCTGCACACTATGAGTTACTCAAGTCCACCAAAACAATGCATTCTTACCTACCATTCTTACAACATCCACCATAATACCTCATTGTCTCTATGAAAATCCTATCTCGTCCCCATATGTACAATTCATAGCGATGAGCGATATTTATTCTGATATGTACAGAAATGTAGCACGAGGCCAAAATGAGCAATGGTGAAAAGGACCGTCTTCTTCTGTCTTAAGATTTTAGCTAGCCACGATCACTGACCCAAATATACCACAATATTCCTTGCACCAAAGCAACGCATTCTTACTTGCATTTCTCATAATACCTCATTGTCTCTATAAAAGTCCTAAAAAGTCCCGATATGTTCAGCAATTTAAAAACTAGCCCCAATGAGTATTTACAATATGAAAACAAAACTATTCATAGCGAAGAGCTCGTCCGAACTATTGTCATGAATGTATTTATAGAAAAGGCACAGAGAGGCAACCTTACGGCGGTTGGATATTTGACTGAAGCCGAGCATCCATTGCTGATTCTGCTTTGGATTCTATCAAGAAATTGTTATGAAAATTACACGATAGAATTGTAATTGTGTGTGACCCCCAAAGCCACCTTTGTCTGTTTGCATTCAATAATTGTATACCTAGTCAGCCACTGACTTCTCTAGCGGTTACTATAATGCTTAATGATTTTATTATATAATAGTAAATTGTGTTTTATGAAGACTAATATTAATTGATAGAACAATTAAATCTTATTCTGACAGCACCCTTCTAAGCTGCGTCATTAATTGGCATAATATTTAGTGTAGTGAATATCTGCACGGTGTCGGTGAATTTGGGCTAGCATAATGCGTTTAATTTCACACAAACTACCTTGGGAAGGGAAACACCCCGTCTCTTATCCACCCACCAATTATGTGTTAAATCGCAAGGTAGAGTAGGATCACTAGCCTTGAATGTCAACCAGTCTAAAAAAAAGATTAGTTCTGATTAGCCAAACTATGGAGAATGCAACAGTAAACCAGTCTTCTCAATTCACATATAATAAAAAGAGGAATCTCTACAAAGTCATGATCGCCTACATCCTGAAAGGGCGTGGTTTTTAAAAATAAAATAAAACTTTTCCGTGTCTTTATGCTAAAAAAACTATTGCTTTTTTTAAAATTATGTCACTTGTTGCTCTTATTGGATTTTTTTTATCATTAATTCTTTGTTTATAATAATAATGATAATAATAATAATAATAATAATAATAATAATAATAATAATAATAATAAATTTAAGTTTTAAATAAATTGTTGTGACGAAAGGAACTGGAAGCAAAAGGAAGTAGGAAAAAAGGAAGAAAAATAATGGATTTGAAAGAAAGAAAGAAAGAAAGAAAGAAAGAAAGAAAGAAAGAAAGAAAGAAAGAAAGAAAGAAAGAAAGAAAGAAAGAACTGGAAGTAAAAGGGAGTAGGGAAAAAAGAAGAAAGAAAGAAAGAAAGAAAGAAAGAAAGAAAGAAAGAAAGAAAGAAAGAAAGAAAGAAAGAAAGAAAGAACTGGAAGTAAAAGGGAGTAGAGAAAAAGGAAAAAAACGGAAAGAAAGAAAGAAAGAAAGAAAGAAAGAAAGAAAGAAAGAAAGAAAAAACTGGAAGTAAAAGAACTGGAAGTAAAAGAAAGTAGGGAAAAAGAAAGAAAGAAAGAAATGGAACACGTATACTAAAGAAAAGTAGAAAAACCGAAGTGAAAAAAATAATTTAACTTAAATTTACTACAAATTCTTGTGGCACGTTATTCCACGCGCTTTTGTCTCTCGTAGTCTAGGAGATGGTCAACGCTGAATTACAACCAACCTGAAGAGGGATGCGTTTCGCCAGGTTCACACCACTGCTGCAGTACGTGTGGTCTACCAATGGCCCTAAATAGGTCACGAGACTCACGTCGATTTATCATACAATACACACGAGAAATATTTTATTTGAATTTTGCACTTTTAACTGATTTACCAAAGAGTGTTTCGTTCTGCAGAATAGACTTTATAACAATGGAATTCTAACGAACTTACATGCTTTGGAAATATTTTTAAAAATAATTTTAAGTTAAGACAGGATTTTTATATTCAGACCGTGTTCAGCTATTTCTAGTTAACATGAATTTTATCATCATTTTTTTAAATATTCTGTTTTTCTGTCAATTATCTCGTGTTAAATCTTGCAATTCACTAAATGTTTAAAATATTCATATGAACAACTTCTCTTCTTTCTTTTTTTTTACAAAAGTAAATGTATAAAACATTAAATCAATTGCGAGAAACTAAAAAAGACATTTATTCATCACATACATGTCACTTTTTTTTTAACTCAGCAAAAGACAAGTTCGGCCTATTTTGCAAACAAATTACTGGTTACATCATCTCGACGAATTCAGTTCTGTGAGAGACGCAAATTGTTTCACTTTGCACTCGTTTCGAGGAGGTGCGGAAAAGTTTACGAGCCGACCCACTTTCAAAAATCTGAACAAATGATCAGACATCAAAATTATTTTTAAAGGCTTTGTGGCTGCTTTCTGTGTTGTCTTCCATTATGACATAGACGATCATGGCTCTCCACAACTTCCTGACCATTCCAGCTATTTCGAAACCCTGCTCCGCCATCTATTTTCTCAGGTTGATCAAGTATGTTATGCGTTGTTTTCCTCTGTCAGATTTTCCAAGCCTTCCTTCCTCATTGAATACCTAGAGGTTCCAACTGCCTATTCCCGATGTTCAGTATAAGTTTCATTTTTGTTTCCATTTTCTCTCAAACCTCGTCGGTCCATGGTTTCCTAAGCATTTTTCTCTAGAACCATATTTCTATTGTTTTAAGTCTCTTCTTCATCTTTGAGGAAATTGTCCAGCATTCACTGCCATAATTGAAGACAGATATCACAGACTCCGTAGTTTTACATTATTCGGACTATTGTCCTCATCTTTGTCGCCATATTTATTACAACATTTTCGGCCGTTTCAGGTGGTTGGAATGTCGAACTGAACCCTTTATTTCGCTCACTGGGGTAGACTGTTCTAGTTTCACGTGCCATGGATAGTGGATGTCAGTTATCAGTTATCTCCTGTTAATTTCCCTCTGAAAGTTCTCCACTGCCTTTGCCGGGTATTGAACTCACACTCTTTGGGTCCTGTCACTTGGATCTAACTAACTCCTTTATCCACTGTGCCATGTGCTCTTGAGGAAGGCCGGAGCGCACAACGGCCGAAACGTTGTGATAAATATGGCGACAAAGATGAGGACAATAGTCCGAATAATGTAAATAATGTACATAATACCTCATCTCAGAAATATAGACAGATACTCCGTAGTTTTATTTATTTATACCCTTCGTTGATATTTCTAGTAACCGCAAGGAATTATAGTTTCAAGAGTTTTAAAGAAAGCTATAGTCCATCATTCTCTTCGGGGTTCGGGAAACTATACACATGCTTAATTTGTTTAATGCTTGTTCGGAGAAATAATGAATATGTAGTGTCATTTGTAATTATTCATAATCACAATTAATATAGGAAATAAATTTCCAAGAACAATTTTAAAATTTGAAACTGTATTTATTTTTGAATACTGATTTCGAACATAAAGGTGTATATAAATCGAGTTTCCCGTGTGTCGCTTTTCATGATAACCATTATACGGACGTCTTTCTGGTATCGAAGAGGTTCATATATTTAGTGAACGGCATCGCTCATAGTTTATAGTAGAAAAAGAAATAAATGGTACAGAAAGGTCAGCATGTACCCCTAGTTGGCGGTGAGTTTTTACCTAACGAAACACTTCGCGTCCCTCTTTGCATAAAGAAAGTTGCTTCGTGCAGATCCGTAGACGAGAGCTCATATTTTAGTTGACTGACCACAACCTGTTGCAAAGTCATATAAACGCGAATCAGTTTGAATTATAACTGAATTTGAATTCATAACTTATCTGTTGTCTACAAGATTCAGACAATTTTCTTCATCAGTAATGACTTTACTAATTACATCGTTGATGAAAGAATTGGGCGAGCCATTAGAAATATTAACATAAATCAAAATGAACATAACACTTCGTCAAATAACTCGAAACATATCCTACTATACCGTAATCAAATGCATTCTAACTATAAACAAGATGAAAAAATCGTAAAAAAATTCGCATAAATAACGATCCCAGTTAAAAATAAAATAAATATTTTATTTCTTTATTTTGTTATAATATATAATTATATATATATAATTATATATAATATATATAATACATATATATAATATATATAATACATATATATAATACATATATATAATACTTAACGAAAAACTTCGCGTACCTCTTTGCATAAAGGAAGTTGCTTCGTGCAGATCCGTAGACGAGAGCTCAGATTTTAGTTGACTGACCACAACCTGTTGCAAAGTCAGGAGATATAAACGCGAATCAGTTTGAATTAATTCAAACCAACAGGGATTGGTTAAAAATCCTATTCATAACTTGTTATCTGTTGTTTACAAGATTCAGACAATTTTCTGCATCAGTAATGTAACAAATATTTAATGCCATTTTGCATTTCTACCAATTTCCGGTCAGCTTCCTTGGACGCTTGTTTAGCAAAAGTTCCATAGCTACAATGGATAAATTTAAAATTTTAAAATAATTATAACAGAGCGCGTTCATGCGTGTTTTTTTTATTCACCATCACTACGAAACATGCTAACATGGAAGTACCCAAGAATCATTTGAGGCACATAATGCTTTATGAGTTCAAGAAAAGAAACTCAGCAGCTGATGCGGCTAGAAACATTCACTCAGTTTATGGAGAGGAATGTGTGAATGAAAGAACTTTCAGAAGATGGTTTGCATAATTCAGAGGTGGATATTTCACCTTTGAAGATGAAGATCGAATCGGACGGCCAGTTGAGTTTGATGAAAAGCTTCTTGAAGCAGCCCTTGAAGGAAATCCTGCTTTATCAGTTGAGGAATTAACAGTGGTTATCAGTTCAAACCATACAACTGTTCATCGTCATCTTCAACAACTTGGAAAAGTTCCTAAACTTGGAAAATGGGTGTCTCATGAATTGTCTGAAAACAACCTCAAATCCCGAGTTGACATCTGCTCTTCTCTCCATTCTCGCCAACTTGTTTCACCTTTTTTGGATAGACTTGTAACTGGCGACGAAAAATGGATCTTTTATCGAAATGTTAATGTTAGACAGTGGCTTGGTAAAGGGGAAGGACCCCAGCCACAGCCGAGAAGAGAGCTTCATGGGCAAAAGCTTATTCTTTCAATCTGGTGGGATTGCCAAGGAATAATCCACTTTGAATTCTTACCACCTAATGCAACAATTAATGCTCAAATATACTGTCAGTAATTAGAGCGTTTGAACCAAGCTTTGAGGAAAAAAGACCTGCTCTAGTGAATCGAAAACGGGTTACGTTTCATCAGGACAATGCGCAACCACACACAGCAAGAATCACGTCACAAAAGATCGAAGAACTTGGTTGGGAGAAAATTCCTCATCCACCTTATTCTCCCGATCTTGCTCCTTCAGACTACCATTTGTTTCGTAGCTTACAGAATCGTTTGGAAGAAACAGCTTTTGTAACACAGGAAGAGGTTAAAATTCTCATTTGTGAGTTCTTCGAATCAAAGCCAAAAGAATTTTACAGTAATGGAATTAGTAAGCTTGTTAATAGATGGAAGGAAGTCATAGATAATCAGGGAAAATACATTGTTGATTGAATCTGTAATTAAATGTAACATTTGGTCACTTCTTTTCTTTATTCAAAATTCGGACAGAACTTATGGGATGACCTGATACTTATGTATATGTTAGATCTTCGCTAAAATTTTTAATATGTCAATGTCTAAGTGTTCCAAGAAGTGGACTTAAATTCTTGATATAGTTTTCACCAGTCTCAGGGAATGCTTTCAATTCTATATATGATGTGTCGCACTGGAATGTCTACATTCTGTGTTTTTGGTAAGCTATAAAACCTCATTTTTTCAATGTAGTATTCTACTAATGTCGTTTTTGGTAAGCCATAACATCTCGGTATTTCACGGTGGTATTTAATCAATGTCAACCATGTATAATAATTGACAATTCAACAAAAATGATCTCAAAAGCATCTATTTTCGCTCGATCGCCGAAGTTAAGCAGGGTTGAGCTGACTTTGCAACAGGTTGTAGTCAGTACTTACACGTAGGAACGCTTGAGAACTATAATAACGTATTACAGACAAAATCTGCTTTTCTAAATATATTTCCGCTTTAAATGGCTTTCAAAGGGTTGATAAACCGTAAAAATACAAATCACTGAAACAGTTACTTATGCATCGTTTTGATATGACTCTGAAATATTCAGAGGCTAGCATTTTTAAAAATTTCCTTAATCTCAAAGAAAAGATTGCTAAGTGGCTATGCAATATCAGTCCCCCCCCGCATGTGGCAGTGAATGCTGGACAATTTTCCTCACAGATGAAGACGAGACCAGAGGCAACAGAAGGATGTCGGGAATTTTCGATAAATACTAGAGTAAGGAGAAAGACAATTTTATTTAGAATTAGAAAGAAACAAAAGGAGCAGGGGAATGCTGTGGATCCCCCACCTTATGAGCTTGTGTGACTGGATGGCGGGAACAAGTGATTGGAAAGGATATCAGAAGGCCAAACGTTACAAGCTACAAGGTTGATAGGACGTTGAGAGACAAGTCTTATAGAAGACTATTGATTCTAAAAAGGTTCTATAAAACCCTATTTTCATATTCTTATAGAAAAATACACCCTGCAGATGAAATAATATCAGTTCGTTTCCAAGAGCGCTTTCGCAAAGCGGTCTGCCTGTTTCGCTAAATTCTTTCCGTCTGTTGGCTCACTTCGAGTAACTGCTAAACGTAAAGCTGCAATATTTATCACCTGTAATGGTTACTCACGGCTTCATTTAACATTTATGCCAACCCAGCTGAAAGGCTCTGAGAAAAATGTCAAATGAATATTGAAAATTAACATAAATCATGTATTTCTTTTTTACATCTTTTATTTCTGCTTTTATGATTTAAATTTCAACGGTGAGTCAATCAGGCAAGCAGTGAATAGAAATGCGATCGTTAAATTGATCGTAAGAAATTCTACGATCGCGTGTCAGTCTCCATAAACTGATTCATTAATTATTAGTTTGTTACATATATTCGTTCGTCTTTTACGACGTTCTGCCAATGATCTCGAAGAATTATCTTCTGTAACATTTTTTTTTTTTTGCTTCTTAGTAACAATGGTCATCTTTTGAAATTGTTCTGGTCATTTTACTGTCATAAAGTGTTGAGTCTTGACTCATTGTTGAATCTCGCCTAATGCATGGAATAATAATGCAACACAAAATGTACTTACAACAAGAATGTATTATAACAAGAAAGTGTACACAATAAGTACATATAGTATTTCTGTATATTTCTGGGAAGACGGTCCTGGAGAATGTGTTGACTAGTCGCAGTCGATCAGAGTCTCTAGTTGGATCTCGTGATTCCTCTTCCTCGTCTTCCGGTACCAACCATTATTTATATAGTTGGTAGTCACCTATGCAGATTAGGTGGATCCTACCACAACATAAAGTTCACTCAATGGGTATGTTCCAGAAATACGGCGCATAGGAGCCCGACGCACTGATCGAGAGACTGCAGCGCACCTCTACTGCCGCCATTTTACCCACAGAAAACCAGGTTAGTCATGGATATGAAGAAAGTTTCCTTTACTGTATTATCATAGGAGACGAAAAATGGTGTCTTTACGTGAACATGAATCAGAAAAAACAATGGGCGAGTCTCGTCAAGCAGGCAACAGCCCAAACCAAGCAAGACAGCTGCACCCGCACAAGTGAATGATCTTTATTTGGCGGGATTGGTAGGGAAGAATTTATTACGTAATGCTTAAAAAAATAAAAAGAAAGCGTCAATACTAAGCTATATGTTAAACGACCTAACAGGCTCAAAGCGTCAAATCCGCTGAAAAAAATCTAACCGGCTATAAAGTGTAATTTTCAGCATAAAGATGTACGCTCCGACGTCGGTAACTTAACTAATTAAAGAGCTCTGTTGGGATATTGGGATATCGCTCAATAGGCATGTTCCAGAAACACGGCGCATTGGAGCCTGACGCACTGACCGAGAGAAACAAACTCAAATTCAAATCAAGCAAGCAGAGAATAGAAATGCGATCGTTAAATTGATCGTAAGAAATTCTATGATCGCTTGTCAGTCTCCATAAACTGATTCATTAATTATTAGTTTGTTACATATATTCGTTCGTCTTTTACGACGTTCTGCCAATGATCTCGAAGAATTATCTTTCGTGGTATTTTTTTTTTTTTTTTTTTTTGCTTCCCAGTAACACCGGTCATCCTGTGGAACTTCTGCCTAAAATTATCGACATTTTATTCATTTAATCACCACAATTAAATGCAACGTCAATCGACATCTTCTATCTTCTTGAACCCCGTTCAGCCTTTACCCATCTTCGGTCCCTCCTATACCCATTTTCTCTCACCCTCACTGTCTGTATCCCCCCCCTGCGTACTAGTGGCACTCCCACCTTGCTTGGGGTAAAATGATTTTAAAAAATAAATAATTGATCATCTAGTATCAGGTTGCTCAGTGCTAGCACCAACTGAATATAAAATTCGGCATTATAGAAGGTGTAAATATCTGCACTGGAAAATATGCAACTTTTACGGGAAAGGAAACTGCAAGAAATTGGTATGAACATCACCAAGACCCAGTTACAGAGATAGGACCTGTAACAATTTATGGGACTTTACAATACTCACAGACAGAACAATCAAAGCTAATCACCCCGACATTGTGATCAGAGACCACAAGAATAGAATGTGCTTTCTTATTTACATGGCAGTCCCTTCAGATGGTAATGTATGTTTGAAGACCTTCAAAAAACTATCAAAATGCAAGGATCTTGAAGTAGAAACCCATGCCTTAAAGAAATACTAAACAAATTGTACTCATAAGTACAGCTCACCGATTACGAAGAGCTTTGTCTATGTAAAACGTGAGTGATCTTAAGGGGTTTTTTGTTTTGTTTTTTCACGAAAAAAGGATCAGTGGAAAAGATCATGAAGACATTTCTCACCTTAGGTCACTGGTTGGGAGCCGGAATGAAATGTGTATGCAACAGAAATCCAAAGAAATAATAATAATAATTGGCTCGCTGCGTCGAACTAGACATTTTTTCTCTCTGCTGAATCTATCTTACATATCTCTAAGTCTACCATTCGACCTTGTTAATAATATTCCTGCCACATATGGTCTGGTGCTCCTGCCATATATCTAGAAATCCTTGATAAAATCCAAAAGAAGAATCAGCAATATTATTGGTCCTGATCTGGAAGCTCGGCTTCAGTTATTTTCCCTCCACCGTAAATTTGCCTCCCTGTGTCCTTTCTATAAATAATCCTATGGCAAATGTTCGGATGAACTCCCTCTTAGTTTTGTTTTCATATTGTAAATATTCACTGGGGCTAGTTTTAAAATTGTTGTTTTATTCCCCTCCTCCTAGAGACAATGAACTGTACATGTGAGGAGTAGTTAGGACTATCATGGAGACAATGAGGTATTATGGTGGATGCAGTAAGAAAGTTATGTAAGAATGTGTTTTTTGGTGTAAGGAATATTGTTTGTGTGACTGGGTCAGTGTTTGTGGCTAGCTAAGTTATCGTTAACACAGAAGAAACCGTCCTTTCCCCAATCGCCTTTTTGGCCTTGTGCCACATTTCTGTGTATATATCAGAATAAATATCGCTCTTATTAGTTTTGTTTTCATATTGTAAATACTCACTGAGGCTAGTTTTTAAAATGTTGTTTTATTCCCACTCCCCCCACAGACAATGAATGGGGTCGAGTTAGGACTTTCATAGACAAAGAGGTATTATGGTGGATGTAGTAAGAAAGCTAAGTAAGAATGTGCTGTTTTCGTGTTAGGAATATTGTGGTATGTTTGGGTCAGTATTTGTGGTTAGATAAATTTAAAGTTAAAAGAGAAGAAGACCGTCCTTTTCCCCACTCCCTATTTTGGTCTCGTGCTACATTTTGTAAATAATTACAAATAAATATCGCTCTTTAGGAAATTATGAATTTAAGCGTAGTACTAGACTGGCAGCGAAGTTTTCGATGTACAGTTGGGTTGGTTAGATGTAACCTTAAGTTCTAGTCTAACAGTTTCTTTTCTTGCACTTCTCGTTTTACAGCCTACTTTAATCTACAAGAATTTAAATTCAATGTAAATCGCTATCTACTGTCTTCCTGATGACTCTTCCTCTGTACTCGCTCCTTAGTAATGATGTTTCTGCTTTCTAATTCGGCCACGTCCAGTAACCCCCATGTGTCTTAGTGGCTACATTGCCTTGTTTGGGTTGAACTTGGTTTTATATATCTACAGGGTGGCAATAAATTCACTATACAGTTACGTTCCAAAGCAATTAATCGACAGTCCAGAAATGTATTATTATAATGGTTCTAGTGAACAATAAAATGCTATAGTAAACAATAGTAAAATAATTACCAATACTGTTTGAACTGCTTCAATGCTTTGCTTTTTTATTATAAGTAACTGTACAGTGACTTTATTGTCACCCTACATACAAACGAGTACCACCATTTATATATATATATATATATATATATATATATATATATATATATATATATATATATATATATATATATATATAAATGGTGGTACTCGGATAGCTCAAATTACAGTAGAACAAATCGGTACCCGAAGGAAAAAGGGGAATAAAAAAAGAAAGAATCAAGAACATTAAACCAAGGCGAAAACAATCGTCCGGTATTTAAGCTCCAAGTCCAATGAAAAAAAAAACCCAAAACGAGTAAAAAGACAACTACGTAAAGTGCTCAATACACGAAGTAAAGCAAAACCTAAGATAATCCTAAGGAGCCAGGCAAACCTACCGAGGCTTTATTTACCCTGAAGATCCGTTTAGGTGAAACCTAAGTATGTTTTTCGCCTAGCTCCTTAGGATTATCTTATATATATATATATATATATATATATATATATATATATATATATATATATATATATATATATATATATAAGAGAATCCTAAGGATTATCTCATATATATATATATATATATATATATATATATATAAGAGAAGGAGCTAGGCAAAACTACCTAGGTTTCACCTAAACGTATCTTCAGGATACAGCCTGAAGTACGTTACATATAGTTGCCTGCCTGTGCATTTTCTATAAATGTTTTCAGAATAAGTGTTAGGGTGAACTCTTCGCTATGGCAAATAGACATTATGAATTTAAGTGTAGTTCTAGACTGGCAACGAAGTCTCATATATACAGTTGTGTTGGCTAGATGTAACCGTAAGTTCTAGTCTAACAGTTTCTTTTCTCGCAACTTCCGCGTGTGGAACTCTCTTCCGGCTCCATGATTTCCAGCCAACTTTAATGTTCAAAAATTTAAATGTAATGTCAATCGCTATTTCCCGTCTTTCTAATTACTCTTCTGTTGTTCCCGTTCCTTAGCAATGTCTTCGTTTGCTTCCACACTCAGTAACTCCTTGTTCCTTAGTGGCTTTACAAGCTTGCTTGGGGTGAATTATAAATAAAAAGATACACACACACACACACACACACACACACACATATATATATATATATATATATATATATATATATATATATATATATATATATATATATATTTAAGCTTTTCAACCCAGGCAAAGCTGGAAGCCACTAGCACGAAGGGGTTACAGAGGATTTGGAGCGAGAGCAAATAGGAGTGTTAGAGGAAAGGATGTGGAGAAGGATAGAGGATAGATCAAGGCAACTGGAGATGTCGAATATATATATATACTTTGAATATACGGTCTTTAGCGCTAGAGGGCGTCGTCAGTGATGTTCTGATTTGGATCATTTCCGGTCTTTCAAACATCATACTGAACTCACCAAATCGACCCCATCAGAGCTGATCGGACTCTGATACGCCCTCTAAAAATGCTTACAGACACTAACTTCTATAATATACCCCGTCATCACGCATTTGATTGGTAGTTGATCAGTAGCCAATCACAATGGTGTGTGCTCTATTTAAGTTGTTTGCGGGGATTTTTCTTTTTCTTTTTTTTAAGTGGGCATATATATATATATATATATATATAAAGACATTTATATTATGTTTAACGTTCTTTTTATAGATACATGTATTTAAGCAAATATATTAAACATAATTTATATAAACATAATTTTTATAGATACATGTATTTAAGCAAATATATTAAACATAATATAAATGTCTTTAAATAAATTGTCGGACAATGTCCAATTCTAAAATATATATATATATATATATATATATATATATATATATAAAGAATTTTTTTTGTATTTTCTATTTCGTGGTCTTTTTTTCTTTGGGTCTTTTCGTTTTCTAAGACTTTTGTAGATAATGCGTTTTGGTGGCCTCGATTTCAATCCAGTTTTAATCGAAGAATATGTACACACCTCCAAGAAAATTCCAGTTCATTACGATGCTGAAATTCCCAAAGAGGATTAACAGATTAAGATAATAGATTAGCTAAAAAGTACAAGAGAGTAGATTTATTTTCTTGCTTCTTTAATGCATTAAATTTTCTTATAATCAGAATATTCTTTGTTTCTGTAATGATTTTGCAATAACTGATGATCGGATCTTCGAACTTTGTGGAAAAATATGGCAAAAATTCTTCTCGCCTGAAATCTTTCATTTCTTGATTCAGAAAATATTTCAAACAAAAATGTGGGATTTAAGGAGTATCGGTAAAGTGAGTGGGCAGCAACAGAAGAAGCAGAAAATCTATGTAGATTGCAATCAATAACATTTAACGCTAAATTACGATCAGCCTGAATGTATCATATCACCTTTTTATAACCAGAATTTGCCACCTATTAATTATTGTTGTTCCCGGATCCACCATGATCTCGGGTCGTAGCACCAGTTAGGGTTCCAGCTATGGGCAAATAGTGAATCGCCAAGCAAAAACAAACACTATGGAAGTGTAGGAATACATTTTTGTAGTAAAAGTACCAGCAATACATTTTTATATCAATATGACCAGCAAAATCTTATATCTGTAGTTAATGTCATAAAACTGTATACAAAATATTTAGATTCCGGTATTAAATAACCCATAATGGTTGATATGGCACTAAACAAAATCAGCCCATCAGAATTTGCCATACACAGACGTACTAAAACTTCGAGATAAAAACACGTGAAATCGAGCCGATCAATGAGAAACAAACAATACAGATGTCCAAACAAGTTTCTAATGAAGCTTAAATAATAGCGAAACCGTATGTGATAATAATATAATAATAAACGTGTGACATTAATATAATTTAATATAATATGTTATAATATAATAATAATAAACGTGTGACATTAATAAAATTCAATATAATATAATATAATAATAATAATAAACGTGTGACATTAATATAATATGATATAATAATAATACACGTGTGACATTAATATAATATGATATAATATAATAATAATAAACGTGTGAAATTTATAAACGTTTCCTCTCTGTCTGAACTTCCGAAATGAGGAGTTATCATTATTTACACTATTTATATTCGGAATATTGTTCTCATCTTTGTTATTTTCGCCACAACATTTCATCCATTGTGCTCTTCCTCATGTATATATCGATCTGGCTCAAGGAATTCTGGATTAAACCCTTTATTCAATCTATGGGGTTAGACTGTTCTCGTTTCACTGCTCACGTCTAGGGATATCGTCTAGTCCTAATTTTTAGTGGCATTGAGGACACTGTCTACGTCAAGCCTCTGAGATGCTCAGCCTTTTGTCTTTCTCGCGCAAGACGTGTGCAAAAATATAATTTGGTATCTCTCTTAGTTTGAACCCAGGGCATATTGTGGCCACCGTAGATCAACTCTCCGAAAATCCATCTTAAATTCGATCCAACCCTCTCTCTATTTACAGACGAGGGAAACGACGCAAAGAGAGAATGAATACAAGACATGACCTGAAGATCCCGTTCAAGCAGGAAACTGACTGTTGCCAATCAGTGTTCACTTCATATATATTCATATGTGTGTGTGTATTTGTGTGTGTATATATATATATATATATATATATATATATAAAGATATAT
>OZ038504.1:36484326-36511826 GCA_964036315.1 Acanthosepion esculentum | reverse complement strand
CTGTCTCAGTCTAAGTCAGTTCATTCTATCTATCTATCTATCTATCTATCTATCTATCTATCTATCTATCTATCTGTCTGTATGTCTGTCTGTCTGTATATCTATCTATCTATCTATCTATCTATCTATCTATCTATCTGTCTATCTATCTATCTATCTGTATGTCTGTCTGTCTGTTTATCTATCTATCTATCTATCTATCTATGACTGTTCCCTGTCTCAGTCTAAGTCAGTTCATTCTATCTATCTATCTATCTATCTATCTATCTATCTATCTGTATGTCTGTCTGTCTGTCTGTCTGTCTCTCTCTCTCTCTCTCTCTCTCTCTCTCTCTCTCTCTCTCTCTATATATATATATATATATATATATATATATATATATATATATATATATATTGGGAAAGGTGTGAATCCTCTGCTTCTCCCTCCAACTATGGGTAAATAGCAGGACAGACTGGGTTCTATAGCCTTGGATGGCAACTGGTCTAGGAGAAGGACAACTCGGAATTCAAAACCTGCGGAGGGTCGTTTGGGGACCTTGTGGCATTCGTTGCACCAGGTCCCTGTATTCGTCCCTCCAAAAAGTGTGGATGGCCCTGCACAAAGCCTTCACCACTATAATCAAATCTCATGTGTCGGTGTCGGGCTTTCAGTTTCTAGGAACTGATCTGCCTGAACCTCATACGTCGAATTCGACTGGAGAGTCCATCATATATATATATATATGACTGTTCCCTGTCTCAGTCTAAGTCAGTTCATTCTATCTATCTATCTATCTATCTATCTATCTATCTATCTATCTGTCTGTCTGTATGTCTATCTGTATGTCTATCTATATATCTATCTATCTATCTATCTATCTATCTATGACTGTTCCCTGTCTAAGTCAGTTCATTCTATCTATCTATCTATCTATCTATCTATCTATCTGTATGACTGTCTGTCTATCTATCTATCTATCTATCTATCTATCTATCTATCTATCTATGACTGTTCCCTGTCTCAGTCTAAGTCAGTTCAATCTATCTATCTATCTATCTATCTCAATCAGCTTATGAAATAAATAGATAGATAGATAGATAGATAGATAAGATAGATAGGCAGGCACATTTTTTCTCTCTGACTCATTACATTTTATTAATATTTTCTACTTATTTTCCGTTTATCTCCTTTAGTCTTTCTTCTTCTGCCATCGGGCTTCTTAATGTTATTAATCATTTTTCATTTATCTTTTTCCTCTCGTCTCCTATTGATCCTTCTTTTGATTTTTTAAAATAAAGTCAAAATTTCCGCTACATGAAAATTTTGCGGGTTGCCGCTTTACAATCACTTAAGATATGAGATCCTCGGCTAAAACCCCACCCGAACTAAGCAAATGCACTTATCAATATATGGAAGCAAAAGAAGAGATTGGAAGCCTTCAAAAATTTATATTTGCGCAGTTGCTGCAGGCGACTCCAGCATCGAGTGATCAGGCACTCTTTTTGAGAAGGCTTTTTTTGATAGATTTTATGTCCATTTTTACTTAATTAATAGAAGTTAGGAAGATTGAATGCTTCCAATCCTCCTATACTGCGTTAAACATACACATTGTCAATAATAAATAATGACTGCGGATAACAATAGATAGATAGATAGATAGATAGATAGATAGATAGATATGAGGGAATAGATAGATAGATAGATAGATAGATAGATAGATAGATAGATAGATAGATAGATAGATAGATAGATAGATAGATAGATAATGAACAGTTACTGTTTGAAATATATAGAATAAGATAGATAGATAGATAGATAGATAGATAGATAGATAGATAGATAGATAGATAGATAGATAACGGACATTTACTGATCGAAAGTTAGAGACAAACAGAAATAGATAGATAATAAAGTTATTCATCATAAAATAGATGCAAAGTGATGTATATATATATATAAAGGGAGAGAGAGATAAGGAGAAAGAGAGTGTGTGGGTGTATGAGAGAGAGATAAAGAGAAAGAAAAGAAGAGAGAAAGAAACAAACAATGAAGCAAACAGTGCCTGCTGCAATTATCAGGATATTTATCCACGATCCGTTGTTGAAATCTAAAATATTCATATTCAAAATTAAATCTACAATGTATGTGTATGTGTTTGTGTGTGTGTGTGTTTGTGTATGTGTTTTCACCCCAAGCAAGGCAATAAAATCACTAAGATACAAAGGAATACTGAGTGTGAGAGAATATGAGAAAAAGAAGACATTATCAAAGTGAGAGAACAATAAAAGGACAATAACTGAGAATACAGAGAATATCGATAGGCATTGCATTTAATTTTTTAAGATCAAGGTTGACTGGGAAGTAAGAAACCGAAAAAGATTTCAACAAGCGAGAATAGCGATAGAAGAAACTATTTGATAGATAGATAGATAGATAGATAGATAGATAGATAGATAGATAGATAGATAGATAGATAGATAGATATGAACAGACCGGGACAGATAGATAGATAGATAGATAGATAGATAGATAGATAGATAGATAGATAGATAGATAGATAGATATGAACAGACTACAGTAGATAACATCATCAGATGTCAGATTGAATAAACTGAAATAGATAGATAGATAGATAGATAGATAGATAGATAGATAGATAGATATGAACCTGCCGAGACAGACAGACAGATAGATAGATAGATAGATAGATAGATAGATAGATAGATAGATAGATAGATAGATAGATAGATAGATGAAATACCAAAGGAATATTGATCCATTCTTATTGACGATAAGGACACCTGAACATATGCAAGAATATACAAAGAGTATAACAGTTACTGGCACGAAAATGAAATCGGCGAGACGATTTCAAATACCAGCCCCGTCAGCTGTGTTCACTTTCGCCCAAATCACTTTATGAAATACATGAATTCATCTTTTCTCCTCCTGTCTAAGGATTAAAGAACCTGGTTGACTGGGCTATCACTCCCCACCTCTGTGTCAGGCAGGTTGTCGAAACTCAAAAACAATGGACAAAGCGAAGTAGAACCATTCCACTACTTTCTCAAGAATTCGTAACCATTCACAGATATTAAATCTGTGGAGAGCCATGACCGCCTGCATTGTTCTTCCCGTCTTTGCATTCGACAATTTGAACCGCATTACTCAGGTGCCGAGTGCAATGATTGAACAATATTTGAAACAGTAAATTTAGAGGAAGGAATAGAGATTTTGTTCGGCAGTCAATAATTGACGCCATACTAGTCTTTCGTTTGCTTGTGGGATGATTTCTTAATTTTACAGATAATCCATATTAATCCACTGATCAGAAAACAGAGCAAATCGGGGATGACATTGGATTTAACCCAAATTATTGAGGATTTATCTTGTCAGCGATGGCCATTCGAAAAGATCCACCCACAAATGCAGTTAGCTTTGCTTACGGTATTATTTCTAGGGAAGCTGAATGAATCATTTTGACAAATGTCTCCTTCTGAGCGTGGTATTAGCCATTGGTCATTATTTGGGGGATCCGAGGTAGATATTCACTGAAATCAACATGTCTCAAATAAGCTATTCTTTCCTTTTGATCCAAGCGAATGATTTCAAGTATTCAGATCCTGAAAATATTTGTAAATTTGCATATTGAATAATTCATGATGTTTTTCGGGTGTATAAACTCAGAATCATAGAATTCTGGAATGAATAGATAGATAGATAGATAGATAGATAGATAGATAGATAGATAGATAGATAGATAGATATGAATACACCGTGAAGATAGATAGATAGATAGATAGATAATGAACAATTACTGATCTAAAGTTAGATACAAGCAGAAATAGATAAAGAACAACTATTGATCAAAAGAAAGATACACACACACACACATACATATATATATGTATATATAAATAAATATATATATATGTATCCATATATAAATGTATATATATATATATATATATAGATGAACAGACTGCAGTAGATAACGAGCAGATGTAGGAATGAATAAACTGAAACAGATAGATAGATAGATAGATAGATAGATAGATAGATATGAATAGACCGAAATAGATAGATAGAAAGAAAAAGAAAGAAAGAAAGAAAGAGTGCCTGCAGCAATCTTCAGCGTATTTATCCAAGATCCGTTGTTATAAAATATGAAAACTAAAATCTACACTATATATATATATATATATATATATATATATATATATATATATATATATATATATATATATATATATGGAATGACAATTGGAAAAATCTTAGATTTTGCCGAAGCGTTTCGTCTTCCGACTTTTTCAAGGCAAAAATGAAATCGAAATAAGATTCTAAGATTTTTCCAATTGTCATTTTATATCAATCTGTCTTGTCCACATAATTGATCTGGGAATTTAACTATATATATATATATATATATATATATATATATATATATATATATATATATATATATATATATATATATATACTTATACATAGATATATATACATATACATATTTTATGAATTATTTTAGGAGATGATTTTACTAATACAAGTCTTACTAATTAATCCATAGCTGGAGGCAGAAGAAGTGGATACACACATTTCCCAAGGGTATTTGCGCGAAAGTGACTATAACAAAATAAACCGGAATTGGAACTCGGCTTTCCGATTAACAATTCTGAGCCCATATCCATTGCATCACGCACATCCAAGCTTACAGATACTCACCAGTCTCGACGTTGCTTAACTTCGGTGGTCGTACGGGAACCGGTGTTCCAACGTGATATGGCTGTAATCCCATAAAATGTCGTGTTCTAATTGTAAAGGCCTAAGCTGATTGAATGGAGATCATTTGAGCATTTGCCATGGAAATAGCGACAGTATAATGACAGGCTAGCAACTTTAAACATGCTAGGAAAGAGGTTAAAAAAGACGGATAAGTCTTCCCTCACACGATCGCACCAACGATTTTTATCGAAGATTGTATAGCCCCAGACCAGATATGGCAGCAATACACTATTTTTTGCTTGATCTGCCTCTTGACAAGATACGTGGCAGAAGACGTCAGATACTTCTTGGAGGCAACCATTTTACAAGCAAAGCATTGTATAATAGATCCACAGTGTCTACAGGATGCGATCGTTAAATTGTCGCCTTTTTATATTTTTAATTTAGCGCATGCGCGTTGTTTGTTTTTGATTTTACCGACTGCACAGTATAGTAGGGTCAGCTGGGCACTGTCTGTGAGAAAAAAGCACCATGACGCAATTTACTCCGCCAGAAATTGGCAACGTCATGCTGTATTGATTGGCATTCGCACCGAAAGCTCTTGGACTAATACCGGTGTCTCGCAAGTCTCTATCCATGGTCCTACTGTGTGTTTCATTTTACTTAACGACCTTCCCGATGACATCAATTCTCAGTTTAGAATTTATGCTAAAGACACAACAGACTGTTGTCAACTGGGGCAAAGTATGGATTTTTAATTTTAATGCCTCCAAAAATTTATAGTTGATTAGCTAGATGTAACCGTAAGTTGTATGCTAACAGTTTATTTTATCGCACTTCTCTCTTGTGGAACTTTCCTCCAGTTCCACTGCCGTAATGTAGCTTCCCTGTGCATTTTCTAAAAATATTTTCATGGTAATTGTTCCGGTGAACTTTCCTCTATGGTACGTAGACTATGAATTTAAGCGCAGTACTAGATTGGCGGCAAGGTCTCAACATTTTACAATTGACTTGGCTAGATGTAACCGCAATTTCTATGCTAACAGCTTATTTTCCCGCTGGTGGAACTCTCTTCCGACTTCACGGTTTCCAGCTTTGATCTTCAAAAATTTAAATGTAATGCGAATCACCATCTACTGTCTTCCTGACTACTCTTCTATTGTTCTCTCTCTTTAGTAATGTTTATGTGTTTTTCTACACCCAGTGACCCTCTTGTGTCTTAGTGGCTTTACTGCCTTGCTTGGGGTGAATTTGTTTAAACAAAACGAAATGAAAGAAACAGAATAGCTATTTCTCCACTGATATGTTTCAGTCAAACACTTGCTTTACATGAGCTTAGGAAGAGAAGTCGCGATGCAAACGTCTTTCACACACACACACACACATAGGTATAACTTTAAGTTCGCTTCAGATCTTTGAATTTCTTTTTTAAGTACATATAGATGATATCTACGAACCGCAAAAAGAAACTGTGAGAAAAATGCGTGAAATCAAAATCTACAGTAAAAACTCGTCTTCAACATACACAAGTGTTGATCAATTCAATCTGCATCCGAAGCAGTCTCAACTATCGCACTTTTTCTTTATGTATCGGATTCTTTTCTCTCTCTCATTCTTCTCTCTCTCTCTCTCTCTCTCTCTCTCTCTCTCCCCTTGTTGATCGCTTTTGTCATATATAGTTGTTAAATATATATTACCAATTTGAAATCGATATTATATAAAATATAGACTAACTTTATATATGTATCGGCGACGCATCCTTTTCTCCCTTACTTGGTAACGAGATATTACTTTGATTTGTGAAACGCGAGATTGAAAGGAATAAACGAGCATGGCTAGCCTTGCTATAGCAAGTTAATATCTCATTAATAATTTGTGAGTATATTAGTTTTTATTTATTTATTTATTATTTATTTATTTATTATTTATTTTTTTTTGTGTGTTACCTGCCTTTGTACATATATCTTTCATTTTAACGATTTCAAAATATATTTTACGGTACATTTTTACTATTTTTTATATATCCAGCCTGATCTTTTGGCTTTAACCCCCCCCCATATATATATATATATATATATATATATATATATATATATATATATATATATATATATATATATATATATATATTGTGCGTGTGTGTGTATTTTATGCAAATTCTTTTCATATCGTCTGATAAGCTTAATAACATTATACTTGAAAGACGAAAGAAAATCACCATATTGATACATGTTTTATAATCCTATCTAAGCTTTCGGCTAACATAAGCCATCATCAAATATGACATATTACAATATATTAAACAACACACGGACATAGCAACAATGATATCTGTTTTGTTTGCATGAAAGATTTCCAAGCAACGACAAACTCGTGCATACAAGACGCTGGAAGCGAAAATCGCACCGCAGCTCATGACGTCACACGTGATCACGTGAGTGTGAAAACGAGAAGTGTTAACTATGGGAAGCCGTTGGTATAACCAATGGCTTCTGTTATCAATTATAGGCATTTGAGTATGTTTGTGGAGTTTTCATAGTTTATTTTGTTCAGGTTAGGTTTGAACTGTTTTATGTATATAAATGAACAGCCAATCAACAGCCAGGGTCGACAGTCTATTTCATGCTAAACGCAATCGCCAGGCCACTTTATATTTACATACGCTCTATCCCTGATATTGAACACTTTAAGCCATAAATATATAGCATGCCTGAAGACTATATTTTATCATATATATATATATTTATACGTTCTTTTTTATAGATACAAATATTTAAGTAAATACTCTGTTTATAATAAACAGTATTAACGACATTTACCGGCCTGAATCTCCGAGAAAGTTTCATAGAAAATATGCGTCCTCCCACAGGAATCGAACCTGTATCCTATACGGAACCGTCATATAGCCACAGAGGAGCGTTCCGATTAGCAAGGTCGATGATACTGTTTTTAAACTACAATTCTCTATGAAAATTTATCGGACATTCAGACCGGTAAATGTCGTTAACACTGTTTATTATAAACAGAACATTTACTTAAATATTTGTGTCTATAAAAAAAAGAACGTATAAACATAAAAATGTCTTAAAATAATTGTCGGACTTGTCTATTTCATAATGTGTGACGTCATTGATATATATATATATATATATATATATATATATATATATATATATATATATAAGTATAGGATTGGTATATACGGAATAAATTCCAATAACCAACAATTATTATTCTTAAAAGAGTGCTCAATACAGAGTAGAGCAGATATAATTATTTATTTAAATATTATAACATAAATATGTTATAAAATCACTACAACATCATCACTTGATAAGACACCAGAAGTGTTGAAACAAAATGGCTATTTTTGTAGTGATTTTATAACATATTTATGTTATAATATTTAAATAAATAATTATATATATATATGTGTGTGTGTGTGTGTGTGTGTGTGTGTGTGTGTGTGTGTGTGTGTGTGTGTGTGTGTGTGTGTGTGTCTGTGTAAAAACTAACTAAGTTTACTGTGCGGACTTATATAAATGAGAATCTACCAGGAAGATGGATCGGGCGTGTCAGTGATAATGACAGTGATTTTCAAATGGCCACCACGTTCCCCACCCCCGTCATTTTATTCTATGGTGATATGTGAAAAGACAGTTCTATATCCCCTCTTCTTCCAAGTCTAGAGGCAACTAAGCTGATAATCACTGAGGCGCTAGCGAATGTTACGCAAGACATGCTACAACGTGTTCGGCATGAGCTGGACTACCGACTTGACGTGTGCCGCGTCACAGGTGCTGAGCATATTGAACATTTGTGAAGCTTTGTGAAATTGGTTATAAAATGTGCATATCTTTGAATTTCTTGGTCGAATTTTGTTAAGTACATCTTTTACTATTCAATATGACGCCTGTTTAATTTCGTTTCCCTGGGGTATTTAGTTACTCCGATATTCAAATTTAAATATGCCAATTTTGGGAGGGGACCCTGTATAACTGCAACCAGAAATACGTTAAAAGATAATTCGTCAAATATAGTTTCATAACAATGCAATCGTCAAACGAGAATAATCGTCATGGCAAGAACAGTCCCAAAAATATTTCCAACATTCTTTTCTATAATTTCTTCTTCTTCTTCTTCTTCTTCTTCTTCTTCTTCTTCTTCTTCTTCTTCTTCCCCTCCCCCTCCTCCTCATCCTCCTTCTTCTTCTCCTCCTTCTTCAAATGGCCACCACATTCACCTGACTTGACACCTTGTCATTTTTTTTTCTATGGGGGTATGTGAAAGGACAAATCTCTATACCCCTCTCCCTAAGAAGCCTAAAGGAACTTAAGCATAGAATCACTGAGAATGTTACGCAAGACATGCTACAACGTGTTTGACATGAGCTGGACTACCGACTTGACGTGTGCCGTGTCACAGGTGGCGAGCATATTGAACATTTGTGAAACACCGTCGAATCGGTTATAAAATCTGCATATCTTTGAATATCTTGTTCGAATTTTGATAACTAAATCTTTTATTGCTTATTTAATTTCGTTTGCTGGGATTTACAGTTACTCAGGTATTCACATTTTAAATGACGTCAGTTTTTTGGACATCGTCTATATATCTAAGAAATACTTACTTTGTAATGTAACTGTCAAATTCTCCAATCACTTTCTTCATTATATGTTATGGAAAATTCAACTGTCTCTTGTTGCCACAAATGTCCTCTTCATCTGTGCGGAAATTATCCAGTGTCCACTGCCATCCAAGAGGATTTATATTTCATAGCATTTCAGCACTCTATTCTTAGTTTCCAGGTTCTTAATACAATGCCAATCTGTGAGTTGCATGCAATGTAAATATTTTAAAAGGAGGGACATAATGCCCGTAACTCATGTTTGCGTTGCTTTGTTTGGGGACTTTGGCATTAACTTGTAGAAACTGTTACAAGGAACGACAGGCCATAAATCAACCTTGAAACGCGTGAAAGCGGGAGCAAGTCGAGCTTGACCCAGACTTCAGCTGAAAAGTTCACGTAAAACTCACCGCCCTAACCTTCAGCAGACGCCCGAACAACAGCGATTGTTTGCCGGCCCAAAGCCAAAACGTAGTTTACCTTAGACCCTTTCAGAAAAAGAAATATATTCCTATCCTAATTCTTCTTGAAACTGAAAGATTTTTTTTTTTTTACAGTAAGGTTCACCTTTTACAAGGCCAAGGAGCCACTCGAGACATAGGGTTAGGTTAAGGGGTAGTTTATACGGATAAGTGGTCAAGATAACGGTTAACTCTAGACTTGAACAGTTTAAAATTGCAGTGATCAGGGAAACATCTGCTTGGGAGTCTGATCCACAGAGCAGTGTTTCACTGAGTAAGAACTACTTCTCACCGATGGAATACGGAGGTAATATGGGTGGTTCGCTACCATTTTCCCTGCATCCTTAGCTATGGATCGAGCGTATTTGTTATTTACGTTTAAATTAGCTCAAGTTCATGTTGATTTTCTGGTTATGGAAGCGTAGCCAAGTGATTAGAATGTTCGCATTCCGATCATGAGACGCGGGTTCGAATTTCGCCATAGTCGATTTGTTTTTATGTTATCGGCCTCTGGAGGGGATACCAGCGTTGACTGAAGCCTTTTGAGTGAAACTGAGTAGATGGGATTGTTCCTCGAAGGTTATGCTAGCAAGAAGTAACAAGTCGTCGTGGCCGAGTGTTTGAGCCTAATGGTCTTGTTTAGAATGTTGATCACACCATATTATGCGCCCTCTCCCAGAAACTGTAAGTAAGGCTCACTGAATATAATTTTGATGATTCTGTGGGTGCTGAACAAACAAAAAATCTTCCTGAGAAGGCGTCTGCAACAGGGATTGTCTAGCCGCCCTAGCAGAGAGTAATAATATCTATGCATTTGACATCTTCTTTTATGTGGTGTCCCTTCAGGACGTGGGCTATTATGGCTCTCCAAAACTTCCTATCCTGTATAGCTTTTAGCAATGTCTGTCTCCTTACTATCCGTCCCAGTCCATATTCTGCCATTCATTTAGATTTACTCGTTAAGGAGGTTATTCGCTGTTTCTCTCTGCACTTCTTGTCTACAATATGTGTCAAATTCTCTAAGTTCTCTTTCCTTTTTCTGATCCTATGCACCATTGTCAATTTCATTCCCATTATTCTTAAAATTTCCTCTTCGTTCACATGTACCGTCCATGGTATTCTCACTATCCTTCTGTAGAACCACAACTCTGTTGCATCAAGTTTCCACTTCATCTGTCCAGCATTCACTGCCATATAGGAGGAAGATAGGCATTGAAATACTTCGAGGAAATGGTTTTGAGAACGGCACCGCTAAAGCTAACAGTATGACTGAGATACGTAGCTGACGCATTCATACTCTGGACACACCAGGTAGCTGTACGAATACTGCTGGGCCATGTGAACTCGATAACAGTTGAGCAATCTTATCTCGGTTTCCAACGAAATTGTCCTGTTTCTTAATATTTTCTTTAGCTTTTGAAAGGCATCTTCCGCTATTGCAATGCGCCTTCGCATTTGCCATTACCTGTTATAACACTTCCCAGGTATTTAATTTCCTGCACGTTCTTGATTTTGACGTCTCCAATTTGTAGTGCGCATCTTCAGCTGTCCCTATTGCTGACGACCTCGCATTATCTTTTCTTGTAATTAATAATTATTAGTTAGTTCTGTTTTCTTTACTAACTTGTCTAAAAGTAGCTGCGGTCTTCTTTCTGGGTTTGCCATTGATACGTCGTCCTTTGCATATCTTGTTATGTTTGTACAGACCAAAAATAAATCCTCGTAGAACTTAAGTGTTTTAACAAACATACATTAGTATACAATCTTGCTAAGATACAAAGAAAATTATTCTGAGAGGTTCGAAAAACTAATTTGTATATATCTTTGTAAGTTGGCACCAGTGCCAAGAGACATCGCTCGAATAAAAGTTCACAGTAGGTTTTGAATGCCCAATTTCATGGTTGAAAGTTCCACCCATAAGACATATTGAATTCTACACAAATTCTGAATTTGGTCAAAGAATGCATTAGATTCCACAGACCTCATTCTAAATTCATATCATGTTAATGTTTAAAAAAAATATTTTGAATTTTATGTGCAAGTACACACACTTCTTCGCACGTCAGATATTCTCTGCTTCTAGAATACAAAACATCATATAGCAAATATCACTATATATATATATATATATATATATTTAAAGACATTTATGATATGTTTAACCGGCCTGAATGTCCTAGAAATTTTCATAAAAAATTTTCGTTTTCCGACAGGAATCGAACCTGAATGAAAATTTTCTATGAAACTTTCTCGGACATTCAAGCCGGTAAATGTTATTTAATACTGTTTATTATAAAAACAGAGCATTTGCTTAAATACTTGTATCTATAAAAAGAACGTTAAACATATCATAAATGTCTTTAAATAAATTGTCGGATTTTGTCCAATTCAAATATATATATATATTCAGATATGCTGTCTCTCTCTCTCTCTCTCTCTCTCTCTCTCTCTCTATATATATATATATATATATATATATATATATATATATATATATATATATATATATATATATATATATATATATATAAATAAAAGGTTCAAACACTAATATTCCATGGTTATAATTTATTACACTGGAATCGTAATCATGATCCAATTCATCAGACCTACAAATTCAAATTGAATTTGTAGTTCTGATGAATCGGATCGTAATTACGATTCAAGTGTAATAAATTATAACCATGGAATAGTGTTTGAGCCTTTTATATTATATTCTTACTCTGTCCTGGACACTAAGTTCTACCTGGATTCTATCCTCTTGGGAATTTATTTATATAAATACAGGGTGTCCATAAAGTTTGTGTGCACGTAAAAAAGTGTATAACTTTATTTGTATTTACGATAGAAATAATCCGTAAAAACTGTTTCATGTACCTAGTTTTTAAAGTATAGCTAAAATAACTAATGTGATTTAAGGCATTACTGTAAATCAGTTGTCAAATGTTTTCCGTGAACTGCAAAATTTGTTTTTTTTGTTTGTTTATGATTTGCAGGTAAGAAGTTCGAAGTTTTCACCATTTTCCCATTTCCCACTTCGCAACATTAAAAAAAATAATTAGCCGCCTTCTTATCATTACGTCCGTATGTTTGTATTATGTCGTTGCAACTAACGTAGGTTTAAGTGTTTTTAATTATTTGTATTTTTCTCTTTCAGGTAAGTGTTATCGTTCATTTAGAACGTCAATTTGATAATGCTTTGGAATTATACCATCAGCGAAAAGGATTTACTCGGGAAACAGGTAGGAAAAGGAAATATTTTAAATTTTGTTTGTCGCCAGCTTTAAATGAATGACGATGAAAAAAATTCCAGCTTCTTACATCATAGATTCATTAATGACTGTTTTCAGAGTGAAAAGAAGTAGAGTCTAACATTATATAAACAATATGATTCAAATGCTTATATATATATATATATTATTGCATTGATTTTCATTTTGCTATAAAAAATCTATTGTTGGTCATTTTCTTATAAAAATATACCATTGATTTTTGTTTGGGGGTTCACTATTTGCCGATATCTAAGACCCTAGCATAGGATTGGTGTATACGGAATAAATTCCAATAACCCAAAAATACTATACTTAAAAGAGTACGCAATACAGAGTAGAGCAAAAATAATTTATTCAAAAATTATAACATAAATAGTTTATAAAATCACTACAAAAATAGCCATTTTGTTTCAACGTTTCTTGTGTGTTATCAAGAGATGTGTTGAATTCAACACTATCACTTTATAAGACACCAGAAGTGTTGAAACAAAATGGCTATTTTTGTAGTGATTTTATAAACTATTTATGTTATAATTTTCGAAACAATTATATACATATAAATATATATAGATACACACACATACACACACACTTTTCATTTGATTTTGGTAGGGATATTTTTGATAGGGTTTACACACACATAATCAATGTCCAGGACAGAGTAAGAATATTCACCATTTTATATAATATATATATATATATATATATATATATATATATATATATATATATATATATATTTAAAGACATTTTTATGTTTTACATTCTTTTTATAAGTATTGAGGTAAATGCTCTGTTTATAATAAACAGTATTAAATAACATTTAGCAGCCTGAATGTCCGAGAAATTATAAACAGAGCATTTACTTAAATACTTGTAGCTAGAAAAAGAATGTTACACATAAAAATGTCTTTAAATAATTGTCGGACTTTGTCCTTTTCATAATATATATATATATATATATATATATATATATATATATATATATATATATCTTAATTTTCTGCGGTGTACAGAATTTTATTATAGAAATTTAAATTGAAATCACGTTGAATCGTAACAGACACTCAGTCTATACTGTATTCCGTCTTCATTAATATTATACATCGTTTTATGTTTTATTTTTCTTTCAATGTATA
This sequence comes from Acanthosepion esculentum, assembly GCA_964036315.1. Lineage (NCBI taxonomy): Eukaryota > Metazoa > Mollusca > Cephalopoda > Sepiida > Sepiidae > Acanthosepion > Acanthosepion esculentum. The sequence goes on along the minus strand of OZ038504.1, from coordinate 36,497,619 downwards.
ATCCCTCGGTCCATCTCTGTTGAGCTAGGGCGAAGCCAGTCGGCTGTGTTTGTTTTATTTTACGCTTTTCTTTTTATTTATGAAAAGTAAAATAAGTCTAACCGTTTTTTATTGGTATAATACATATATACATATGTATGTGTGTGTGTGTGTCTGTGTGGCCTGACGATTGCGTCCAGCATGAAACAGCCTGTCGCCTCTAAGTGTTGACTTCAATGTTCAATATATATATATATATATATCATAGGAACTTCGAGGTGTGTAATCGTTAGCAAGCTTGTCTCGTTAGATCAAATGTGACCCTATAATCAACCTCTCTATAATCATGTTATACGGTCACATCACAATGAAATCCGGTTCCCGCACGATCACCGAAGTTAAGCAACCTCATGCTTGGACAGTAGCTAGATGAAAGACCAGAAGCGACTCTCGTAAAGGATATTGGCTGGGAATTGTTAATCGGAGAGCCAAGTTCCAGTTCCTGCTGTTATTCATTAAATTCACATAGACATCAATATCGTTGGGAAATTTATGAATTCACCGCTTCTCCCAAAACTATGGGTTAATCAGTAAGATTTGTATCTCTAAATCATTATTATCTACAAAAAAAATTCTTACAATCTGAAAATATTTTCTGGCTTCAAATAAGCTACAAAGGGTAGATAAGTCGTAAAAAACGAGTCAATATATAAACGATATAATCTCATACAGTAAATATGATAAAATATATATTAGGAAAACAACAAAGTTTTACAAGGCGCATCTATGAAATACAAAAGGCTATAAAAATCGGAAATCCATTAAATCATTTTTCATCTCGTGGACAACATACACACCATCCTTTTGATGTTAAATATGCCAACATGGTTAAATTTCTTCATCATAAATGATTTAGAAGGTTTGAATCAATTCTATCATCACAACTCAATTTGATTAATCAAAAAGTAGGTTTTTATATCCTATCACCTTCTCCAGCTCAGAACGAAAGTAATATTAAAATAGATGCTGGTTAGACCTCTTGATATTTTTTTTTATAAATTTCCCCATATTTTCCGTGATATCTAAACAATATTCTCCTGAATTATAATTTGAATTAAATATACAGGGTGCGATGAGTAAATTGTCGCGATTTTATATTTTTACATTCGCGCATGCGCGCTGTTTGTTTTTTATTTTTGTTGACCGCACAGTGTAGTAGGGTCAGTCGAGCACCGTCTGTGAAAAAAGGAGCACAATGATGCAATTCATCAGGCCTGAAATTTGGAAACGGCATGCTGTACTGCTTGGCATTCACACCAGAAGCTCTAGTACGGACATTTCAGACTGTTTGGGTGTGAACAAACATGGTTCTCCACAACTTCTTGCTTTTTTTCTTCTGTTATCACGTATATGATATGTTAAATTATGGCTCTCCACAACTTCCCTTTTTCTTACTCCATGTACTTTTGATCCTTTACCAAATCTCTTTGTCCTTATTTACATTATTTACATTGTTCGGACTGCTGTCCTCATCTTTATTGACATATTCATGACGTTTCGGTCGTTGTACGCCCCGGCATTCTTCAGGTGATTGGAATTTCGAACTGAACCCTTTATTTCGGCGACCGGGGTAGATTGTTCTAGTTCCACTTGCCAAACCTCTTCCGGTTGTCTTATCTCCCTTTAACTCAACTCCCCAAGTTTTTATATATATATATATATATATATATATATATATATATATATATATATATATATATATATACTTTTTATAGCAAAATTACCAAGAATACATGTCATAATCTACAAACTATATATCGAAAAAACATACCTTTAGTCAGAAAGAATGAAATTAAATACAAATTATCTGTAGTTGAAAACATAAAATTGCGTGCGGGATATTTAGATTCCGGCCTTGAGTAGCCCAAACAAAATCAACTAAGGAACAATACCTTTTTATAGTAAAATTAGCAACAATGCATCTTGAAAACAATATGTCCAACAAAGTATTTTATCTGTAGTTGAAGCCAACACACACACACCTTGGGAAAGGTGTCAATCCTCTTCTTCACTCTCCAACTATGTGTAAATAGCAGGACAGACTGGGTTCTATAGTCTTGGATGGCAACTGGTCTAGGAGAAGGACAACTCTGATTTCATAACATGCGGAGGGTCGTTTGGGGACCTTGTGGCACTCAGTGCACTAGGTCTCTGTATTCGTCCCTTCAAAAAGTGTGGATGGTCCTGCACGAAACCTTCACCACTATAATCAAATCTCATGTGTCGGGGTCGGGCTCTCAGTTTCTAGGAACTGATCTGATTGACCCTCATACGTCGAATTCAACGGGAGAGTCGATGATATATATATATATATATATATATATATATATATATATATATATATATATATATATATATATAAATTGCTAAAGCTATACCACCCCTCTCCTTCCTCCAAAAACCCTACGTACATCTCTTATCTCTTTACTTCCACCATTTTTCTCTTTTTCCTTTCCCCATATCATTTCCGTTGAATTGACCGATTAAATAGGTCAATGTCTGATCCTTACCCCCCTCCTTCCTCAATATTAAGTATTATAATAGAAAGAAATATAAAAAGAAATTTTAAAAATCTCCCTTCCCTGTCTAAACTCGCCCATGTCTCTCACACCATCCCTCGCAACCTTCTATTTCAACTCATATAAGCTTAATACACTCAATCAAAAGTGTAAATTTTAAATTCATTTTTCGTTTCACCCTTTGAAAGTGAAATTTGAAGATCCAGAGAAAAATAAAATTCTCTGGTGAAATAAATTATTACAAATGGACCCTTAAAGTGGCGTGTTTTTCTTTAAATTAATATATATATATATATATATATATATATATATATATATATAAATCAATGCTATATATATATATATATATATATATATATATATATATATATATATATATATATATATATATAAAATCAATGCAATAATATATATATATATATATATATATATATATATATATATATATATATTATTGCATTGATTTTCATTTTGCTATAAAAATCTATTGTTGGTCATTTTCTTATAAAAATGTACCATTGATTTTTGTTTGGGGGTTCACTATTTGCCGATATCTAAGACCCTAGCAGGTGCTACCATCCTGGGTCAGGGAGTATCTGGGAACAACAGCAATTAAAAGGTGGTTCTACGCTCCTCTAAACCTCCAATCTCCCGATCAAAAGCCTTGTTGCCGGATGTAGTTTATCGTCATGCCCAGGACACTCTGTCCGTAGCATCCTCAACATCTGTCGGTAGAACCATATCTCTGTCACTAAAAGCCTTTTTTTCTGCATTCACTGCCATAGAAAATATTAGATATTACATAATAGTTCAGGGATTTCTCATTCCGAATAGTATAAAAAAATATAAAATTGTGTTCTTGGCAACTTCGAAGCAGATATTTGGTCAAGTAAATGTTTCCGGTATTCTGTTTTCTGGTGGGTGGGGGTGTTCGTTTTGACTACTGCTTAAAATTTGTTTATAATTAGAAAAACTTGCTGCTAATTATAATTGCAATTTCTTTTACAGTTTTCGGTTCATAAAAAACACATGAATGTCTTTGATATTTCCAAAATCGTTCCGGAAAAATGTCTCACAGAAATCGCTTTCGTGAGAACTCTTTCACGTTCCGATGTACCGATTCGTCAAATATAAATTTTCGCCTAGCTGAACGATTCCAGACGGTGGAATGATTCTAACTTTGGCCCTGCCTACAATAAGGTGTTAAGGAACATCAAAGTCTGATAATAAAACCTATTAAAAAAAGATCTCTTTCTCTGCTTGAAAAAAGACGTTGCCACAACAAGTAATGAATTCTAGCATATATAATGAGGAAATAGGTCTTGGAGAATTTAACACTCACAAGACATCTCGAATGTTAGTTAAGGGACATTCAAAACTTTCGTGGAAAATACATGTTATAAAAAAACGATACAAATATATCAATATTTGTTACGAACAGGAATGTGAGGTAAAGGATAACGAGTAGGAGTGAGATATCGAGTCGAATTCGAATTCTAGTTGGATTAATTACATTCACTTACGCGCAAATAGCCTTTGGGATGGTATGAAACCATCTCTTCTTCCACCAGTTATGGGGTAAAGAGTAGCACAGACTAGCCTTGGTTGTCAACCAGTCTACAGCAAGAAGAAACGGCAGCCTACTGCGAGAAGATCTGCATAGTCAGAGATCGATAGAAATATGATCACCCAAGCATGTATAATGTATAGAACTTGGTTATTTAACACTTCCCCTTCGAGCTATGGGTTGAATAACAGGACAGGCTTAGGTCTATATCCTTGAATGATAAACACTCTACAACAGAAAGAAATGGCAACCAACTGAGGGAAAATCTTCTGCTTAGTCAGTCATAGATCGAAAGAGACAGATCGCCTAATCATTTATAACGTATACCACTTGGCTGTTTATCCCTCTCCTTCAAACAATGGGTTGAATAACAGATCAGGCTTGGGTCTATAGCCTTGGTTGCCAATCACTCTACAGCAGAAAGAAACGGCAGCCTACTACGGGAATCTTCTGCTGAGTCAATTATGAATCCAAATTGACAGTTAACGCTTCTTTCAGTAAAAGATTTTACAAGAATGTATGTATGTACATTTCTACACAGTGTTTTTACTGCAAGTGACTTATATTACAAAATATACCTTGTCAGAAATTTTCAGGACTTGGCACTACCATTCTGAATGTATTTGGCAATTAATAGTTAGTCCGTTCTTCCTGCTCTATTTTAGTAAATTGATGGAAGACAAGGGTCTAAAGTTTGGTTTGGTTTGGTTTGTTTTATGGCTTATCAACCTCAATGCCGAGAAAATTTTAATTGCCGGTAATATGTTTTTCTTCAAAAATCTATTTCTGAGAATATTTTTCCTTGAAGAAATCTATAGCTGGTAATATTTTTTTCAAAGAATGTATAACTGTTTGTATTGCTGGTATTTTTTTTTAAAGTATTGCTGATAATAATTTTTCCTTCAAAAATTATTGCTGGTAATATTCTTTTTTATTACAATGTATTTCTGGTATTAAAACCTATTTTTACACAAGTTTGGGTGTTAATTATTTGCCCATAGCTGGGACCCTAACAGGTGTTACCACCCCGGGTGGACCTGGGAACACCAGCAATTAAGAGGTGGTTCCAGGCTCCTCAAAACCTCCTGATCAGAGGCCTTGCTGTCAGACGTAATTTATCGTCTTACCCAGGACGCGGATGTAGCTTATCGTCTTACCCATGACGCGGATGTAGCTTAACGTCTTACCCAGGACGCGGATGTAGCTTAACGTTATACCCAGGACGCATATGTAGCTTATCGTCTTACCCAGGACGCGGATGTAGCTTAACGTTATACCCAGGACGCGGATGTAGCTTATCGTCATACCCAGGACGCGGATGTAGCTTATCGTCTTAACCAGGACACGGATGCAGCTTATCGTCATACCCAGGACGCGGATGTAGCTTATCGTCTTAACCAGGACACGGATGTCGCTTAACGTTATACCCAGGACGCGGATGTAGCTTATCGTCATACCCAGAACAAGGTCTAAGAAGGATATGTATTATGTGATTTATTATTTACGGTTTATCAACATTTTGGAGGTTATTTAAAGCCAGAAAATATTTTAGATCATACGAATTGGGAGGGGGCGTATAATAATGATTTAGTGATACAAATCTTAAAAATTAAACCATAACTTCTAGGAGAAGAGGTGGATTCAAACCTTTTTCGAGGGTATTTGCGTGTATATGAATATAATGAACCCATCTGCAGTTGGAACTCGGTTAACCAATTAAAAATTCCGAGCTACCATCCGTTACACCAGCGGCACATCCAAGTTTATGGCATCGGGTATTCTCAAGTGGTCACCCACGTATATACTGGCCAGGCTCTACGTTGATTTACTTAAGTGGCTTTACGGGAACCGGTGTTTCAACGTAACGTGGCAGTAAGCCCCGCGAAAGATAGTCAGGAGAGAAACATTACAGAGCTACAAAGGAAAGGAAGCTGTGGAAGGGCAAGATCGCCCACGTTCTGAAGGGATACGACACGTGAAAGAAGAAGATTGGATAAAAAAGAATTTATATTTCTCTTCTCATTTTAAGGCTTCTTTCAGTAAGAGATTTTACAAGAATATACGTAAGTACATTTCTATAATTTTTTTTTTCTGCAAGTGACTTATATTACAAAATATACCTTGTCAGAAATTTGCAGGACTTGGCACTACCATTCTGCATGCATTTGGTAATGGAAAATCCTTCCTGGATATTTCAGAGTTATCCGTAGAAAAACGCAACGCAAATGGCATTTTCTCCTGCAGATTTCCACGATTTTCTCCTTTTGTTTCGGTTTGGTCTTTGCGAATTTCCGATTTTCTTACCGCATTAACGTCAACTTCCAACGGAGGAATGAACAGCAAATAAAAACAAAAGGTTATGGTGAAAATCTAAAATGAGTAACACCTTTCGATTGGAAGATGTTTTTTTCAAATATTTCTTTCGAGTTTACTTATCAATGCAAGGAAAACTTTCTTTGTGGGGAACAAAAGAGTGTTAAAAAAAAGGCACTTGACTTTTCTTTCGTCACTTTCAATTTTGTAGTATGTATATATATACATATATGGAGAAACCAAATGTGTCTATAAATATCGATGCATAGATATGTAGACCAACGTGCGTTTTATATATATTCTTGCAAATATTGCTCCAGAACTGAAAAAAAAGTAAAATGCAAAGAATAAAAAAAAAGGTTTTCGTTTATTATGAATTTGGTATTCAGTGAACATTTGAAAAGATGATTGGCTTATATATATATATATATATATATATATATATATATATATATATATATATATCAGGCCTGACGATTGCATCTAGCATGAAACAGACTGTCTCCTCTAAGTGTTGACTTCTATGTTCACTTTTATATTTATATATATATACATATATATATATATATATATATGTATATATATATATATGTATATATATATATATATATATATATATATATATATATATATATATATATATATCAGGCCTGACGATTGCATCTAGCATGAAACAGACTGTCTCCTCTAAGTGTTGACTTCTATGTTCACTTTTATATATATATATATATATATATATATATATATATATATATATATATATATATATATAATTTATTGCCAACCGTTTTCAATTATGAAACTATAAAAGAGGGATTGCTGCCCAAAAACACAATTATATATATATATATATATATATATATATATATATATATATATATGTGTGTGTGTGTGTGTGTGTGTGTGTAACAAGATTATGTTGGCATTTCGTTTGATTATGTAAGTAACATATATTTTTTTTAAAATGATGAGAGTATTATTCCATGAAAAATCCTTGCACTGCCACCATTTTTTCAATTTTACTATTTACTTGTGTTTTTATTTATTTATTTCGTATATTTTTTCTAGATTTTTTTCTATATTTATTTCCTTCTCGACCACTTAACTCGTTTCCTTCACGAACAGATTTTTATCTCAAAATTTTTCAGTGGGAAACTGTAGAATTGCTCTCACTGAGGAAGACAATAATACATTAATATCCATTCAGTTTCACTTTCTGAGTTTTATTTCCAACTTCGTTTTCTTTTTCAATAAAAAGAAATGTTAAGTGGCTAAAAGAAAGCGGTTAGATAATACAAAAGTTTCGCATTACTTTTCCTCTTTTAGAAGCATTTTTAATTTACAAAACTACCAACGAGAAATATATATATATATATATATATATATATATATATATATATATATATATATATATATATCAAGTATGTCGTGCAGTTCAATTTATATTACATGAATCATTCATACAAAAAGCAGATAGTGAAGTTAATGATATAAATGGCGAGAATACATCCTCGCTAACAAATTTATTAAAATACATTAACCCCGAACCTGTAGATGAATGTTATGATCCCTGTTTTTAATAAATTCCAGTTGCATAAGGTCTTTTTATACAAGCTTTCGTCCATTCATACAGACGTCATCAGGAATGGAAATATTATTACCTGGATGTAAAAAAACAAATCTATTTCCATACCTGATGATGTCTGTATGAACAGACGAAAGCTTGTATAAAAAGACCTTATGCAACTGGAATTTATTAAAAACAGGGATCATAACATTCATCTACAGGTTCGGGGTTAATGTATTTTAATAAATTTGTTTGCGAGGATGTATTCTCGCCATTTATATCATTAACTTCACTATCTGCTTTTTGTATGAATGATTCATGTAATATATATATATATATATATATATATATATATATATATATATGTGTGTGTGTGTGTGTGTGTGTGTGTGTGTGTGTGTGTGTGGTGGACTCTTCTATTGTGAACGATAAATGAGGGTCAGCATCGGATGGTGCCTTTCGTGTTACACTTATGCCTGCTAGCAGGGACTATTGTGGAGAAAATCAGGTAAGGGAAAGTCATTTCTCATTTTTGCTTTCTTAAGTGTGATATTAGCCAAGCCTTTCTGCGGGCGACAAAGCCACACTGATAGATGGAATTTGTTAAAGCAGGATTTTGATGGCGTCTCTGTTTCAGAGATTGACTAAGCTGATCGAAGTGCTTCAGTCTAATTTCTTCAAAACCGTTTCACTTAATAAAATGCTTGATGCTTGAGCTTCCCAGGTTTTCAGATCAAATTTGAGACGTTTCAATTTGTCTTTGTCTTCGTAGCGTGAGAGTGAACGTCCAACTGAATGCTTGGAGTTTGGTATTTATCCATACAGCACCTTTTTTGGAATCGTATATCCATCCATTCTCACAACATGACCAGCCCCCATAAGTTGTATCTTTGCTAGAATGGTTTTAGTGCCTGTGATCTTGTTACATTTCTTCAGTATTACACTGTTCTTGACCCTGTCATCCCATTTTATATCAGATATGGCACGAAGACAGCGCATGTGAAATGCGTCAAGTTGATTTACGTGCTTGCGTTACATGGTTCAAGTTTCAGCACCATAGAGAAGCGATGAGAGAACAACTGATCCGTATTGATTTTCTAAGCGAGGCTTAGTATGGGGCACCCAGTGAGGATTGAACTTCTTCTATACTAGTTGCAAACCAAGACTATATGGCCCATTATATTTAACATATATATATATATATATATATATATATATATATATATATATATATATATATATATATATATAACTGGTGTTAGAAGATGGGCCCATACCTTTCCAAAGGGAATTTACACGTAAGTGAATGTAAGGAACTAGAGTGGAATTCGAACTTGGCTCTTCGATTTCTCAATCTGAGTCGATATTACACCACCGGGCATATATATCTATCTATAAAAGGTAGGATGTGTGTGTGTGTGTGTGTGTGTGTGTGTGTGTGTGTGTGTGTGTGTGTGTGTGTGTGTAACGAATGCACGGCCGCAATTTTCGACGGATTTGCACCAAAATTTACATGCACATGCTCCAACTTAGTGAAAACGCCAAGACCGACATTGCCTTTCTCAACTCCCATCGATAGTGGAAATAATCGATTTTTCATGCTTCTACGGCAGTTTTCATGTAGTTTGCGGCCATTTTCTACTAGCCAGAGTGAGAGCCTATAGCTGGCTGCCACAAATAGGCAGGAAGATTCTATTGGCCAGCGTGAGAGCCAACAGCTGACTGACACGAATGTTAACTAGCATGCAAAAAAAATCGATAGCTGCATTCGTCACAAGTGGGAAAAATTTAAATCTGCATGGCACTTTACTCCAATTGGCACATTCGCTTGCTTAAACTCAACGTTGATTCTGATTCCGCAGAAGTGGGTTCGGTGTGAAAAAGTATTTGTTGTTAACATTCTTTTTCATTCGGTTTTTCCGTTACGAGTCCTTTTTTAAAGCTGATCGTTTTGTGTTCATTTTGTTTAGTTCTTTTTTCGTAACAGATTTAATGTTTAGTATAGAGCTTAGAATAAATTCGCATTTTGAGATAGGCAAGAAGTAAGGCATGTAGCAACATCAGCACGGCAAAGGGATAGCGATTTCTGTATGAGTCGTACGATTTTTGAATCATGCACGGGCAACGCCGGGCCATGCTGAGAGTATATATATATATATATATATATATATATATATATATATATATATATATATATATATATATAAATAAAAAGAAAGAACAGTAATATATAAAATCCAGTGTTCTTATAGATATTTTTATTTTTACACAATAGTGCTTAATGTAAATTTACAGAGCATTAATATTATAAATTAATTGATTTAAAATATGGGTTTTTCGCCATAAAAACCCATATTTTAAATCAATTAATTTATAATATATATATATATATATATATATATATATATATATATATATATATATATATATATATATATATGCGTGTGTGTGTGTGCGTGCGTGCGTGCGTGTGTGTAAAAATTTCACACTGAGTAAAAGGACCATATGAAAAAGACAAAATGAAAACTTATCTCAACCGACTCATTTGCGCCTTTGGCCAGAATGTTACCCACGTGATAAAGGCATGAGACTATTGTAGCATTAGTCAAATTTTATTCTGGTTGTAACTTTATGCTATAGACGAGCGTGGCAGATGTTAGGCTGAAGTGAGGTGGGTGAACAGTCTAACGGGTGTATCTTCCTTTACGCGTTGCGGCAAGCCTTCTCTCGTCCCTTTCTGTACACTCTCTGCGGGGTTTCTGTTTTCGGCGTTAGCGATCACTGTCTTATAGAGAACAGTGTCCTTTGTCTTGTCATCTTTGTCTAAAAAAGTAATTTGTCAAGAAACCAAAGTCTTGTTCCACTACGTGATCATCATCGTCAGGGTCACCCGGCATCGTTCTTGTGAGGTCCACTTCACTTAGTTGATAATCATCAAGGCAATAATTGTCGAAACCATTTCTGTAACATCCCTCAGATGTTTTCATTTAATATGATATCGGCTGATGCATAGATCGCTACAACTGCAATAAAACCTAAACACGTGACGTTATATTTAGATTAACTCTGCTCCATATACCAGTGTATTTTTAATATAGAGGCGCAAATATTTGAAAAGAGGGAGAACCAGGTTATATATAATATAATACCTACAAAATTATCCGAGTTGCCAATGGCTATGATTTAAAATTTAACCTACCATTAGACAGCATGCTGTATATCATATCACATGAAAAATGTTTATGCAATTTGTGATTTAATGTATTTTTTTGATTTGATAAATCAAAGCGGCCCTGGGAACAATGAATAAAAGATATGGAAATTTTCGCTGAGAAACGGAGGATCACAAAGTGTGTGGATTCAATGCAAGACTTGGGGAAATAGCTGAGACGAACCAAATGTAACCGTGAAAAAGATTTGAAAGTGTTCAATTCTTTTATGGCAAATAAAATTGTGAACACATATCTAAAGGCCTTTCAAGGCAGGCAGCATTACGGAAAGATAGACGAACGAGAATTGACAGTTTTGTACATTGGTGTCAAATATGCTGGTTAATTCCCATGATCTCTTCACTTTTGGCAGAGAATAAAAACACATCGCACATTCAGATATTGTTCGCTGCTTCCGTAAGGAATTTAATTACGATTCTCTTGTTCTACGCTCTTCAGTTTCATGCCATTACGAGTAACAAGAACCAAAAACCAAAGACTAAACGAAAAAAAAAGGAATTCCTGAATCGTAAAAACGTCATGTCCTGCAAGTTTTGGATTGAAAATAATTCCGCTTTCATAAGATTCCCAGAATTTCTTTTACGATTTTGAGCATGGAATAAGACGAAAAACAAATAAACTTACTTTTATGACACATTGTCGACTCGATTGTCATATGAGATAACTTCTCGGACATGCTTGCCTGTAGTGATTGTTTTATTACGGCTAAATAATATGAACATTAAAATCTCTCATAATAAAATATCTGAATTGAAATATAATTAATCTATATATAAGGTCAACTTTTTTATGGTAAAATTCGCAAAATCCAAGACACAAGAGCCACCCTAGCTAGTGCTAAAGTGCTTATAATGAATGATTTGTCGTACAAGGATAACAAGAATAAATAACGATTGACATATGACTTAACATGGTCAAAATGGCGGTGTTCAGAGTAGCGTCAACACAGAAGTATTTTCAGCAAAATAGCAGTTTTTTTTTAATAAAAAGTAAAGTGGAAATTTATTCTTACATTTGTAAACACAGAGTAAATAAGGTTGAGTAGACTCCATAGATGTGACATGGTGTAAATTTTGGAACAAATGGAACTAGAGATTGGAGCTCATCTGAACATTTTCCATGGACATACCGGCAGAGTAGAGATAGGTCTGGGACCTGGTATCTTTGGAGAAAAAAAGTTAAAGTGTGGAAAAAAGTCTTCCTTCTCCTACATGAAACTAAAGCATGAAACAATTTATCGCCTTTTTAACCCATGACCACCGCTTTACTAGGTGTCAGAGAAAAATGACCTAATGCCCAACTACCGGTTGAACGGTGGGTAAACATTTCTAACTCTTTTTATATCTACCGTGAAACATTACATACCAATTATTTGCGAATTTTGACTCGGGAGATCAGGCATAAAGGTTGAACTTGTGCAGGGCTCAAAGGGTTAAGCAGTGTCACTAATTCAAGCTTCCTGATATTCGCTTTCGCGATTTTGAGAAACGTATGAGGAAAAAAAAACTTTATGGAATATTGGCGACTAAATAATATATAGTTACAAGAGACAAGCCCTTGGATATGCCTTCCTGAAGCGTAATTTTATTAAGAGCTTATGAAAACTAGTAACTAATAAAATAGTTGAATTGAAAGAATGGTTACTCTACATCTAAGGTCATCTTTTCTTATGCTCATGAAAACGCGCCAAGCCTTATATTCTCTACGTGACTTTAATTCTTAGGACAAGTTAACACCTTACTAAAATGTCTCTAATTCAAGTATTCCCCAGTTTTTACGATTTTCAGGGCCACATGAGAAAAACTTAGCTGACTTTTATGGTATGTTGATAATATTAATAATCAATCATTACATGAGAAGATTGTTTAGCCATAGTTAAATTCCCAGATCAATTCTGTGGACAAGAAAGATTGGTATAAAATGACAATTGGAAAAAAAATCTTAAATTTTGCCGACGCGTTTCGTCTTCCGACTTTTTCAAGGCAAAAATGAAATCGAAATGTCTCTGTTGTTATAGTTACATTTTATATATATATAAATTTTAAAAAAAAACGAAAA
>OZ038504.1:36456826-36476826 GCA_964036315.1 Acanthosepion esculentum | reverse complement strand
CTTCACATACCGACATAGCAGAAAATACTAAAAGTATTTCTACACACACAAATAAAATTCTTGTGCAGTGAACTTTTGGGGATGGCCTTTTGGTTCAATAAACTAGAATTCCCTACATTTGGACTACTTAACACTTTGTTGTCATTAGTCAGGCTCACTGAACTGTGTTACACCCAATTTTTGAAAAAAAAAAAATGATCATCAGCTTTTGGACCAAAAATTACTATGACTGATCTCGTGATCATAATCAACCAACCAAATTGCATTTTAAACAGATAGCGATGTGAACCACTTTTTTTTGCATGAAACGGAAATTATTCTCGAACTCCAGAACACACCCTCCACACCTCTCCATCTCAAATTAACGTTTGAAAATCATACAACTGTGAAACCGGTAAATTTTCTTTAAGTAAATATTCTTCGATTGCATTTTCAATTTTCTAATATCTATCTATCTATCTATATATATATATATATATATATATATATATAGGGTCACAGAAAAGTAACTACTATTTTAAAATATTTATAATTTATTTATTAATTATAATTTTTACAAGAAATGGATATTAAAGAAAAATATTTAGCATAGGATTTTATTTAAAATTCGATGTGGGCACTAGGTTTCGCTACCCAGCTTCTCGAGCCGCCCAGAAATTGCGTGAACTGATTTCACCAGGAACTCTTGTGCTATGGAAGACATAACCTCTTGTATTCGCTCTTCATGTTCTTACGAAGTCTAGGTTTGGTAAAGTAGACTTGCTCCTTTAAAACCCCCAAAGAAAAAGGTCACAGTTTTTAAGTCGGTACTCATTGCTGGCTACTCATGCATAAAATAGGGAGTTACTTTTCAATCACCCTGTATATATATATATATATATATATATATATATATATATATATATATATATATATATATATATTAGTAAAAAATACATAGTACTCTACGCCCCCAGTTCAACTCGGTGTTTCAAACGCAATGCAGATACTATTTTGCAGGCTAGTACCTGTAGATTGCATTGCGCGTGAAACTGATTTTCTTACACCAAAGGACATATGTATGTATTTGTATGTGAATAGTTACATGTACATGAAGATTTTTATTCATTTGATTATATATATATATATATATATATACACACACACACACACACACACACACACATATATATATATATATATATATATATATATATATATATATGTGTGTGTGTGTTGGTGTGTGTGCGTAGTTGTTTACCTGGGTAGCAATCTCTTTCTAATACACCTTTTCTTTTTTTAATCATTTCCCCCAAGCAAGGCAATAAAGCCAGTATGACAAAATGGATTACTGAGTGTGAGAAAAAGGATAAAGAAGAGAGAATAAAAGAACAGGAATTAAGACAGTAGATAATGATTGACATTGATCTTGAAAAATTTAAATGCACACTTAACTGGAAAGCCAGAAGAGATTGCCACAAGTGAGAAGTGTAAGAGAAGAAACTGTTAGTATAGAACTTTCGGTTTCATCTAGCCATTCCAACTGTAAAATGATCAAACCTTGGAGCTAATCTAGTACTACTTTAAATTCATAAAGTCTGGGTAACAGACTTTATGAATTTACTTTACTTTATGAATTTACCATACTCATCAGAACACAAGCAATGTGATATTACTCTGTTCATTTATATTTTTGTGGTTTAATTTAAAGAACAGTTGTAAAATATAAAATTTACTGAATTTAATTATGACACAGACTATTAAAAATATTTTTTAAAAATGAAGTTATAAATGTATTTAAAGCTCATGCTTTTTTGAGCAAATTTGGTTGTCTTTAGTCAGCAAAGTCTCTCTCTCTGTCTCTCTCTCTTTCTCTCTTTATATATATATATATATATATATATATATATATATATATATATATATATATATATATATATATATATATATATATTCAAGCATGTCTGTTTGAACAATCTGGGCATATTATATCTATTTTTATTTTAATCATTTCGAATTCTCCAATCAACTTCTTAATGTCGGTAGTAAATTCATTAAGGAAGGTGTCGTATGTGACAGCAATATTCTAAGCATGGGTGAATGGTAGACTTATAGTTATGGAAGACAGATTTTGCTTAGAAAAGTCGTCTTGCACGACACAGTAAACCAACTTTCTAAACAAATAACCGAGCAATGGCTTCAATATAATCTATCTACTTCATGTTAGCTGGGAATGTTTGCCCGAAAATGCTCAACGAGTCACTTTCCTGGAGTTTAGCATCAGCCATACTTATAGGAGGCAGAGATGGGTCTCTCAGATGATTAATAGAGTGAAGTTTAGTTTTGGAAGTATTAAAATTAACTTTTAACTTTTGTCCCAGTTAACGACAGGCTAAAGGTCACTTTGGATATCGGTTGCCATTTTGACTTTGTCGGACCTTACAATCGAGGCAGTAGTAAATTGTTGTGCTATCAGTATAGATACCAAGTTGAGAGATGATTTTACCAAGAAGATCATTAATGAAAATTTAAAACAGAGGAGGACAAAGGATGGAGCCTAAGGGGACACGCGCGTTAGTACGAAAGGACCAAGACGAGTGGCCGTTCAAGATAGCGTTCATTTCACGATTTGACAGGAAAGACAGGAAATGTGTCCAGAGATACCGTAATTTTTCAGCTTGTGAAGAAAATCTGTATGCCAAAATCTATCAGAGGCTTTCGAGACGTCCAGTGCTACAGCACCGGCTTATATATATACACACACACACACACACACACACACACACACACATACATATATATATATATATATATATATATATATATATATATATATATATGTATATAGGCAAATGTATTTTAGTAGCATCGTGATTTCACTCCTGATGAAACGTCAAAAAAATTTTTTAATTTTGAACCAAGCTGTACAGTTTTGTAGTGGGTATGTGCATGTTCTAATGTAACACTGTATATATATAAGTTTAATTAAGGATGACAGGCAAGGTACTGTGATTATGTTTTTTATTTCATTTTTATTGTGTTCGAATATGTCTTTTTATATGGTTTTAATTTTGCTTTTTAATTGGGTGTAGAGGTTGTGTGTATATTTATAGAGTTATAGGGATATTTAATTTTCTGGACCCAGCACATTGTGGCCGTGTTCATAGTCTTATTGAGTCTTGGCTTTTTCTTTTTTATTATTAAGGCTTCCATTATTTTTAATCGTTTTTTATATGTAGATGAGGTTATAATTTTTGTATTTCTATTAGTATATATATATATATATATATATATATATATATATATATATATATATATATATATATATATATATATATATTCCTATGTATTTGATTGGTTTATTGGTATCCTTTCTCTTTTCTGAATAATTCTGAATATCTGATAAGCCCCGGGAAGCTATTATTTCGGCAGAAATATTCCCTCGCTTTGTTCGTTCTTTGCTTTCGACATTGTTTTTGCTCTTTCCTTTCTCTTCCAGTCTCGTCCCTTGAACTGCGTTCACTACAAGTTTCCGTTTTAATTGAGGCCACCGAATCCAGTTAAAATTGGATTGAATTCATAACCCCTTATCTCATCGTCCATCTAATTATGTTCTTCCCGGTGCCAACAAGTGCCAGTGCCATTCTCTCGAGATATTTATACTCACGAGCCACCCAGCAGTATTTTTTTCTCTGAATAACGTTCACTTTATTATTACGATTTTACATCTCAAAATTTTCCGTTCCTCCTCCACTTCTTTTTTCGTTTAATCAATTCACCCCAAGCAAGAGGGCTACTGGAGTTGAAAAGTAATAAAGCGACGTTAGAAGGAACCGGAAACACAATCCTAAACAGAGAACAAGGGATAAACCACTACTACTCTTAAAAGAAAACGAAGACGAGTGTAACGCAGACGATAGGCGAAAATATCTACTCCCATTGAGAACGAAAAAATAGTTAATGGCTAAAATTTCAAAGTTCATGCGGAGATGTTAGGAGCATAAACTTAAAGTAGACTTTAGAAGGAAACAGAAACCACATCCTAAACAGAAAACAGTAGATAAAACTCTACTCCTGTTTAACAGACCAGGGAGGAGTGTAAAAACGGACTATAGGCGAACCTATCTACTCCTATGGAGAACAAGAGGAAGTTTGTTGCTGCAGAGACTGTTGAAATTTTTGCTATACATAATGAGGAAATAGGGCTTTCATAATGAATTTTCTTTTAGGATTTTTTAATCTTCTTTGTAGTTAGAGTCTATTGGATTGCGGTATATTAGAAATATTAACATAAGGACATAATATTTCCTCAAATAACCTTAAACATATCAACCTACTATACCGCAATCAAATACACTCTAACTACAAACAAGATGAAAAAAATCATAAAAATAGCTCATAAGTACTAATATATCCCCAACTAATCCAAATAAAAAATAAAAATAATTATATTCTACACTAAATTTTACACAACCAACTTAATCATACGTAATTACTCTTCCCCGTCAACTAATGTTTTGCAAAAGACCAACATTGTATATTAATTTAAATGTCCTTTGGAAGTGTGTATCTCTGATAAAAAAGTAAAAACATATGTTTGTTTTACGACAACAACATTATCAAAGAGAATTATAATATATGTCAGATTTAAGTCCGATTTCACAACACATAAAGGAACATTCTTGTCCACATTCACAAATAAAGGAAGTATTAATTGACAATACAAGTATACTCCACCGTGAAAATGAAAAACAAAAACTTCAATTTTTGAGGCTCTTTATATAAGAAAAATACAACCAACACTGAATAAGGTTAATTATGAGTATAGCAAGAAACAACGTTTTAAAATGTTTATATAAACAATGTTTTAAAATACTTAAATTGTATTTTTTTAAAGAAAAATTACAATTATATAAATTAAATTGAAGTTACTTCCCTTAGATAAAATCCTATAGCTTTAACAGTTAATTTTCAAATTAATTATAACGGATAGCGTTCATACGAGTTTATAATTAAAAGAGAGCACATTTTATGTGCATTTACAAAAAGAATATACACAGCTATCAATTACATTAATGGTTTTGTCTTAGCAATTCACCCCTGAAGATGATATTGAATGAAATTGAATGTACTTGGGAAAAAGAAAAAGTAAAACTACGACGCCTTCCTTAATGAATTTAATATCAACATTAAGAAGTCAGTCAGCGAATTCGAGACGATTAAAATAAAATAGACATATGGCCAGATTATTCAACCAAACATGCTTGAATATATACATATATATATATATATATATATATATATATATATATATATATATATATATATATATATATATATATATATTCAATATATTATTATATTATATATTATATTATATTATTATATATTTACACACGCTCTATCTCTGATATTGAGCATTTTATCCCATAAATATAGCACACTTTAAGACTATATTTCTTCATATATATATATATATATATATATATATATATATATATAGAGAGAGAGAGAGAGAGAGAGAGAGAGATCTTTGCTCTTTTATTAAAATTTTTTCAGAGAATGAGAAAAAACGGATTTATATAAAGATAAAGAACAAATAGGAAACGTTTGTCAGTCTAGAATTATTCCGATATATATATATATATATATATATATATATATATGTTGTGGAATGATCCTATTTTCCTGAAAAATCTGTTTCAATTTCAACCGAAAGCACCACAGATTGCTCGGTCAATAAATGCCGAATGTTTCTGTTTAGGAAAGGGTTAATACATACCAACAAACCGTTTAGTGCGAACACACAAAGACACACACACAAACACACACCAACACATATTTATATATATATATATATATATATATATATATATATATATAAGCTCAATATGTATATATAACAGTTCCATATATAAATAGATATGGATGTACTTTCGAAATATGAGAATATTGATGTATTTGTATTTATATTTGAAAGAGAAATGGAGTGGATCCCTGAAGGCGGTTGTCTGTCAACACTGACAACCTTCCGGCAACTCCTGCAGCCAAGCTTGCACCAAATGTAACGTTCTTTATGCTTTGAGATATTCTCTGTACGGTCGAGTGAAAGGTCATATAGGTTCATATAGTTTTCGTCAATGCACGACCTCCATTGTCCAGACCTACACACAGGAGAAGTCACCTCAGTCACACCACGAAATTACTGAAGTTTGACTTTTACTACGACTATCTCGCGATATATACGGATGCCTTTGGAAATAAAAAAAATTACCGAACAATACGTTATAATGGCAGTTAGAAACTGTAAAACATAATTTTTTTTATTGAAAATAAATATTTTGAGTCATCTATTCCCTCATCAGCCAAAGATTATATATATATTGTCACCCATGGACAGGCTGTTTCGCTGTATTACTGCTGTTCAGTGTGGCTAGACGTCTAGTTGCCTCTCGCTAGGATCGAAACCCGGCTGAATTGGCGTCAGTAGAAAATTCTACCACTGAGCCGTCGGCGCACGGCAGGTATGAATGTGAATTTTAGCGTATTTAGTTTTAGATAAACACACAGTGACCAACAGGAATCAATTCGCTTTACCGAAGAGTCTTGCTATATCAGCCGTTAATTTCTCAGGAGCCTATATATATATATATAAAGGTACTGCCATTAAATTACGATACCAAACATTGAAAAAATTTAAATGATTTTTTAATAATGAAATATCTTTCTTGAACCTTTTATTTTATTTTAAATTCAAAGCTGATAGATTAAATTTAATATTTCCAATAATCAAAATATTATGCTGTATTTTAAAATTGATTTAAATTGATTGGAAATTTTCGTTTTGAAATTTCTAAAACATTTGAATTTCGCGCCATTTTAGCAAACTGTTATAAAAATGTAAATCTTTTTATTAAAATCATCTTTCAAAAATAAAATATACTTTTCTCAAACTTTATTTGATAAATATTAGCTGATTTAAAGCATAATTTATCTGATTTGAAACAACTATTATTTACTTTCAGTTTAACATATCACAGAAATGCATTTTATAACACAGTGGCAGCTGTTTATTTATGTTGACAGATTTTTAACAGGTCCGTGACAGTTCGATGACAGATTTTCATTTAATGTTGTTCTACAGGGGCTAGTTATTTGCCACGGTTAGGGTTATGGAGTGTTTATTGATGTTTTTTTGTGGAAACTGTATTCACACACACACACACACACACACACACACACACACACACATATATATATATATATATATATATATATATATATATATACATATATATATATATATATATATATATAAACGGTTATATGATATTGGAACGTGCAAATGCCACCGCTAGTGAGAATTTTTATATGTATTTTGTAAAGTGGTATAATCCACGAATTCTTTTGTTGTGTTTTCCAGGTAACTTGACATGAATTAAGTATATAGTTCAATTAATAGAGTCGTATTTTTTTAGAGAATACTAAGTACACACACACACACATATATATATATATATATATGTGTGTGTGCGTGTGTGTGTGTAAGTATGCGTAAACATTTTAAAAGATATATGTAGGTACTAATACATGAAACTACCCGTGTATATCGGTACATGTGTACCTGTATGAGTGACTGCACATGTAAAAGAACGTATGTATATAAAATTTACATGGATGTGTTTACTACAATATATGATAGAGCAAGATCTCTAATATTACCTTCAAATATCACTCCATATTAACTTAAAAACTAAACTTTAAGTAAGAGAAATTACCCATCTAAAAATAGTCGCAAATTAAATTCATGAATAAAATTCAAACTGATAGAGATATCACCTTAATAATCAATTACAACTAGAAGTAAACTTATATTTTAAAATAAAATTTTAGTATTTTAATATAAATTCTATGAATATTTTTCTAATCGACTATTTCATATTAAATCCCAAAAATGTTTATAATAAAGTTTTTAAAAAAAACTGAAGTCACTAACAAACATATAATTAAATTCCTTATAGACTGTTTAAACATTCAAATTTATTTCAAACATTATATTGATGAACTCTCAAAGTAAAGCAAAACAACAGCGTCTATTTCGGGCCTTTCATTCCAAAGAATGTTAGTGACATTTTCTCTCATGACTTCTTTCCCTCTTTTTCTCTTTATGTCTTTTTCTCCTCTCACCCTTCCATATCAATATATAACTTCAGTTAAGCTAACCGATTTAATGTGTCAATGTCTGGACTTACTCAAACTATTTAAATTTGAGAGAATAGAAATTTTACATCTAACTCAATCATGTCTCTCTCCCACCTCACTTCCTCACTTCGTTAATTTACATATACTTAGTACTGCCCGTCAAAAATGTGTAAATTTCCTTTCATTTTTCGTTTCAACCTTTGGAAGTAAAGTCTGATGATCCGCGGTTCTTTAAAATGGCTGTGGTGAAATAATTTATGACATAGAGCCTTAAAGTGGTCTGTTTTTATTTTTATTTGATTTACATTGATCTCTCTGGATTTTATCCTCCCTGGGTCTACCCATACGGATTACCTAGTTTTTCGTAAACTAAATCTATATATATATATATATATATATATATATATATATATTATAGTAAAGAAAGAAAGAACAGTAAGATATATAATCAAGTGTTCTTATTGACATAATTATTTTTACAAAACATTGC
This sequence comes from Acanthosepion esculentum, assembly GCA_964036315.1. NCBI lineage: Eukaryota > Metazoa > Mollusca > Cephalopoda > Sepiida > Sepiidae > Acanthosepion > Acanthosepion esculentum. The sequence continues at coordinate 36,468,155 of OZ038504.1, read as the reverse complement.
TCAATGTAAATTGACAGAGCATAAATATATATTAACTGATTTAAAATATGGTTTCATGATGAAACCATGTTTTTAAATCGGTTAATATATATATATATATATATATATATATATATATATATATATATATATATATATATATATATATATCGGTTAATATATATATATATATATATATATATATCGGTTAATATATATATATATATATATATATATATATATATATTAACCGATTTATATATATATATATATATATATATATATATATATATATATATATATATATATAGTACAGTAATGAATGGTTTGGTAATCCGTATGGATAATTCCAAATTGAATGTAATCGTGAGAGCTCAATGTAACAACAGACCAAATATTAATTAATTAAATTTTTTAAAAAAAGAGTCAATCTTAAATATATTTTCCGGGGAACTAAATTATAGTCATGGAATCTTAAGGCTACCTCTTTTTATTTAATTTAATTAATTATATATATATATATATATATATATATATATATATATATATATATATATATATATATATATATATATATATATATATATATATATATATATAGGTGTAAGTGTGGATATAAATCGAATATCTGGATATTAGCAAATGTATATATGTGTGTTAGCGTTCATACACAGGTAAGCGAATAAATATTTACTCAATTTAATTTAAGGTGTAAACCAAACAGTGCCCAATGTGGTTAGACCGAGCTAAAAAATATATATTAATAAATATACATAATCCTACGTTCGAAGTACAGCTTAACCTTTCGTTGTTCTACCAAATCATTAGGTAAGAATTATTACTTTTGATTTTTAAAAAAAGATATATGGGAGGAACGCTAAATTAAACCCAGATTCTAAACTAAGATTTAATATATGTTGTGACTGATATATATATATATATATATATATATATATATATATATATATATATATATATATATATATATATCACTTATGAAGTAGTGTGATGTTTTAATATTTTAATGACAATGTGTAAATTTGCTGACTTGACCATAAAATCTATCGTGGCTTTTTTTATATATACAGAAGCCAGGACTGAGCTTGAGTAAATGGAAGCCAGTGAAAGGACAAAGGAGAGATGCTGAAGGGGTAAAAGTTACTTAGAGTAATGAAAGAGAGGAATCTGTTGAGTCATGACTGTCCACGTCTCTAAAGGACATGAGAAGAAGAAGAAGAAGAAGAAGAAGAAGAAGAAGAAGAAGTCAAAATGAGTGATGTCTCTTACGTCAATTAGTACTTCCGCCACTTTGATCTTTTCCTTTCAATAAGAAATTTAGAAACCAACCTCGAGGCCGCCATTAATTTCTTTATTCCCATTGTTGCGAAATAAATCCTATATTGTTATCGCCTTTTAGCATCCTTTCACGCAATCATCGTTTTTTTTTCTACAATCATCTTGAACCATTTTAAATATTGTCTTTATTTTTTCATCGCTATCTCCTTTATTTTATTCCCTCTCTATTCTTTGTTTAAGTTTTTGGTTCCTTCCCCACGTGTTTAGCTTTTTAGATGAGAAGCAAGAATTTTAAGGCACGGCCTTGACCATACGATGATTTATAACGTACACTCTTCCAAGTTTGTTTGCAAAGCAATCTCTATTTAAGAGGCAACCACTGTCATTTCGTAATAAAAACCTGACTAAACAAAATTATAGCTCGCAGCGGATAATCTGTGAGAAGAGGGTTAAGGCTTGTGGCAAAAAGCCAAAGAGTACAATAAATAAAAAAAAGACAAGCGAGTGTAATCAATCAAAAAGAGTACTTTTTCTCACGGAAATCGAAATTTCAGCTGAAAAAAAAATAGTGAGTATAAAGTACTGAGGTGTGACTGCTGCAAGAGAAGATGTACGCGTGGTAAACAATGGAAAACTTATTTTCTTTGCATGACTGAGCTGTTCTCGGACAGCTGTCATCTTAGTTCAATATTTTTAACCTAGCCGGAGATGAGTTATTGATACTTGATGCATCGAGAAAATTATGCATAAAAAACTTTGTTGGTTAAAGATTTAACTTAAATCGTTGGTTATCTCTAAGGCATTTACATCTAAATAGAACATTCCTTGGTATGACGATAAACTACATATGGTAGCGAGAGATTGGAGTTTTTGATCGTGGAACCACTTCTCAACTTCTTGTTGTAATTCCCAACTCCTTTCTGATCCAGAGGTGTAGCACCTGCTAGCGTGTCAGCTATGAGCAAATAGTGAACGCCAAACGAAAAGAATATATATATATATATATATATATATATATATATATATATATATATATATATATATATAGTAAAAATACCAGCAATACCTTTTTATATAAAAAGCAGCAACAATACATTTTTTTTTAGGCATTTCACCCCAATCAAGACGGGAGTGTCAGTAGAACACAAGGGGTTACAGAGTGTGTGAGCAAAAGTAAAGAGGGTTGTTTGAGGAAAGCATATAGAGAAGGACGGGGTCGGGATCAAGGCATCAGCAGGTGTCGATTGATATTACATTTTAATATTTGAAGATTATAGCTATCAGAGAAGCATGTAGGCGGAAGGGAGTTCCACTGTCGGGAAGTGCGAGCGAGGAAGCCGTTTGAGTAGAAGAGACGGTTACATTTAACTGTTTCGACAGTGAAAGGGTGAGATTGAGATGCCAACCTAGTAGTACACTTAAATTCATGTAGTTGGGGTAACAGTGAAAATAGCCTGACAAAACAGTTACGTGTGAAAATATTGGTAGAAAGCCACAACACATAAAATGACCAACAATACATTTTAAAGCAAAATAACCGGCAAAACATTTTATGTATATGGAAATTATAGAATTCAAAATATATTTACTTGACAAAATAAAAATGGATTTCAGCATTAATTGGCCTATAGATTTCAGCATAAAGTGGCCTATAGATTTCAATATTGAGTGGCCTATAGATTTCAGCATTGAATTGCCTATAGATTTCAACATTGAGTGGCCTATAGATTTCAGCACTGAATGGCCTATAGATTTCAACATTGAGTGGCCTATAGATTTCAACATTGAGTGGCCTATACATTACAGCATCGAGTGGCCTATAGATTTCAACACTGAGTGGCCTATATATTTCAGCATCGAGTGGCCTATAGATTTCAGCATTGAATGGCCTATAGATTTCAGCATTGAGTGGCCTATAGATTTCAACATTGAGTGGCCTATACATTTCAGCATTGAATGGCCTATACATTTCAACATTGAATGACCTATACATTTCAACATTGAGTGGCCTATACATTTCAGCATCGAGTGGCCTATACATTTCAACATTGAGTGGCCTATAGATTTCAACATTGACTAGCCTATACATTTCAGCATCGAGTGGCCTATAGATTTCAACATTGAATGGCCTATACATTTCAGCATTGAGTGGCCTATAGATTTAAACTTTGAGTGGCCTATAGATTACAACATTGAGTGGCCTATACATTTTAGCATTGAGTGGCCTATACATTTTAGCATTGAATGGCCTATAGATTTCAACATTGAGTGGCCTATACATTTCAGCATCGAGTGGCCTATAGATTTCAACATTGAATGGCATATAGATTTCAACATTGAGTGGCCTATACATTTCAGCATCGAGTGGCCTATAGATTTCAACATTGAATGACCTATAGATTTCAACATTGACTGGCCTATACATTTCAGCATCGAGTGGCCTATAGATTTCAACATTGAATAGCCTATAGATTTCAGCATTGAATGACCTATAGATTTCAACATTGAATGACCTATAGATTTCAACATTGAGTGGCCTATACATTTCAGCATTGAATGGCCTATAGATTTCAATATTGAATGGCCTATAGATTTCAGCATTGAGTGGCACACAGAAGTTGATATTCCGCTAAACAAAACCAACCATACAAACAACAAGAAATAACATTCATAACATTAATCTATATAATATTCTACAATTTCTTAAAGCAATCAAACTCTATTCCAAAATATAACTTCAACTACAACATAAAACACATATCACCACCTCTAGTAATTATGTCCACACAAACATGTATATTCACAAAAACTGAGTCTCATCTACCATGTATTCAATTGTGAAAGCAGAATGACATATATGCTATATTTATTACTTCAAAGTTCCGAAGAAAATTCAAATTAAATGACCCATAAGTAGTTGATGTGCTAAGAAACAAAGAAATCAGTGAATCAATCTGAAGAGGAAGGTGAATGCGAAATAAATGAGCCGAATATGTTTTCAAAACTACTTACAGGGCCAAGACAGAAAGCAACAAAATCTTTCTTATTATTTGTTGACTAGGGAACGTTTTAACAGAGATCCGAAGGAGCATTGGTATAGGGAAAGATGCTTTCCAAATGCTAAACAAAGTATTAAGAAACAGGAAAAATTTGTGAGAAACAAAGAAAAGAGTACTAAACTGTAACGTAATATCTAATTTTTTACATTAGTATAGCGAGAGTTGCCTTCCAGAAGCTAAGCAAAGTATAAAAAAACAGGAAAACTTCGTTAGAAACAAAGAAAAGAGTAGTAAACCGTTATATATTATGTAATTTTTTTACATTAGAATAGAGAAAAGTGATTTCGAGAAGCTAAGCAAAGTATAAGAAACAGGAAAAATTCGTTAGAAACAAATAAAAGAGTACTAAACTGTTATGTAATATCTAATTTTTACATTAGAATAGAGAAAGATGTCTTCCAGAAGCTAAGCAAAGTATAAAAAAACAGGAGAAATCCGTTAGAAACAAGGAAAAGCGTAATGAGCTGTTATGTAATATCGGTCCTCCTATATGGAAGTGAATGCTGGACAATCTCCTCAAATATGAAGAATAAACGTGAAGCAACATAAATGCAGTTCTACAGAAGGATGCTGAGCATGAATACCATGAACGAAACATGTAAGCGACGACGAAGTTTCAGAGAAAATATAAACAAAAAGGACACCTAATTAGAATCAGAAAGAGACAGCTGCCATTTCTAGAGCGCATAATGATAGCAAGGGGCTTGGAGAATTTGTCACGCACATAACATATTGAAGGTAATAATGACAGAGAAAATCAGCGAATAACCAACCTAACAAACTTATGTAAATGGTCGGCAAAACGGTGACTAGGAGATATAAAAGATACTAAATGCCACAAAGGATAAGAATTTGTGGAGAGCCATGATTACCAACGTCCTGAAGCGACACGGCACATAGAAGAGGCAAAATAAAAAGTTTCTGTAAATTCACATCACAAGTATAGATTAGAATCAAGTCTTAACAAGTGCTCCCCAGGTACTCTGATGATTATGAGCATGACCAATAATTGACAGCCCACAATTGCTGTAGCTCTCTCATGCTTACAAATTATAGATTCTGACGGATTTTTCTTTTGTCTTTGATGTAATGGAATAAACAGTCACCCCCATGAATGATTACACTATAGGTAGTAAGTACCTATAGAGTCAACTGTCTACGAGAGACTTGAGGAAAAGTGAGAACGAGACAACGCAAGCACGTCCGACCTTCCAATTAGTGGCACTCACTACTAGATTGACCTGTGTGTATAACTGTACTGTATTTCATATTGTACTGGTTGTGTACAATAAACCTTTCTTCTATTATCTACCTTGTGTTAAGTACTTATTCCCTTAGCGCGGAATATAATTTCTTCAAGGTTCTGTATCATTTAAGGGCGTTGGCAAGTAAGTTCTCCACATCTTTGTAGCTTTTAGTAACGTTTGTCTTTTTATTAACCATCCCATTTCTCGACACTCGTTATGTTAATCGCTACTTCGCTCACCGTCTCCCTCTTGCCGTGAATATAGACTGTGTGTGTTAAACTTTCTAATCCTTCTTTCCTAACTAGGTGTCCTAACATTTCAACTGTTTCTATCCCTTATGTGGAAGTATCCTTTTTGGTTTCTATCTTCTTTCAAACTTTCTCGTTCTTTACACACTCTATACATGGTATTCTCAGTATCCTTCTGTAGAACCACATTTCTGTTAATTCAAACCGCCTGTTCATCTGTGAGATATTTATTCATCATGCACTGCCCTACCAGCGGACTGACAGCAGTTTTTCAAAATAAATTTTCTTGATTCTTAGTACTTTGCTGAGTTTTTTGGAAGGCAACTTTGCCTATTTCCAACGCATCCTCTGATTCTGGTTACACATTTTTCAGTCTCCTTTTTTGTCTTTTTTTAAATCGAATTTACTCCAAACAAGGTAGTAAAGCCACTAAGACACAGACTCAATATAAATTACGAATATATTGAAAAACGTTAGGCACGTCGAGGTGGTGTAATGGTTAACAAGCTCGTCTCGCTAGAACAATTACGAATGAGTTCGATTCTCAATAATTTCGGCCTTGTGCCACACCTAAGCTACGCTTGGAAAGTCACTATATTGAGAAACGTTGTTCCAGCCATTTACTTGGCTGGAGAATTGGTCAATACTGGTCGTTAGTATGTCAGTTTGTCAGTATTTACTTTGAAGATAGGTAAATGGTAAATATTAGTAGTTTATTTTTGAGTTTTTTGCTTATTTCTTTTTCTTCTTTTTTCCTATTTGTTTTTTCCTTCTTTCTTCCTTTTTTCTTCTTCTTTTCTTACAGATTTTCTTTTCTCCTCCTTTTTGCTTCCTCTTCACCTGCTTCTTTCTCCCCCCCCCACTTCTCTTCTGTTTTTATTCATGTCTTTCTTTTTTCTTCTTCCGTTTCTTCTTTCTTTATTTCTTATTTTTCCCCCTCCTCCTCCCCTCCTCTTCCCCCCTCCTCCTCCTCCTCCTCCTGTTATTCGTCTGCCTATTTTTTTTTCTTATTTCTTTTTTTTTTCCTTCACGTTCTCTTTCACTTCTTCTATTCACTTACACCTTCTTTGTTCTTCATCCTTTTATTTCCCCCCCCCCCACTTCCTATTCTTCTTTTTAATCCTCTTGCTTTCTTCGTCTTGGCCTTCAACTTCCTCTTTTTCTTTTACATTTTTCCAGTACTTCCTCCGCATCTCTCTTTCCACCATTTTCCTCCACCGCTTCTTCTTCACCTTTATTTAGCATCTCCCCTTTCAACATCCATCATCATCATCATCATCATCATCATCATCACCATCACCACCACCACCACCACCATCAACAACAACGACTTCTTCTTTACCTTCTCCTATTCCTTTTCTTCATCTACTTTTCCCACTTCCATTTTCTTATTATTTTCCTTTTCTTTTTCATTTGCTCCGACCTCCTTTTCATTTTTTTTTCTTCTTTCTTCTTCTTCTCTTTTGTTTCTACTTTTTCGTAATTTTCTTCTTTCGTTTTCTTCTGTTATTTCATCTTCCTTTACTTTTGTTTCCCCTCTACATCTACTTTTTTTTTCCCTTTACTTCATTGTTCTTTTTTCACTTCCCCTACTTCTTTTATCCATTTTCTTCCCTGTTCTTTTTCTACTTTTCCTTCCTATTTCCCTCCTCATAGTCTTCTTCTTCCTCTCCTTTTCCCTCTTCTTAATACCCTCGGTTTTTTTCTTATTTTCCTTTTCCCTTTCTTTTTCTTTGCATCCAATTTTCATCCTCATCTTTTTCATGATCTTTTTTCATTTTCTTTTCTCATGATATTCTTCTTCTTCTAAATTATTATTATTATGATTATTATTATTATTATTATTATTATTATTATTATTATTATTATTTTCTCGTTTTTTTCTTCGTCTTCCTTCTCTTCTTTCTTCTTCACTTTCTTCCTCATCATTATCTTTCTTCTCCCCTCTCTCTTTTCCTTTTTCCATTTCGTGCATTCATCTTCACCATTCTCCTTTTTTTCTTCTTCTCTTCCTCTTCCTTATACTTTTCACTTTCTTTTTCATGATACATTTTAGGTCGATTAATTCTTCGATCATTCGTTTATTTTATGATTCCCCACGTCATTTGTATAAACATTTCCAATTAAATTATTACAAACAAACCTGCCATTGTAAATAAAACACCACTTCGCTCGGTTTTGTCGTCCGACAGACTGACGGGTATAAACTAGTTAAACACCGTTCCCTGCCAGCTAGATATGAGTTTATGCCTGTTGCAGTGGAGATGTTCGGTGTAATTGGTTCCCAACTGGTCAAAATAGGCTCCCTGGCAACACAACCGTGCGTAACCGGCGGACCATTCGCATTCTGTCTCAACTGCAATCACCCGTGAGCTTACCATCAGGACTCCAGGGGCCTATTACGATTAATGCTAATGTTATCGCTAACATTTAGTTTATTGAAACGTTATATAATTCGAAATATATTTTTGTCTACAAGGGCTTAATTCTAATAGAAAAGCATGAGCGAAAATGAACTGCATTGAATTTTCAAGCTTTACATAACAATGGCGAAGCTCGAGTTGCCTTCTATTGGATGTATCTAAGTAAAAGAAAAATAGTAAACAATATAATTATAGCTACTATTATGTATATATTTATTAAATATAATGACTAATTGAATGACAGAATCTAAAAAGAAAACTATATGTGACACGTTTCGTCATTTAAAAAATGTAATTTTTAAAAGGCTAACGTGAAAACTGCTCCAATTTTGGAGTCTTCAACTGTAAATTTGCATTCACCTTCTTATATTTCCTCTCGTAAAGGATGTTTTGTGGGCGTAGTTCCTATGTTTCTAGGATCCTTCAGTTACTCCTATATATATTTTCTCTTCGTAAAGGGTGTTTTGTGGGCGTAGTTCCTATGTTTCTAGGGTCTTTGAGTTGCTTCTATATATATTTTTTCTTCGTTATCTGCTGATTTTACACTGTCTTGGTATATTACATTGTTTTGCAAGAAATTGCCATTTAAGGGGCATTCGATCTTTACACTGCAGTTACACGCGTGTTTGGTTTGTGCGGGTAGTTTGTTGGTGCATTACATTTCTAAGCAAACCTCCAATTGTCGCAGTCTGTGATATTTTAAAACAACGGCAAAAAAAAAAGATGTTGGAAAACAGAATGATATCGGCTGTGTGTCTTGACACGTCGGAGCGCCCCGACATTTTCAGCGTTTCCACATGTATATAGTTTTTTACTCTCCCAACATATTTATAATTACATCAATAAGAATATTATTTTAGTTTGATGAAGTCCTTTTAGTGATCGAAACTAGTTACATAGATTTTTTTTCTAATTTGTCATTCAGTTACCCAACATCGTTATATATTTAAAAGTTTTCAATTGTTCTTCTAAGATTCAAAAGACGAGTAAGAGCGTTTTGTTTTACGCATTTCGTCTTGATAAAGAATATTTCAATACATTCTCTTTTTTTATTCGCCTTTGACAGCGAAAAAGTTCAAGCCTTTATCGACATCCGTACTCTATAAAGAATTCCAAATTCTACCTTTGTAATGTGTACGCTTAAGAAAATTATGCCTGGAGCGCAAATGTGGTAGCTTGAGGCATTAGAACATTCCATCTTCCCTTGAAATAAAACAGGAAGTTGCTGCATGAGAAAGTAGATTTCCGGCGCCTAAGTGAATTGCTCTTCAACTGAAACCAAGTATTGCTAAGACTTACATTAAATGTACTCAAGAATCATTTTATTTGTATATGCGTAACGTGTATATATATATATATATATATATATATATATATATATATATATATATATATATATATATATATATATATATATATAAGGTGCATTTCGACAGTAATAATTTTTTGGTTAAATAATATCGACAAGTTCTGTCTATTAATTCTTAATTAATTTTCTTTCTTCAGATACACGCATTTAATTTCATTTAATATTTAATTTAAACCGTTAACCCTTGTAAGTCAGTAAACATTAATATTTCTTAATTTTAATTATTACTCTTGTTTGCAAGTCAATAAACACTGCATTTATTGTCATTTAAAGAATGAGTACATTTTGGTTAAACCGATATATATATATATATATATATATATATATATATATATATATATATATATATATATATATTTATATATATATATATATATATATATATATATATATATATATATTTGTGTATTTAGGCAGCAATCCTTCTTTCATTCATATTTCATTGAATATGAGAGACAAGGTGCTTTTATTTAGGTTTTTTATACAATTTCTTATGCGATCTGATTTTTTTTTCAGATGATAAATTATTTAAAAAGTGTCTGAATGTTCTGTCTATTCCAGTGATTTCGGCTATACATTTACCCATTTTCAAGGCATTAGAACATTCCATCTTCGCTTGAAATAAAACAGGAAGTTGCTGTATATTATATTCTTACTCTGTCCTGGACATTGAGTTTTTTTTATGTTTTAACTGTTAAATAAGAAATAGTTTGTTGCATGTATGTATTTATATGTTTTCGTTTTTAAAAACACGGTCAAGATATGGAGTTCATGTTCATAGTTGATATTATTAAGTGTTGTTTTTTATTATTTTATTAATAAGGCTTCCATTATTTTTAGCCCTTTTTTGCATGTGGATGATGCTATTGTCAACAAGTATGTTACGAATAGTGTCCGGTAGGTCTCCATGAATATTTAAATGAGATCTAATTGAGGTAAGGTCAGAAAGGTGCAGATTATATATATATATATATATATATATATATATATATATATATATATATATATATATATATATATGGAGAGAGAGAGAGAAAGGGAGAGAGAGGATAGATAGGAAGAGAGATTGAGAAAATTACAAGTAAAAGATAATATGGTATTTATTCATATAAAACTATAGATTTACCCCGCTGCGCTTTTCATGTAATGAAACATAAACGAATGACCTATACACTAGATCACAAGAATGTATGTACCATGAAATCCAGGCAATTGGCTTAATCTTGTTTTTAAACGCACAATTTGTCAGGTGACCTATGTGCCAACAGGTATTTTCTTGCATGCATATCTTCGCTTGTATGTCATGTCTCTTCAGAACTCTTAAAACAGATATCTACATATATATATATATATATATATATATATATATATATATATATATATATATATGAAAAAATATAGTCTGTGTGCTATATTTATGGGATAAAGTGCTCAATATCAGAGATAGAGCGTGTGTAAATATAAAAGTGAACACTTAGAGGCGACAGTCTGTTTCATGCTAGTGCAATCGTCAGGCTGACGATTGCACTAGCATGAAACAGACTGTCGCCTCTAAGTGTTCACTTTTATATATATATATATATATATATATATATATATATATATATATATATATATATATATATATATATATATACATATATGTATATATAATATAAAAGGCTCGAACACTAATATTCCATGGTTATAATTTATTACATTGGAATCG
>OZ038504.1:36354326-36454326 GCA_964036315.1 Acanthosepion esculentum | reverse complement strand
TCTTAATCGTCTTGAGCTTTCGACATAAAAGGCAATATGTAACCAAAGAAATCTTGCGTAGCTACACTGACAGCAAATGGTTCTTGAAACTGACTAAGATTGACGTGTCACGTGTGCGACAAAAGAAATAAAGTAAAGACATTTAAGGGAAAGCGACCGAAAACCTGCAAATTTTTTATAGTAAACAAAAAATGTTTATTATAATTTCGGTAATTTGATCAGTAGCTAAAAATCCAAAATAACGAAGCCTTGCTGGCAAGAAGAGAGAAAGACTTCAAGATAATTTCACTCGAGCGTGGCTGGGTTTTGTGATATAATTTACATGTCAGGTCAGCGAAGGGTGGTAAACGGACTGTTTCAGCAACAATTGACTTTGCCAGTCAACTCGCTTAATTTTGGCGCCAACCAACGAATATGAATACCTTGATGAAAGGTCACCTGACCACATCAAATGATCCAGAACTCGGAAAAGTTTAATTCACAAATATAGATTCTCTTAACGGTCGAAAGTACTTAAAAAATACTAAAATAAAAATGAACTTAGGGCAGTTTATCCACAATAACGATACGAATATACAACATCTTATTTGAAAATTAGAAAAATACAAAAAAAATTGGACAGATCTTGTCAGTTGCATCTAATAAACCATTTTTGAAAGAATACTTTCTCCCTAAATATAACTTATACACACATATAGACACGCACACACATGTACATATATGTATGTGTGTGTGTGTGTGTGTGGTATGTGTTTATGTATGTAGTGTGTGTGTGTGTGTGTGTGTGTGTGTGTGTGTGTGTGTGTGTGTGTGTGTGTGTGTGTGTGTGTGCGTAATATTCACAGGAGAAAAAATAAAATACTAATGCACCTCATCATGGATATGAAAAGGGGAAAATGAACGCTTCGTTTCACGTCTTCTTTACCCACTTGCTCGATCGATTTCACCCTGACTCACACAACGCTTCCATGTTACTGCCACATGCTTCCTCCATTAATGCTTTTCTTTCTGTGCCGTTCACACCGAAAAACCCAAGCCAATCTCAAAAATCACTGTCCACACTTCACGGAATCTTTTGCAGATCTCAAGGTCGGAATTCCTTAAATAAATAAATAAACTTTCTTTTAATAATTCTTGATTCTCTCTCCCTCTACACACACACAATCACACACACGCATATATATATATATATATATATATATATATATATATATATATATATAGCATAATGAGAAAGAGAAATTCAATTCCACATACACACGCAGAAAAAAAGAAAAATACTGGATTTTAAAATTAGACACATATAAACTAGGGTTAAACAAAGACTTGGAAATTTTAAATCTGTATAAATATTTCAACAACATCTAAAATATTATTATCGTTAGATTTACGTTAGAAATATTCAAATAAAGTTACATTCCACATCACGTGACGTCCGCGTCTCGCGACGGACGCTACTTGTAAACAAACTTCTGAATACATTTATTTCTGATGAAAGATCGGGACAGATCTGAAATATCAAATATATATATAAAATATAAATAAATACTTTCACAAAAAAAACAATTAAATTTTTTTTAATTTGCAACTTTTCAGTTGTTTTCTCCAGATTATATATATATATATATATATATATATATATAGAGAGAGAGAGAGAGAGAGATCTATATATATATGTATATATATATATATAAGAAATTAAGTTGTTTTTTTTATATCCTAGACGGGTAAAATATAAGAAAAAGAAGTTGAAAATGCATGTGGAGACTTTATGAATATTTATTTACAGTAAATATACCAGATTCACAGTTCTATGACTTTCAAATTTGTTTAAATTAAGATGGAGAGATACGTGATTGTGCCATGATATTACACACAGACACACACACAGAAATATATATATATATATATATATATATATATATATATATATATATATATATATATATATATATATAAAAGGCTGAAACACTAATATTTCATGGTTATAATTTATTACATTCATCAGACCTACAAATTTGTATATTTGATGATTTGGATCGGGATTACGATTCCAATGTAATAAATTATAGCCATGAAATATTAGTGTTTCAGCCTTTTATATATATATATATATATATATATATATATATATATATATATATATATATATATATATATATATATACAGGCGGCCTGACGATTGCGTCTAGCATGAAACAGCCTGTCGCCTCTGATTGTTGACATCAATGTTCACTTTTACATTTACATACGCTCTATCACGGATATTGAGTAATGTATCCCATAAGTATAGGACACCTTAAAATATTTTATATTTTTTCATATTTTCAGAATATGTAATCGAGACAATAAATAATCTAGTATTATATATATATATATATATATATATATATATATATATATATATATATATATATATATATATATATAAAATACTAGATTATTTATTGTCTCGATTACATATTCTGTAAATAATCTAGTATTATATATGTATATATATATATATATATATATATATATATATATATATATAAATAATAATAGATTATGTATTTTCTCGATTACATATTCCGAATATATATATATATATATATATATATATATATATATATATATATATATATATATATATAATGCTAGATTATTTAATTTCGGAATATGTAATCGAGACAATAAATAATCTAGTATTATATATATATATATATATATATATATATATATATATATATATATATAATACTAGATTATTTATTGTCTCGATTATATTTTCAGAATATGTAATCGAGACAATAAATAATCTAGTATTATATATATATATATATATATATATATATATATATATATAATACTAGATTATTTATTGTCTCGATTACATATTCCGAAATATATATATATATATATATATATATATATATATATATATATATATATATATATATATATATATGTAATACTAGATTATTTATTTTCTCGATTACATATTCCCAATTTAATTTGATAAAATTTATCCACTCAGTCCGTCTGAGTAAAACAATTGAATGCATGAATTGATAATAAGATAGAATTAATATTATTGATTATTTTATTTCCACAATTAGCAATTATAACTCTTGTGTAAGTACTCAACTATCAGTGAAATAAATAGTAGTATATCAAGTTACTGCATCTGAAATGAGTCGTTCTTTTACAGGCAACATACCGTAAGTTTCAATATAATTTCTAAAGACCTTTATGAGTTTATTTTACAAATTAAACAATTTTCTTTTTAAATCATAGAGAATAAACTCTCTAAGGATTTGAAAGGGAAATTCATTGAAACTTAGCAATCCGGGAAAGGCTGTAAGAAATGTTCTAAACACTTATTTTTTCAACTTACTTATCTTATAAATGTAAATAAAATGCCTCGACTTGGCGCCTATGATGTGACAGTAAACGTACACAGGAAGTTTCACTCTATCCGGAAACGGCCGGAAAGAGTTTCCGGAGAGATCTGAAGAAGGCTAGAACATTGAACCTATAGGAATTTCACGAACGAAGAAAACACATTAAAAGAATCGTTTAACATTCGCTAAAAAGCTTTTGAATCGGTCGAAAGGTTTTTGGATCAGTTGAATGATTTCTAGTATACATTTATTTGGAGAGACAAAACAATGTAGTTCTAGGAATTAAGCACCAAAAATAAATCTAGAATTAAACCACATATATGATCCTAACATGGTTTGCTTCAGCGCACCATGTTCTGTCAAATTAAACTGGATTCAAAGGAAAAAAATTTATTCCTTTTTTAATGTTGTTCACAAAGAAGAATGCCAAAGATTCACTCGAGCTAGAAATTTACTGAATGAGGTTATTGAAATTATTGATTGGTTTGTTCTTTTACGGCTTGCTTATCAACCCCTTGCACGTTATTTAGAGCAAGAAAATACTTTTAGATTGTAAGAATTGACGGATGGCGAGGTAATAATTATCTAGTGATACAAGTCTTAATAATTAACTTATAGCTATGGGGAAAGAATTACATTCATATCTTTCCCAAAGGCATTTGCTCGTAAGTCAGTATAACGAACCCAAATAGAATTGGAACTTAACAATTAACAATTCCTAGCCATTATCCATTACGCAGCTCGCATATCCAAGCTTAAAGCACGTGATAATGACAAGGCGTTGGCTTATTTCGATAATCAGGCCGGCAGATGGAAATACATAAATATACTGTTTATTAAATAAATAAAAACAGATTTACTGAAAATATGGGTCTCCACTAAAAATAAGATTTGAACAAAAAAATTAAAATATATCGGATTAATAAATGAAAAATCCATTCATAAAATATATATATCTATAGATAGGTATGTGTGTGTTTGTGTGAATTATAAAAACATAGTTTTAAGGTATGCTATATTTGTGTGTAAGAGTTCTCACTATCAGAGGTTATTATTCAAGTCAGCAGTCTCCGAAAGTGTCAGAGGATAACAGTCTCCGAAAATTCCCGAGCAAAACAGTGAAAGCGCCCATTAATTGCTAACATGATGCTGACATTAACTGCTTCTATAGAGAAAATACTCGGTATCCACTGACAGAAAAATTAACGTTACTTTCGATTGAGATTCGTAAAATCTTTCTCTTTTCAGGAAAATAAATTTCTGGAGTCCACTGTTGTCACTTCTAGTATCGATGGAAGTTTCCTTCCTAACTTTTTGTTTAAAGTAGTGTGAAAAGCCGACGTCTTGATTATATCATTAATTTCATTTATAGTTATATATGTTATCGATTTTAGTTGTTACTGATGTTGGAAGTCTTCAAGTGATATGTTTTTTGCTATTAATGTTTTCGTTTTGGATTGTGTAGTGTCAGTCCATAAAATCGGATGGAGGGTTGTTTTCTTTAAAGTTTAGAAGATTCTTTCATTTGAAATAGTTTATAATTATGGATTTGAGTATATCTGTTGTACAGGATGCGGTGGATAAATTGGCGCCATTTTGTAATTTTAATTTCGCGCATGCCTGTTGTTTGTTTTTTTTATTTTGTCGCCTGCACAGTATAGTAGGGTCAGTTGGGCACCGTCTGTGAGAAAAAGAGAACCATGACGCAATTCACTCCGACAGAAATTAGGAAACGGCATGTTGTCTCTCTTGGCATTCGTACCGGAAGTTCCAAAACGAACATTTCAGAGTGTTTGGTGCCAATCTGAGGACAGTGCAGTGGATTCGAAAGAGTGGGATGATATATTCAGTAAACATCATTGGTGTTTGGAATGATCACTAGTGATGGGGACATTATGCCTCCATTCATCTTCCCACAGGGCCTCAGACTCAACACGAAGGATTACATGAAGCGCGTTGAGGAGATAGTGCAGCCATGGGTCAAGAGGGTGGCCGCCGCAAGACCACACAGACAGAAGAACCCAGTCATGGCTGTCAGACAATTTCTGTGACCACATCAACATTTAAATCTGGCGACCTACCCCCCAGACTGCAATCTCCTTGATTATTATGTGTGGAACGCACTTGAGCGAGAGGCCAACAAAACTCCTTGTATCACATAAGATGAACTGAAAGCAAGCATTACGGCAACATTCACCAACTTAAACAAGGAGACCGTTCAGAAGATTTACAGAAGATTCTGAAGTTGTCTAGAGGCCCTGGTTAAAGCCAATGGCGAGTTTATTGAATAAATTTACTCTTTAGTATTTTACGACATTTTTATGTCATTTTGGTAAATATATATGTTAAAATGAGATGTCAGTGTTGTTTTAATTTTTGCGTAATTTTAGACGACAATTTATCAATCGCACCCTGTATATAGCTGATAGTTTAGACATTTCTGAACGAATTGGACGCCGTACATAACATCCTTATGATAGTCTCGATATGGCGAGGATTGTTTGATTGAGTTATTTCTTTTTTACGGCTTATCAACCTTTTGAAGGTCAATTAAAAGCAAAAAGTATATCTAGATATAATAATAATTTACTGCTGTAAGTCTTACAAATTAACCCATAGCTGGAGGGAGAATATATGGATTCGTACATTTCCCAAGGGTTTTTTCCGCGTACCCAGCTGGAATTGGAACACGGCTCTCCGACTCCACATTCCTGTCTGTTATCCATCACACCACCCGTAGACCCAAGCGCACAGAACGTGTTATTCCCAAACGGTCACTCATTTCGGATTCTGACCAGGCTCAACGTTGCTTAACATCGGTAGAATTACGAAAACATGATATGACCGTAAGCCTGAGGTTATGTTAGAGCATGACACATGTTCTTAGGTTAATTCTCTGGTTTTGCTGGCTATCTTATGTTCAATTTTCTTATAATGGTTTCCTAAATATGTTTATTTCTGAATTCAGATTTATTTTTTATTACGCTATTCTTATTTATGTCCTTCTTTAATGGAAAAGAGAGCATTTGCCCAAGTTTCATTTCGGGGCCTTAGAAAGCTTCCAAATATGATGTGGTTTAATCAGTTCTTTCGCGACTCTAATTGCATTTTCGCTCATAGGATTTCTGCTTTGGAATTATTCATAACATTAAATATATACATAATCAAATTTGATTTCGTATGGAAGAGACGTGAAGGGAGGACGGTCTTTATTAATATTAAGAAAGTCAGTAGAAAGGCTATAACCGTGAAACCTTCAATGACAAACAAATCCAATATCGATTTCTTGGAACACCAGTTCATCAATATTTCCTGTACGACTTTCATTGATTGACAGAAGCAAATAAATTAATACATTCAAGTATATATATATATATATATATATATATATATATATATATGTGTGTGTGTGTGTGTGTGTGTGTCTGTGTGTGCGTGCGTGTGTGTAAACTATATATATATATATATATATATATATATATATATATGTATGTATATATATATATAAATATATATATGTATATAAATGTATATATATATAAGCTATATATATATACATATATATATATATATATATACAGACGCCTTGAAGAATGGATAATTCCAAGAAACTTCGAAGTCGGGGAAACATCAAAAATTGATGTTTACAGTTAAGTAATAATTTTCTGTATATAATATTATGTAGATATAAGTGAAATAACAATAATAAGTGTAGATATAAACGAAATAACGAGATATTAGCAACTGTATATGCGTGCGATAGCGTGCATATACAGTTCAGCAAATATATATATATATATATATATATATATATATATATATATATATATATATATATATATATATAATGGATTCATTTTTATTCCCTGTCAAGAAACACGTTTTCTTTACTCACATTTCTGGAATGAGCAGTTTGCTAGACTTTCAGGAAATACAAATGAGGTATCTATTTCAAATATGAAGTGTCCATTCAAATAAAATTTAAAGTAATATATATATATATATATATATATATATATATATATATATATGTCGGGAGTAAGAGCATAATTATTCATCCAACAAAATGTTCAATATCTAAAAGAAACACTAAACTAATTCAGTTTCTTTTTTTCAGGTTTTCAGATCAGACGTTTAGCCATCTTGACACCAATTGTCGTAAGAATGACTGAAAACCTCTTTGAGTTATTCAGATAAAAAAGATCAGGTTAAAATTGTTTTGTGTTAAACCCACTATCTTCCCAAATGAGCAAAGGTGAAAGGAAAAAGGTAATTTAAGCCTTCAGTAATTGTACCAACAATGATACTCTGGCTTCACTCTTCAAATTCCATTCAAGAACCATCAAGATAACGGTGAACAAGTTTAAAAAAGAGGCAACAGTAAAGACGAAAACTGGATGAGGAGATGACAACAGGAACAGGGATCGTCTTTTCAACTTAGAGATAAAGAGATCAATTAGAAAAGATCCAACTCAGTCGATAAAACATTTGGCATGTGAGAGAAGAGTTTCGGCTACAACAGTTCAAAGAGCAGTGAAAAAAGACTTGAAATTGAAATCGTACGTGAAATGTGTAAGGCACCTTGTTACTCCAGGACAGAAAGTTAGAATGTTAGAGAGGGTGAAGATCATCTTGAATAACTTGGAAAAAGATCCTGGAATAATATACATGTATATTTGAACCTTAGTTCAATACTTCATGAGCTTCTGATCCTTAGTTTATGATTAATTAATGATGAACATATCAGTTTTGTTTAGGATAGATTTCGTCACGACACTTCTGTTAAGCTTAGACAGTAATTATACATTCTTATTGCTCAACGTAGAGTTCAATAATGTTATAAAAAAAACTCGGAGAATTCCAGTAAGACATCTTTAATCATTTCTAAGATACAACGGTTCAGAGCTTAATCTAACAATTGGACAATTGGACAATATTGCTATTACACGATTTGGATAATTTTATTATACAATTTTAAATATATTGTATAATTTTACATGATATAATTTATATATATATACAGTGCTGTTCAGAGAAAGTGACTCACCTGAATTTTTTTAATTTAAAATTTTTTTCGCCTATTCTTTTTGGTGTCAAACTAATTTTTAATCTTACTAATATAAAGACCCCTTCCCGACCACCTAGTAAAAATGTTTACTCTCCCTAAGGTATTCTATTGATAATTATAATTTTGGATATAAATGAGATTTAGGAAAAACCTCGTGCAAAAAAAGTGACTCACTTATTTTCTGCAACTAGTAATCAATAGAAACATAACCGAACAGATTTAGATAAAGAATAATAGAGGTATAATTTATTTATAATAGGTAATATAGTTCGAAATATTTAATAATCTCTGGGTCCTCCTTCATTTTGAATAACATTTTCAACCCTTTTTGGCATTGACTTGATTAGGTTCTGGCAAATCTCATCTCTAAGCATTGAATTCCATTCGGATATGAAATTCACAATAAAATCCTCTTTGTTGCTCAACTGCTTTCTCGAGGGCCTTTATAATGCTCTATAAGTTTTCTATAGGGTTGAGGTCAGGAGATAAGGGCGGCCATGTCATAACACTCTCCTGCTTCTTATCAAAGTATTCATTCATCAATTTTGATTTGTGACAGGAAGCATTATCCTGCATAAAAATGAGCTCGGTGGGGTCCATTTGCACCCTTTCAGCAGAAGGGAGCAGACAAGACTCTAAAATTCTCTTGTACTGTTCGCTCCTGAGGGTCTTTTCAATAGGTTTTAAGAAACCAGTTCCATGAAAAGAAAAGCATCCCCAGAACATTATACTGAACGGATTCTTGACAGTACTTACTGCTAAAATTCAAAGAGATTTCAAAGCTGCTTCTTCGGATTTTAGATCGCTTATCCGTTGAATTTAGCTCCACTTTCGTTTCATCGGAGAAGAGAACATTTAGTAAAAAAAATCAGGTGAGTCACTTTTATCGAACAGTACTGTATATATATATATATATATATATATATATATATATATATATATATATATATATATATATATATATATATATATATATATGTATGTATGTATGTATGTATATATATACAGTTCATCTACATAAACACATATTAGCCACATAGCTAATTTTCTGCCTCAAATATATATTAGCTTGGCATTCCATGTGAGACTAAATATATCGGTCTCTTTGGCAAAGCCCTGACATCTCTTTCCATATAGACATCTCGTCCCTCTCAACCCATTTTTGTGCATCTAGCCAGATGCTAGGTAACTCTCATGAACATAATTCCCACAGAATTCTGTCCAATATTCACCAGTCATATACTGGATCCATATTTAATTGACTCTAAGAGGCTTGCGTCAACTTCTTCTTGTAATCCTTCTCAGGATCACAGGGAATCGGATGTTCACATCAAGATGATTTGAGTGCTTTGGGAAATTCATAGAACCATAGCAGCTAATGTCAGGAAGTACATTCTGAGAACATTTTGGTAAATAAAACAGAGAATGAAAAAATGCAGCATCGAAATTCGAAACGGGATACTGAATGGTGCCTTCCAAAAGCTAAGCAAAGTACTAAGAAACAGGAAAATATCGTTAGAAACAAAGAAAAGTGTAATGACCTATTATGTAATATATCCTTTTATATGGCAGTGAATCTTGGACATTCACATCACAGGTGAAAAAGAGACCCTAAACAACAGAAATGTGGTTCTACAGGAGGATGCTGAGAATACCATGGATAGCGAAATGACAAATTTACGAAGAGCTACAAAGGAAATTGTGGAGAGCCATAATCGTCCACGTTTTAACCATTTTTCTAACACGCCCACTCAGATTTATAGGCAAAAGAAATAAAGAGATTGAATAATGGATTGTTTCGTTTTTTTACGGATTTTCCACCCATTGCAGGTTATTTAGCTTTCCCAAGGGTATTTGCACATAAGTAAATATAACGGACCCGACGAATCAGAACTCGGCTCTCCGATTAAAAATTCCGAACTGTTAATCATTACACCACCCTGACATCCAAGTTTACAGTATCTGTTATTCACAAAGCTGTCGTCCATCTAGGTACTGACCAGGCTCAAGGCGGCTTAGCTTAGGTGGTCGCACGGGAACCGGTGTTTCAACGTGATATGGCCGTAAGCCTAAGAAGTCTAGGGTGTTCCTAAATACTGGACACTTCTCATTAACTATATTTTTCACCTCCACATATTAAACATTGTTTTGTCAAAAGAAGAAAGAATTGACTTCTTTTTCTGGAATATGCTAAAGGAGAAGGTGTACTCAATGAAAATCAAAAATGTAACACATCTGATTGAATGCATAAAAGGTGAATGTGCAAAAATTGATGGCAATGTGCAGTTATTGCATCGAGTTCACGTGAATCTTGAAAAGCACATCAAACTTTGCATCACAAATGATGGAAATCATATTGAAGATGTTATTTGTTAACATTCCAATTCAATAAAATGTTGTTGAAAATTTAATTTCTTGAATCTATGCATTTTTACCTCTGTCTCCAGACATTAGGGATACCTTGTAAAGTGCGAGGTGATGGGTAATGAGCTAGCAATATTACTTAGGGGATTGGAAGATCTTTAACACAGGTGTATCGGAACAGTTAAATTTGTATTCGATTGAAAATGAAAAACACTTCATTTTAATTTAACAAATTCCGTAAATGTAACTGGCTTATGAACGGTTTGGTTTGTTTTATTTTGTTTTACGGCATATCAAACTCAACGCCGACAAGATTTTCAGGATAGGTTAGTATGAATAGAGTATGTATTAATATTTTTATTTTTCAATAATCTATTGCTGGTAATTTGTTGTTTTTCTTTTTTTTCAAAAATATATTGCTGGCATTTTTATGATAAAAAATCTATTTTTATACTTTCATATTGTTTTGACCTCAATTTGGGGGTTAACTATTTTAACCATAGCTAGGACCCTAACAGCTACTACCACCCCGGGTCAGGGTGGATCTGGGACACAACAGCAGTTACGAGGTGGTTCCACGCTCTTCAAAACCGCGTGATCAGAGTTCTTTCTTGCCGGATGTAGTTTATCGTCATACCCAGGAAACTGATGATGATGATGATGATGATGATGATGATGATGATGATGATGATTTCCGTCCGGAGACAACCGATGAAAAGTGGTACTGCAGCAATCGTAGGAGATCTTGATAAATCGTTGTTTTGCTAAGTTAGCCTAATGACACGACACATTGTTTAATTGTTTTTATTTGTTGTCCTTTTCTTTTTGTCAGAATAAAGCTTTCTATTTGGAATTTTTTTTTATGCGCCCTATTTCTTGGACAGTTAGGGTCCTTCTACTTTGAAGCTCTTAGCAATGTTTGATAGACTTACTATTTCTCCTAGTCACTGTTTTTCTATCCATTTTTTTTATCAATTCACCCCAAGTAAGGCGATAATGCCACTAAGTCCCAAGGGGATACAGAGAGTGAAAGGGAATAAAAAAGACTTTACAAGCAACCGGAAACCTAATCCTGATCAGGGAACAAGATATAAACATCTACTCCTTTTCAAAATGCCGGGGAGGAGTGTGAACAGAACAATAGGCAAGCATATCATCTATGGAGGAGAAGAAAAATAAATAAATAATTAGTGAATAAAATGTCAGAGTTCAGGTGGAGACGTTAGAAGTATAGAGTTGAAGTAGACTTTAAAAGGACTTTAAACCCAATCCCAAACAGGAAACAAGGTATAAAACGGAGGAGTATGAACCGTGTGATAGGATTACACAAGCGTATCAGGTATGTTATTCGCTGTTTCTCGCTGCTTCGGAAGAGGAAAACCGTGGTAAATAGTTTAGCTTTATGCCAAAATCCAGCAATAGTTGGTAAATATTCTCATTAAATTACACACATCTTCTTCTATCTGCCGTGTATCATCAGGCCCCAATTTCCTCTCCTTTGTAGCTCTTATTAAAGAATTTCATTTTACTATCTCTCGTAATCACTGTTCTGTCAACCATTTCAGGTAAACTCGTTCGATAGCTTATTCGTTGCTTTTCTCTGTACCCCCGACTTTCAATATGTCCCGTGAATGTCAAATTCTCCAAGCCCTCCTTCCTCGTTGTGTCACCTAGAAATTTCAGTCGCCTATTTCTGATTCTAAGTATAGTAACCTGTTCGTTTACATTTCCCTTAAAACTTCCTCATTGCTCAAATCTTCCGTCCATGCTATTCTCAGCATCCTATAGAGCCAAATCTTTGTTACATTTTCCTGCCGCCTGTTATAACACTTGCCAGATATTTAGATTTCTGTATTCGCTTGGTTTCAACATCTTCAATTTTGACTGTACTACTTGCTACCGACAGTGCGTTATGTCTTCTCATAATTGGTAATTAGTTCTTTCTTCCCGTTTTCCTTTAATACACTCTCTAAGAGTTTCAGAATTTTTTTTTCTGCGTCTACCATCAGCATCGCTACTGAAATCCCTTACTAAAAAGTTAGTTAATATAAATCATTATCGGTTTTAATACTATTTTTTTAGTCCCCTCCCAATAAGTCCGTTTTTCATGGTGAATCGCTTTTAAAGTATGGTGAACTTTAAAAAAAAATTAAATAAATAAACGTGGTGGAACGAAAAGATCGGATATTAGATCGCTGCCATATGCGATCAACAGCAAAGCGACACAGACAGCCAAAAAAACAAACAGAGCTTCAAAGATAAAAAGAAAGGAACAGACGAGACAATGGAGAAAAAAGCTTAACAAGAGGTTGACGTTATATTGTTGTTACAGGTCTATTGTAATGGGTTATGTAAATTATTTTTTTCATTATTTTTATCTTTATTTGTTTACTTTCTTTTGCAAGGGTATGCAATACATGATCTCTATTATAGAAAAAAAAAAGAACTATTAAAAGATACTGTAAAAAAATCAATTGTAAACGTGCGCTGATGCATTATGGGTAGAGTAAGAATTCAATTGGTTGTCGCCTGACACGGTTGTACATTAGCGCATGTATTTATTGCGAGTGATACAACAGTCTACGCCTTTGCATATTTGAGTATCTGTTGATCATTTCATTTGATCAGCCATTTACATTTACCGAATTTGTTAAATTGAAATGAGATGTTTTTCATTTTCAACCCAATATAAATTTAACTGCTGGCAGCGAACAAAATAAAACCATTACTGGTTCTCCATTTTCTTTTATGTCAATTATTCAAAAAGAAAAGTATGATTAACATTAGTGAATGTGAAAAATGCCGACAATATCACATGGGCATTTTTTTCTTTTAATATTGAAATTATGATTAAAGTGTAACATAAGCCCGGACAAAAATTAATTCCTTGGTAATTTTTCATTGTCTTAAAAAACTATACGTTTTTTTTTTATAAAACATCTTTAAAAAGTAAATAATATATATTTAATTAAAGTTTGTTCGCATATTTTTATAATCTGCTATTCCCAAATTAAGTTATACAATCTTGTATGATCTTTTAAATAAACACTTAAATAAATATATAGTGGGTAAGATTTTATCGTCATTTCTCTAGAAAGAAAATATATAAATTCCGTTTCATGTGTTATGGTTTTATTAAATTTCTAGAAATAACTTTTTCAAACAATAAAATTGACCGATGTTGTATACGGTTATACCGGTGTCAATAGAAAAATGTCCTTTTGAAAATCGTTATTTTTTTTTTCGCCTGAACGAAAGTTAACCTTTGCTAATATATATATATATATATATATATATATATATATATATATATATATATATATATATATATATATATTATTGTGGATTCCGAGATGAATCCGATATCAATGAATAACAAACGCCAGGAATGGATAAGGAAAATAAATGTATTAACGTAATAATACAAACTGGTAATACGGGTTAATAGATCCAGGAATGCGGGTTAGTAGCAATAATATATATACAGTTTTGGTATTGAAGTATCGCGGTATGACTCCTTACTGAGTCTAGGTGCTCGTGACGGTAAATCTTGTGCTACCCTTCTCTAATACTACTCCGCGGGTATTCACTAGCGGTAGTATATGTATACCTCGGTTGAGTCCATTTGTGTGAAAAGGGGAGACCCCTTAACATATATATATATATATATATATATATATATATATATGTATATATATATATATATATATATATATATATATATATATATGGGTGTATGTGTGTTGTGTGTGGTATCCTACAGGTTCGCACAAACTGATCATTAAAATTATAAAAGCTTAGCGAACCGGTTGCTGGATTATCCGAAAATAATCTTATATATTAATAGCCGATATACAATAGCTAATAATAGCATTAATACCATTGCTGTAAGTTCTGTGGCAGCTGAAAGGGGGTTTTCTGTGATGAGCATAATTCATTCTGATAAAAGAAATCGTCTTCAAGTTAAAAATATGGCAAATCTTTTAGACATAAATTTGATAGGACTTAGATTTTTGGGACTGCAGCGATTCCGTTCGAATGTGTCTAAGAAACCATGTCACAGCTAATGACATTTGAGCCAAAGAGCATCATAGTTCTGAACAGAAATATCATGAGAACAGAATTTCAATCTGGAAATATCTTAATAAATAAATGGTTTCTATGGAATCATCAACACGGATTAATTCTTTTTGATATTATAAAGTGATTTGTTTCCATTCTCAGATTCAAAAGAAAATAATCAGTATAGGTTTCTGAAGAGTATAAAACCGATTCCTGGAAATTTGGGATGTCATTATATATATATATATATATATATATATATATATATATATATATATATATATATATAGTAATAGTAATACTCGTTTGGAAAAAACCTCGGATAGCACAACCTGTAGATATGTCAAAACAAATCGGTACCCGAGAAAAAAATTGGAAAAAAAGAAAAGAAAGAACTACGAACATCAGAACAGGGCGAAACAAATCATCCAGTGCCTTAAGTCTTTAGGCTAAAGAAAAAAAAACCAAGCGAGTAGTAAGACTAAAACGTAGAGTGCTCAAACAGCTTACCCTGAAGATCCGTTTAGGTAAAGCCTTGGTAGGTTTTCCTGCATCTTTATAATTTATTATATATATATATATATATATATATATATATATATATATATGTATGTATGTATGTATGTATGTATATGTCTACATTTATTTGTTTGTCACTGAAAACATGGTTTAAATTTAATCGAATAATTTAATTTTTGATTCCTGAGGGAAAAGTTTTACGTTCAGCAGAAACAACTTTCAAAACCCTTTATGATTACTAAGTGTGTGTGCAACATCGTAAATTGTAAATTCCTTTTCAGTAATAGGAATAGAACCTGCGCTTTATCGCCCTCAGTATTCCTTATTCTCTCTCTTTTCTGTTGTTTAGATATAAAGAGACTGAAAAAAAACGAACCGAATGAGATAATAAAATATAAACAAAGAAACCTTATGACAATTGATCTAATTACATGGGCCTAGAGAAGATTTTTTTTAATTGGTGGATGAGATTTTTTCGCGTATTTTTTAATCGTTTCAACCTATGCAAAGCAATAATGCAACTGGAATACAGGCGGTTACATAGAGTGAAAGTGAAAGTGAAAGTGAAAATTGAAAGAGAAGACTGAGAATTGGGAGGTTTGAGGAAAGGACAAATCTGTCACAGGCTTCAAGAAGATAGAAGATGGTGATTGATGTTACATTCAAATGTTTGAAGATTGTAGTTATCATGGAAGGAAGAAATCGGAAGGGAGTTCCACAGGTGAGAAGTGCGAGAAAATAAACTGTTAGAGTAGAAGAGACGGCTGTAATAAAACGGTGAGACCTAGTTGTAAATCTTGTAACACGCAAAAATATCTCATCAAAGCAGTTGCCATGAAAATATTTGTAGAAAAGACAGGAGGAAGCCACATCACGTCGTTTGGAAAGAGAATGGAGTTGATATTCCTGGTCAGGATCGATTACATTAAAGATCCTTCTTTGGATTTTGCCAAAAATCTTAAGTATTTGCCACAAAAGCTTTAGTTTCCTGCTCCAGAATACCATGCCCTACGTAACAAATAGTCCTGATTGGATTCCTAATCAGACCGTGAAAGTCCTTTGTTGGACGTAGGCCTTTCACAAATCTTCCCCTTTGCTGTTCATATAGGGAAATGTGTCATTAATATACCGGAATGGCCCAATGTTTTGTTTGTAGAGGCTTACAGCACCTGGTACTCGAAAGCGGTCACCCATCTAGGTACTGACCAAGATCAACGTTGCTTTTCGGTGATCGGACGAGAACCGAAGTTCCAATGAGATATGGCTGTAAGCCATGACTGAATTAGGTAACTGTAAATATGAAGAAAAAAAGAAATGTTCAATGGAAGCTTAAAAACAAATCTAGTATGAAATAAAACACAGGTTTTAGGAAAACGAAAGAAATATAGCACAATAATTGATTAAAATTCGAATGTTGTGTGTAAATTGTAGTCATAGCAAGAGCTTTTGTGCCAGCTGTCAGCCGTTCTCTTGTTACATCTTCCTTGATATCGTTCTTCCATAACTTTAATGCCCTGTTGGAATTTCTCCTTTCTGCTGAACGCTAACATCACCCAAATTAAATTATAGCAATTACAAATTCAAGTTCCTATACTGAATTTGTAAAGTGATTATATCTAAAGACTTTATAAATATTTCTGTTCATAACTTAGATCAATAAAATTACTCTCCTATTATAATCATGCATTATATCTAAGGACTATCTAATGCTTACATTCATAATTTATATCAATAAAATTACTGGGCCATGATCGTCATGGATTATATTCAATGACTTTATAATGTTTCTATTCACAATTAACAATAATAAAATTATACTGTCATTATAACCATGCATTATATCCCAGGACATTATAATGTTTCCATTCATAACTCAGAATAATACAAATTACTCCCGAGTTGTTTGTAACACCCTAGTTATCATTTTTCAGTTGCGTTTCTCTCTTTGTGCGGAGTGTGCTCAGGGTCGACTCCGTCAAAGGACAGAGTCGCAACTGAAGAAAATTATACTGAGAGGTGCCTAGCCCTGGTGAACAGCTGCCCGAGGCCGCGCCCTCTCATTACACCAGAGTGAGGGATCGGTGCTCGCACTGAGGCCAGCGCAACCGACGTATGCGGGGGCTGCGAGCAATTTTTGTTCCTAGCCCGGGTGTACGCGCTCGGGCTCCCTACATTAAACCTGACCTCGTGGGTAGATTGAGTAAATACTTACTCTAAAGTAGTTTGTAACACCCTATTTATCATCTCTCAGTTGCGTCTCTGACTTTGAGCAGAGTGCACTCATGGTGACTCCGTCAAAGAAAAGAGTCACAACTGAGGGAAATTATACTGAGAGGTTCCCAGCCCTGGGGGAAAGCTGCCCTACGCCGCGCCATCTCATTGTACCGGAGATCGGAGCTGGAAATGTGATGATAAATCGTCAATTCTGTCTGTACAGAAAAACGTGCAGCTAAACAATGACTTGATATTTAAACTCCGTGTTCCTGAATTAGCTAAGACAGAATATAAGTTAGCTTGCACAAAACATGTGTTATCGATGGTTTCTGTCTCATAAAACATAAAAATCATAAAACATGTGTGACACTGAGACAAAAAGTGTGTTTTATAAAGGGTGTTTCATTAAGACGGATTATATATAAGGGTGTTTCATTAAGACGGATCAAAGTCAGCAGTAAATAAATTAGTGTTATTGGTGAAAATTTATTTATTTCTCTATTGGATAATGTTATTTACATCATTGCAGTTATGTGTGAAAAATAATATCGCCCAAATGTCCTCCAAATCTGAAAGAAAAAGAAAACAATCTTTAGACGCTAAAAATGAATTAATATTTAAAACCAGCCCAAGTTATTGGAACACCCTTTATATGAAATATTCGTGCGTATAGCGGGAGAATTAGAAAGAACATAAAAAGAACTGATCGCTAGAGAAGAGATTTCTTAAAATTTGAAATAATTATTAAACAAGTTTTTTTTCCAGTTTCACCTGGTAAGATCTCAGCCTAAGGAATATGAATAAACATTAGGTTTCACAAAACGATGTTCCAGGAATATGACTGGAAATGCTCACTTCCTTCGCCGCAGGAAAGATAACCAAGGAAATTATTTGAGTATCGATTTCCTTGAGAATCCAGCATTAAGGCTTATCCATGTTCACCGATCATCCGGAATGCTAAGTGGTTCATAATCCAAAATGATCCCTGCCCAAATAGCATCCTGGCTTGATGGTGATTAAGATTCGAAACTTGTTCCCGGCTCAAATGCTGATCCCAGCATTAAGATTTGTCTTGTTTCCATGCTGATCCTAACACCCGGATATCGATCCCGGCTCAGATATTGAACCTAACTCAAAGAGGATCTAGGATCGATGTTTGTCGGCTTCCGTGGGAGCCCGCTATTGCCGTATCTTAGTCGATATTAATATAAGGCCGCTGTTCCCCATGGTTCGATGATCAAGCTGGATAAAATGTTACATGTTCGGGTTCAGGGTGCTTGAAGAGGAATCGGGTTTGTTGGTAATCCTGCATTAACGTTGATCTCGGATCAAAGATGATCCGATATCAATGTTTCGTGTTCCACTGGACCTGATTTAATAATTAAATAACCATTTTCTTTATTTTTTTGGTCATTTATTATTTTTTTTTATACTTTTAAAAAAAATTAATTTTTTTTTCATATTTCAAATGTTCCCTTTTTAATCTGGGTACCATACATTATAAAAAGGTTCCTACAAATTAATGGTTGTCTACTGAACAAAATATTCAAATAACTTTCATAAATATGAATGCTGGCAGTCATTTTAAGAAGTATGGGGGTACAAAAATTTTTAAATTGTCAAATTCGTTTTCACTGAAGCAGACGTCAAACACTTCTATCTTCCCTTCTTTCTTACATTTTCTAACTGAAACCAGCTAGCGTCATTGATGTGTCTTTTGTCTTCTCACGCGGCCCAAACGTAATAGCCCATTATTTATTAGACATTGGCAAAGCGTTTTAAATAAAAAACAGTAAAAAAAAGTCCAACTTCATTTTATTTATCGTTGTGAAAGGACGAAAGAGTGTCTGAAAATTGTTTTCTCATCATATTTCTATTTCGTTTATTGATCTAATAATCACATAATAATTCTGCTTATTCATATTTATGAAAATTATTTCAATATTTTCTTAAAGTTGCGTCTTCCCTGCGTTTCGGTCGCGTGAGAAGACTAAAAACACATCAAAGACGCTAGTTGATTTCAGTTAGAAAATGAAAGAAAGGGAAGATAGAAGTGTTTAACGTCTGCTTCAGTGAAAACGAATTTGTGAAGTAAAAAAACTTTTATACCCCATTACTTCTTTAAATGACTACCAGCATTCATATTTATGAAAGTTATTTCAATATTTTCTTAAAGTTGCGTCTTCCCCGCCACCGACGATACTTCAAAATTTTAAGCGCCAATCTCCATCTTTTGCCTTCCTGAACCTGTTCTTGTATTGGCCTTTCTCCTCACTTCTCCACATTAAAGTCTTTTCGTTCTCTTTCACTTCCAGTAACTCCTTGCGTTTTAGTGGCTTTATCGCCTTGCTTGGAGCGGAGATTAGAAAAGAAATATTAAAAATAGAGAAAGTTCCTGCAACAAAATATATCCAAAGTTCTCGGGCGAAATATACCATATTTTAAATAAACTCTTTATTTCTAACGCCTCCTCTTCTTCTCTCTTCATATATGGATGTATCTCTAGACGTGAATGAATGTATTCCCTAGGGGCTGTGCAGGTTCGATTTATATAGATTGCATGGAATGTCAGATAGAATTATGATTTTTCTCCGCTTGTCAGAAAGGTTGAAAATGAAAGTGATAATAATTACCATGCTTCGTTCTCAAAATGATGTATATGGTCATCTTCGCACACAACTCAAAGACCAGTCAGCACTTAAAAACTGAAATAAATCAATCTCGTGTGGAAACTTTTAATGACCTATTGATGAATGACTGGCTACTCGCTTACATGTATTGCTGTCTGTTATTTTTCTTTAAACCCCGCAGATCCAATCTAGGGTTTATATTTCAACTATGCTTAACGGAGCCTAGTTACAAAGAAAGGAGGATGTTTGAGTGGTGTAATAGATAGCGACTCGGAATGAGAAATCTGAGAGCCGAGTTCGAATTCTAGTCGGGTGCTTTACATTGATTTTCGCGTAAATATTCTTGTGAAAAAAATAAATCCACCTCCTCTGTGTTAAAGTGTAGAACTTGTATCTGAAAAAATAATTCGAATAAATGTTAATGCTATATTTGCTCGCAAAAAAAAAAGAAAAGAATTATTCTTACCGTCCAATATATTTCGCTTTCAAACAGTGGGTGGATAAACTTTATAAATCACATCAGTCAGTCAGGGGAGAGAGCGTAAATTTGGTGGGATCAGAAGCTGAACAACGCCAGGAAGTTCTGACCCTTGGTCACGTTGATTCGTCGGCTTCAGAACACTTTCAGATACCGAACGTGAATCAACAGGTGATATGGTTTTCAGATACTTCCAACGGAGTCGAAATTTGTAATCGTCTCCGAAGGCTGGTATTATGAAGAAGTCACCGCTTTTGAGAAATCGACCATGATGAAATTCGAACCTGAGTTCCATTGTTGGTACACTGACATTTTAACTATGCGCCCATATCATCCCCAAACGTCGTACACTTAAACAGTGCACCCCACTACACACGCACATATATAAAGCTAATACAGAAAAGTCAGATACACAAAACTTCGCCGTGAATTCAAGTTTCATGCTAGTGGCGATCCTCAGATGGTTTAGCGGAAACGGTGAAATTGTGTGCTTGTATCGTTTTGGGATTGGCTTCTTCAGGTCATATTATAGGCTTTAATACATAAAAAAAACACGCGGATTTATCTTTCTTATGATATAGTGACATTGAAGCAATACTCGCCAAGCAAAATACAATACGTCTGTAACGTTCTCTTTGACTGTTCGATTTTTTACGATAATTTTATTTTTCAACTCATTTGCCATACATCCAGACTAACGAAACTGTTTGAATATCATAATGTTTTGTAGTTCTACTATTTCTACCCTCGGTAATCATATCAAGAGATATTCTATTTGCAGGTTAATACAAAACCTCTTTCTTACAATTTGGGGAACAAAACTTAGAAACGTTTGCATTTAACGTGTAAGTGCGCGTGTTATCGAATGTTAACTTAAAATCAAATAACATTCCATTATGTAACGAAAGTAAGGCAGATCGATATGAAAGGATTGGTACTGATGAAAAGATTGGTGCAGTCAGTAATTACTATGGGTATGCAGCTTGTGACTTTTGTGTAGTAAATCTACAAAAAAAAATAGTTTGCATTTTATGCATAGTTATCAGAGTATCCTTCCTAATGTTGCTGGATTGGGTTCATATTGTGCCACGGAAGAAAAATGTAGCTGATCCATTTTATTAAGAGTAGGCACTGCCTGCCTTGCCTAACTAGACGACACGTCCCTGTTCAGACCAGATGTAAACTGACGCCATGCTAACTTAAAATCAAATAACATTCCATTATGTGACGAAAGTAAGGCAGACCGATATGAAGAGATTGGTATAGATATGTGGATATAAATAGATGTAAATTGATGTCATGTTAACTTAAAATCAAATATTCCCCAGTAGCGTAGCTAGAGGTGGGGAGCACCCTTTTATTCGACCGGAACTTTTGTATCTGCTGTATAAGCCTGTATAAGCCGTATTGAAATAAAACTGGTTTTAATGTCATAGTTGAAGAGCGTTTTCGATTTCGGGTAACCTAAATTATAGTATATGTATTCAAGCGTGTGTTATCTTGGCCGAACAATAAACACTATGCAGTCGCGTATTCAGGGCAGTTTTATCATTCTTGACAATGTAAAACCTGTGAACGAACTCAGGGTGCGTTTTTTTTTAATGCCGCATCACTACTGTGTGTGACACATCTTGGTTGTTATCATATAAATTTCAGTTATTTTCCTTGACAGAACTTAATTTGAGGGTATGTATTGGTTTATATATTTGTATTAGGTTGGTGCAAAAATAATGTCGTTTTCTCACATGAAGTTGAACGTCAAAAAACGACATTATTTTTGCACCCACCTAATATTTTGGGGCTGTTGGTATATCTATCTATCTATCTATCTATCTATCTATCTATCTATCTATCTATCTATCTATCTATCGATCTCTCTCTCTCTCTCTCTCTCTCTCTCTCTCTCTCTATATATATATATATATATATATATATATATATATATATATATATATATATATATATATTAAACATGTAGTATTGAATGTTAAAGACAACATAGTCTTGCATATTTTCTTTTGAATTTTCTCATATTCTCTAATGAGACTTTTTATTTGAAAATGATTTCGAAATCATTTTCAAATAAAAAGTCTCATTAAAGAATATGAGAAAATTCAAAAGAAAATATGCAAGACTATGTTGTCTTTAACATTCAATACTACATGTTTAAAAGAAAAGTTGCATATATATATATATATGGTGGACTCTCCTATCGTATTCGATGTATGAAGGATCCGACAGCCAGTCATTCATAGTAATATACATGCCATCGTCTCTTCAGGGATTTCTTAGAATTACCGTTAAAATTTCGGTAAACCTTCACTTAGGCGGCGTAAAATAAACTGTTATTCTCTGAGCGGCGTAAAATCAGGAAGGAAGTAAGATACCATAGTGGTGGCGGCTTTGTGCAGAATCAACCACACTTTTTGAAGGGACGAATACAGAGACCTGGTGCACTACGTGCTACAAGGTCCCCAAACGCTGGTTTTGAATTCAGACAAGTTGCCACCCAAGGCTATCGAACCCAATCAGTCCTGCTATTTACCCATAACTGGAGGGCGAAGAAGGGAATTAATACCTTCCCCACGTAAGTGAATGTAATCGATTCGACTGGAATTCGAACTTGGCGCTCCGATTCCTCAGCCGATATCCACTACTCCACCGTGTCTGCCGCGGCCCCAAAGTAGACAAACTTATCCACCGTATGAACTACATGGCAACCCAACTTCACGTCAAATCGTGTAAAACCGACTGTTTGTTGAAGAGACTTTCAGTCGCAATCATTCATAGTAATACACTTGCCATCCTCTCTTCAGGGATTTCTTAGGATTACCGTTAACATTCCGATAGACCTTCACTTAGGCGGCGTAAAATAAACTGCTGTTCCCTGAACGGCGTAAAATCAACAAGACCAAGGTATATACGTTTATTACAATTGAAGATTATTACAACGGTTAAAGATGGTGGACGACGGCAAATAAATACTGAAAACACGGGACTGTTCTTGTAACGCTGAGAGGACAAATGTACCCGAGACAATTGCCACCATTAAGAATAAAAGTAAGAGAAACCACAACTTGTAGGTGAGGATAAATACTAATAAAACTAAATAGGGTTTTATTTTCATTTTTTATCCGTTTTCCAATAAGAAAAATTATCTAATAATAAGATTTCTATTTCTATATCACTAGAATTATACAACTAAAATTGCTAATTATGGGCTGTATACAAATATGCAAATACAGTAATTACTAATTACATAATTAAAAACTGTCTGTTAACTGTTAATGTTTCAGTATCTGTCTATATTTCTGAGATGAGATATTATGTACACGATTTACATTATTCGGACTATTGTCCTCATCTTTGTCGCCTCAAGGACACATGACACAGTGGATAAAGGCGTTAGTCAGATCTAGTGACAGGACCCAAAGTGTTCAATACCCGGTTAAGGCGGTGGAGAACTTGGAGAGGGGAATTAACAGGAGATAACTGACAAGTGACATCCATTAAACATGGCACGTTGAACTAGAACAATCTACCCCAGTGAGCGAAATAAAGGGTTCAGTTTGACATTCCAACCACCTGAAGAAGGCCGGAGCGTACAACGGCCGAAACGTTGTAATAAATATGGCGACAAAGATGAGGACAATAGTCCGAATAATGTAAATAGTGTAACTAATTTTTATTTAAAAAATAATTAATAATTACATTGTCCAGGGGGGTGGGGAGTTGTCCAAGAGGCAGTTTGGGAATTGTCAAGGGGGCAGTTGTCCTGTAACCATATCAACTGAATCCATTATGTTGGAGGTATAATGAACATTGTATTCACTATGTTGTCACTGTTCTATGAAAAACAATTCTTCACAACCCAATTTGGCTTTTGCTCTGGTAAGGATTGTAATGAGAGCAAATATGTCTGATAGCTTACCTCTCCAATACGTAGACCTCACAGCAGCATATGACCACATCAATGGAAATTTCCTCTTCTTATCCAATTGGTATCAGGAGAACTGTCTTTGGACAACTGCCCCGTGGATAATTGTCCCCATAAGGCAATTGCACCCCCTGGACAATTGCCCCCACTAAAAGAAAATTAAGAGAATGCACAACTTGTGGGGGAGGATAAATAGTAATAAAACTAATTAGGGTTTTATTTTCATGTTTTATCTGTTTTCCAATAAGAAGAATTATCTAAAAAGATTTATATTTTATATCACTATAATTATACCACTAAAATTGCAAATTATGGGCTATACATCTCCAAAACTCCTACATGGCGTTTCTCGAATCTATCATGACGGTTGAATCTTGATAACATTGCCGCCGA
Organism: Acanthosepion esculentum; assembly: GCA_964036315.1. Lineage (NCBI taxonomy): Eukaryota > Metazoa > Mollusca > Cephalopoda > Sepiida > Sepiidae > Acanthosepion > Acanthosepion esculentum. The sequence goes on along the minus strand of OZ038504.1, from coordinate 36,429,278 downwards.
GTCGGGGCTGCACGTCCTGCAAACATCTGATCGATGATGAGGCTGACCATTGTTAGTGAAGTAAAGGCAATACTTTTTCTTTTTTTTTAAATGCCCTTTCTATTGCCAGAGAGGTGGCAGTTGTCCTATGGGGACAGTTATGCAGGGGAAAATTGTCAGGGGGGCAATTTTCCTGGGAGATGTTGTCCTATAAATACGCTGACGCCACACAATTTCGTGAAGATGCGACGTGTGCAACGCTTCAGAAGTGCGAAATTGTCGATGCTCTTTACGCTTGACGCGCAACCAAAGATTTTCCAGGTGTTTTGATTATGAATATCATCATCATGGTGCAGAAAATGCTGCTGATGATGAATAAATGCCATAAGAATCCAGGGGTTCATTTGCTCGATTCTAGCATAAGCAGCCCGGTCATCTGTACAATATGGCTTCCAGGATGAATATACCTCACAGTCGCTTCTTTCCCCGGCAACTCAACTAAGAAACACTTTCCCGAAACCAGCTCAATACCACCGAATACCCAATGGCCAGGACGCCATTGGCCACGGTAATATTTATGATGGAAAACATTTAAAGATATGAAATGATAAATTATTTTAAGCCGTTTTAGTGAAGCAGAATTTTGACAGAATTTTTTACGCCACTTATGTGAAGAATTACAAAAATTACTTTATTAAAATGTTACGTATTTCGTTACTCAAAATAATATCGGATTTACTCATGCCGTCAAAAATGAAAACTGATTAATAATCTCTCCAGGTCATTAGAAAGAAAGAAAGAAAGAAAGAAAGAAAGAAAGAAAGAAAGAAAGAAAGAAAAACATAGATAGATAGATAGATAGATAGATAGATAGATAGATAGATAGATAGATAGATAGATAGATAGATAGATAGATAGAAAACACACACAGAAAGAACGAAAAACAAAGAAAAACAGATAGATAGATAGATAGATAGATAGATAGATAGATAGATAGATAGATAGATAGATAGATAGATATGGGAGAATATTATGACATTATTTTACGCCGCTTATGTGAAGAATTACAAAAATTACTTTATTAAACTATTACGTATTTCGTTACTCAAAATAATATCGGATTTACTCATGCCGTCAAAAATGAAAACTGATTAATAATCTCTCCAGGTCATTAGAAAGAAAGAAAGAGAGAAAGAAAGAAAGAATGAAAGAAAGAAAAACATAGATAGATAGATAGATAGATAGATAGATAGATAGATATGGGAGAATATTAGGACAGATTATTTTACGCCGCTTATGTGAAGGATTACCAACATTTCTTTGTTAAACTTTACGTATTTCGTTACTTAATTTGCTCAAGTCGTAAAAAATGAAAACGGATCAATAACCCTTTCATGTCGTTAATGAATATTTAAAATTAGCTTTAAAGTTTTTTTGGAAAAAAACACAGTCCAGATCTAAACAAAAAATATCATTATTTTATTTTAATCAGATGCTTCCGATAAACAAGATGAAAAACATCAGTTTGTAGATACATATTTAATTATTGGAATAGATACCTAAAGTCTATAACGCTTTATAAAAAAATTAAACCTACTCATTGCTAATAAAACTTGACGTCAAAAAACACCTTTATATAAAAACAATATCGCTTATGAATTCGCGTATCCTTTGGGAAATCACATCTCCAATACGAATAATAAAAACAATATTAAGTTCTTAAATTGATTACCCAACCACCACACACTCTCATAGGTTAATATGTCATCAAAACATCGTGAAATTCTAGCTTACATCGATCAGCCGGTTGTACGAAACCAGAACATGTCTATTAACATTTGACAACTACAAGTAGATTTTAGTAAAATACTGTTAAGCTCTCCACAACTGTCTCTTGTTGCTCATTTGTCTCTTTAGCGTCCATCTTCACTCCCCCACTCTACTCACCCAAACAAATTAGCTAGATTATTAATATCTCCCTCTGCTCTTCCTTCCTTCAATATGTCATATGTTTAATTTTCGAAGCCTTCTACCCTAAAATTCTAATTGGAAAGGAAAAGAAACTTTATTTAATCTACAGGGATAGATTGTTCTCGTTCTACTGTCAATGGTCAGGATTCTGATTTAATCTGTGTCAGTTATTGCTCTCCTCGTTTCAACTGAGTCCAAGTACACCCGAAGTAGAGTGAATAAGTATTCGGTTTGAAATTCACAAAGTGTTGTCCGAATAGACAATCATCGTAACGTTGTGTTAACAACAATAAAGATGGCTGCTGCTTAGCTGTGCGAATATGCATTCTTATATAGATAATTATTTGTGACAGATATAACAATTCTGATGGCATTTACCTCAGTGTGTTCAAAGTGATGTTCAAATATAAATATAAACACAATCATTAAATCATTATTTACATTTTAATAATCCCACTCATTTTTACATTTAAAAAATGAATGCAAAATGTACAAATATTAACTCTTACTTTTATAAAAAAAAACTGTCCAAATGTTTACCCACACGACTTACGAATTTAAGAAAAAAAAAAACAAAATTAAAGACTGTCCCATACTAAGTCACTTTGTCTTTTTTTAATCGAATTTTCCGCAAGCAAAGTAGTAAATCCACTAAGAAACAAAGGGTTTATGGGTGTGAAAGAATTAGAAAACAGAATACATGATAAACGAACGAGAACAATGGAAGAATAGTCATAAAAGACATAAGTTAACTATTGACATTGCATTTACATTTTTAAGATCAAAAGCATAGAACCGGAAGAGAGTTCCACAAGTGAGAAGCGCAAGAAAAGAAACTGTTAGCATAGAACTTACGGTTACATCTTGCCAATTCAACTGTGAATTGATGAGATGTTATTGCCAATCTAGTACTTCGCTTAAATTAATAAAATCTAGGTACCATAGCGAAGGGTTCACCCGAACAACTACCATGAACGTATTTAGGGAAAGGGCACAGAAAAGCAACATTACTGAAAGTGACTGAAGCCGAAATGCCAGGTCAGGACCAATAATATTGCTGATTCTCCTTTGGATTTTATCAAGAATATCTAAATATATAGCAGGAGCACTGGATCATCTGTGGCGGCAATATTCTGGGCATGGTTGATTTATAGATATATAAGACAGTTTCTGGAGAGAAAATTGTCTAACACGACACCGTGAACCTGTTTTATTCTTGCTTATTTCCTGAACAATAATTTGTTAAAAGTTTTAAAAGTTTAATATTTTGCCGTTTGGGGTTTGCCGCATTCTAAAATGCCAGGGGGTTGTTTGCACACACACAAACACAACACTGACTCTTCTTTCTATAAAAAGCTGTCTACAAATTTCCCCGCAAGATTGAAACATTTACAGAAATCAAAATGAAAATCTATTCCATAGCAATGGCTTTATCTATTTGTTTAATACTTGCTTATTTCCTTACCAATCATTTGTTGCTACATTTGTTGCTTATTTTCCGACCAATCATTTGCTGTTAAATTTGCTGCTTATTTTCTGACCAATCATTTGTTGTTAAATTTGTTGCTTATTTCCTGACGAATCATTTCTTATTAAATTTACTGTTTATTTTCTGACCAATCATTTGTTGTTAAATTTGTTGCTTATTTTGCTGACCAATCATTTGTCGCTAAATTTGTTGCTTATTTTGCTGACCAATTAATGGTTTAAAATGAGTTAAAGTTGTTTCTTCTTCTTCTGCTTCTTCTTCTTCCTCTTCTTCTTCCTCTTCTTCCTCTTCTTCTTCTTCTTCTTCTTCTTCTTCTTCTTACTGGGCTTTCGGCTGTATCACAGCGAAACACCGGTTCTTCTCCGATCACCAAAGTTAATCAACGTCGATTTTAGTCAGTAGTACCTAGATCGGTAAACGCTTGGGAACACCAAATACTGTAAGCTTGGATGGTATAAAGGAAAAGGCCCCGAGCTGGAAATCGGTGACCCCAGTTCCAATTCCTGTCGGGTTCGTTATATTCACTTACACACAAATACCCTTGGGAAAGATATGAATCCACCGCTTCTCCCTGCAAGCTAGGGATTAATTAGTAGGACTTTGTATCAGTAAGTATACATACATATATATATATATATATATATATATATATATATATATATATATATATATATATATATACACACACACACAAACATACAGGTAAACCTAAGAAAGAGTGTGGTGGCCGATTTAAGAATTTAATGCTGTTCTTTTTTTTATATATAAATATTGGAGAAGCAATCTCCCACATACTTGAGAATTCATATAAAACTATTGTTTTTTTTACGTTGGCCATTTTTGAGTTCCTATGTTATTGGTAATGATTACATTAGATGTTTTAAACTTTTATAAATCTAAGGTTATTGGTAGGTTATGTATTAGTATGTATAGTCGAATTATATTTTTAATTTGTTTCTTCGTCCTGTTTATAATTAGTACAAACATCGAATGATTCCTAACAGTTATGTCTACACATTTTCTCTCACACGACCTCTCTGTCCTGTCAGTCATATCTTTTTCGGGCACTTCCCAACCTTACCGCATGCCGCGCGTTCACATTACCGGGCCGATAGAGTCAATGAGTCATCCCCATCTGAAAAATCGATCATAGTGAGGTTCGAACACTGAAAACGAATATTCTAATCACTAGCCTATATGTAGATATTGTTTTACAATGAAATTCATCCTGTACAAGGCCCAAGAGTAACTCAAGGTAGAGGGTTATAGACTAAGAAGCCCATTTTATGGGGATATGTGGGGGAGATAACGATCTAAATAATTAAACACAATTTTATGGTTTTAGCTAAATATATTTTCAACGCAATTGTATGCCTTCAACTTCAGCTAAAATTTATAGCTGATTATTTTACTATCTATATTGCTGGTCATTTATATATAAAAATCTATTGCTTGTATATTTACTATTAAAATGTATTTTTATACTGACATAGTGTTTTGTTTGGGGAGCCACTATTTGCCCACCCAGGGTTAGGGTGGACCTGCAGCAATTAAGTAGTTGTTCCATGCTACTCAAAACTTCCAATTTCCCGATCAGAAGCCTTGCTGCCGGATGTAGTTTATCGTCATACCCAGGACTATTGACCCAAGACATGAACAGGTTAAAAATGTAGTAATCGAGGAAACAACATCATGGGAGTCAGTTCTACAAGGCAGTGATTCGTGGGCAGAAGCAGCCTGAGTGGAACTTACATCTCACTAACATAATACGAAAGGAATGAAGTTAGTTCGCTACAGGAGACGCTTTTGGACACTTTCGTGAGTGAAGACCTGGCAACTGCCGACCTTATACGGGCAGCAGTACTTTATTTGTGACCTGATCTGGATATGCGTGCAAGATAACGGTTAACCCTAGACTTGAACAGGTTAAAATTGTAGTGATCGATGAAAAAGAGAGTCGGTTCTACAAGGTAGTGATTTGTGTGCAGAAGCTGCTTGAGCTGAACTTACATCTCACTAACATAATACGAAAGGAAGGAAGTTGGTTCGCTACAATGGGCGTAGCACGGCAGAAGTTTTACCCGTGAAGGTTAAAACTGGTAGGACTAAGAAGTGTAATTCGTCTAAGCATTTTCCATGGAAATGGCGTCGTGACAGTTGCTAAGTTTTATAAAATATCTAAATTAAGTTGAAAGTGCGTCCAGATTCTTCCAATGTTATATTTTTTGTTGTCAGGCCTTCCATTATCACAATGTGGAATACTTAATAGCAAAAGTGATGAAAACAAAAGCTGAGGAAATCTGAATAAAATCGGCTAGACAACATCCCCAGACACGTCTAAAAAAACTGAATGAGAGAATTTTAAATTTCAGTATTCCAACATCTTGAACGTTTCCTATTGGTGTATAATTATAACTGACGCTCGCATTTTTATATCTCCCTTCTCACTCCTGCATTCAGCCAGTGCCATGCGTGATACATGCTTAGGTAATATATCTATCTTTCGATACATGACTAACGAGGCAGACCTTTTTTCACGCAGTAGGTTGCCATTTCTTTCTGCGGTGGACCAGTTGCCATCCAGGGTTATAGAATCCAGTCTGTGCTGCTATTAGCAGGACAGACTGGATTCTATAGCTGGGAGAGAAGAAGAGGATTCATACCTTTCTCAAAGGTATTAGCATGTAAGTGAATGTAATGAATATATATATATATATATATATATATATATATATATATATATATATATATATATATATATATATATATATATATAAAAGTGAACATAGAAGTCAACACTTAGAGGCGACAGTCATCTAGATGCAGTCATCGGTGGGCCGATGATTGCATCTAGCATGAAACAGACTGTCGCCTCTAAGTGTTGACATCTATGTTCACTTTTATATTTACACACGCTCTATCTCTGATATTGAGCACTTTATCCCATAAATATAGCACACTTTAAGACCATATTTCTTCATATATATATATATATATATATATATATATATATAGCATAATGAGAAGCCACCTATATTTTCTTAATATGTATATATAGAAAAAACAACTGAAAAAAAATAAAAAAATAAAAATATAAATAAATACTTTCACAAAAAAACATTCAATTTTTTTTTTAATTAGCAACTTTTCAGTTGTTTTATATATATATATATATATATATATATATATATATATATATATATATATATATATATATATAGGGGCAAACATTCCCCAAAGTCTCCTTGTTGTTATCTTTCTGACTCACTGCTCCATCGATATTTCCATGGAAAGAGCTCAGTTGTACTACATTCATTGGTTCTACCAGTTCTGCTACCATGCTGTGCACATTGCAACCAATCACCCACGTTCCTTCCATAGTCGATCGGTGAGAAGAGTAAGTTCCACTTGAACAGCTTCTTCCCACGAACCATTGCTCTGTGGAACAGACACCCAAGAGGATGTTTCTCTGATCACGACAATCTTAACCCGTTCAAGTCTAGAGTTAACTGTTATGTTCCTCTCCTATCCGTTTTATCTGCCTCTAAACACAGCTCTCAACTTTGAATGGCCTTGTACAGGATCAACCTTACTATAAAAAAAATTGTGAATTTCAGTTTACAATATCTCTTATTAGAAATAATTCAGTCAATTATGTGCTATGCGTGATACACCCTTAGGTGGTCATGTATCTTTCGATACATGACTGACGAGGCAGATTTTTTCACGCATTAGGTTGCCATGTCTTTCTGTGGTAGATAAGTTGCCATCCAAGGCTATAGAACCCGGTCTGTCCTGCTATTTACCCATATCTGGGTGGAGAAAAGGATTCATACCTTTTTCAAGGGTATTAGCACATAAGTGAATGGAATGTATTCAACTGGAATTCGAACTCGGCTCTCAGATTCCTCAATCCAAGCTGCTATCCAAGAGACACCCAAGACAGACACCCATGAGGATATTTCTCTGATCACTACAATCTTAACCTTTTCAAGTCTGGGGTTAACTGTTATCTTCCTCTCCTATCCGTTTTATCTGCCTCTCAATATACCTCGCAACTTTGAATGGCCTTGGCCCTTGTACAGGATCAACCTTACTATAAAAAAATGTAAATTTCACTTTACAAAATCTCTTATTAGAAATAATTCAGTCAGTTATGTGCCATGCGTGATACACCCTTATGTGGTCATGTATCTTTCGATACATGACTGACGAGGCAGATTTGTTCACGCATTAGGTTGCCATTTCTTTCTACGGTAGACCAGTTGCCATTCAAGGCTATAGAACCCGTTCTGTCCTACTATTTACCCATAGCTGGGTGGGGGAGAAAAAGAGGTTTCATATATTTCCCAAAGGTCTTAGCACGTAAATGAATGTAATGGAATTCGAACTCGGCTGTCCTAAATAAATATAATTCCATTAACAAAAATATTACTTAGTCCGATGAAGTCCTTTTCGAGGTCAAAACGCGTTACACGAAATTATTTCCAATTTATCATAACCTAACGCTGTTCTGACGTAGAGGAGTTTATCTATCATATCCTCCTATAAAATATCTAGAAAAAACAACTTTGTGACTAAAATTTGCTGGCTTCACTGATCCGTGTATAAACTCTCAAAAAAATGGCTGAAGCCCATGAATTTGAATGTAATTATCAAGTCTAAGATGTTCTCAGAACGTAAAACTAGCACAAAACTAACAAAAAATGCATTAATATTTGTATTTGATGTTATTGAAGTCCTCAAAACCATAATCTTTTAAGTTATAAAAATAAACACAAGAGAAGTGCTTATAATTCTGTTTTACAGTAATTATATTTCTAGAATTTAACGGCAAGCAGACTTCAGAAGGTAATGATGTTTAGAAAGATTAAATGGGAGATTTGAGCATTTATTTCCAGAAATAAAAAGGAAGATTAATTTCAAATGATGATACTGCTTTGAAAATGTTTAACAATGTTCAAATTAAGGATAAATTTTTGTTTGAATTTCGCCAAGGAGAAAAACGAAAGTGGCAAGCGCTAATGACAAGCCAAGACATCCTGGTATTTCTACAAATTACTTTGCGTGCATTTCACAAATTTCATTCTCCTTTTAAGAAGAGTTCTATTTTCAGGTCGTTCACTAAAAAAAAAAAAAAAAAAAAAATTATGGACTTTTCACCGACTTTTAAAATTGTTTTACTGCATTTTATTTTTAGCTACTTTGATCCATTTAAATTTTGGAGATAACATCAAGCATTAAAACTATCAGTCAATCAAAATTATGAACAATTTGGATTCTTTTTTTTTTCTTCCTCCGCCAAAACTTACGCAGTTATTTTTGTTCTTTCCATTTTCCATGTTCATTTTATGAAAATCACTTTGATTCAATTAAAGAAGGGAAACAGACAGAAAGTAAAAGAAAGAAAGAAATCCAGAGGAAACGTCTGCTTAATTATCAAAGAAAAAGAAACAGAAAAAAGGCCAAACAAATGTGAGGGGAAGAATAAAGGAACTAAAATAGGAAATGTGGGAATAAGACATAATAAAAGAAATTAAAAATCAATTGTCAAAAAAAAAAAAAGATCAGATTTTACAAAAGAGTTTATCATAAATTTCATCTCGGATTTCCTGATAAATCCTTTCTTAATGAAGTAGATTCATTTATTTCTTTAGAATAGCAATTTTGGGATGGGAGGGGAGTGAATATAAGACACACATAGGTATAAAACATGAGCATATACTGAAGACAAAAGTTTCGGAGAAAAAAAAAACCTACAGTGTTATTTGAAATAATATTATTGAACAAGAATTCAAATCAAGAACCTATGCAGGCAGAAAACTCCTTGCATACGGATAGAAAATAATTTCAGCAGATATACAAAAACAGAAAGGGTGAGATCTATACAGTGAGGCGATTTGGGCACCTCGGCGTGGTGTAATGGTTAGCAAGCTTGTCTTGCTAGATCAGTTACGACTGAAAAGTGAGTTCGATCCTCACTAGGTACTCCATACTTTCGGAAAAGTACGCTTGGAAAATCACTACAGTGAGACGATTCTGAGAGAATTCGATGTCCTGTTGGCGGCGCATAATATTAACGTATGCAGATGACACTGTTGATAGCAGACACGAAAAAAAATCTACAAAAACCTAGTAGCGAAGGAAAGAGAGAAAGAATGGCTAAATATTAATTGCAAGAAGACTGAATGCATGGTTGTTAGCAAAAAGGAACATCCCAACATGCAAATTACAAATTGGGGATACCAAAATCAAACAAGTACACACATTTAAATATCTGGTTTTAACAGAGGACGGAAAGCGCGACACAGAAATCCGACGGCACATTGTCATAGCTAAAGATGCATTCCAAAAGCTAAGCAAAGTATTAAGAAACAGAAAAATGCATTAGAAACAAAGAAAGGAGTACTGATTTGTAATATGATACTAGTCCCCCTCTATGGCAGTGGACGCCTCGGAGATGAACAAGTGACGTTAAGCAACAGAAATGTGGTTCTACAGAAGGGCGAAGAGGATACCATGGACCGAACCGAACCTGTGAACAACGCCTAAGTTTTAAAGAAAATGGAAACAAAAAAAAAGAAACTTATACTTAATATCAGGAAGAGACAGCTGAAATTTCCAGAGCACATGGTGAGGACAGAGGGATTGGAAAATCTGATACTCACAGAAAAGATTGAAGGCGAGTGAGACAGACAAAAACAACGCATTTGGTGAGATTGAATAAATGGACGGCGGAGCAATTTTCTAAGAGCTACGAGGGACAGGAAATTGTGGAGAGCCATGATCGCCTACGCCCTGAAGGGTCACGGCACATAAAGAACATATTTGGTCTTGTAAAAAAAAAAAAAAACTTTAAGCTTGTAATGAAGCGTTATTCAAATAAATTCGGCCAGTGAATGTTTGTTGTACTAAATTCGTACAATAGGAGATGGGCAGGGCTGATCTACCTCTGTCTTACCGTTAACCTAGCTAGTCAAAATAACTGACTCGAACACACTATAATTTTCCTTACACAAAAACAACTCATTCTTTCTACAATCGGCATAATACCACACTTTCTCTATGAAATCCTAAGTAATCCTCATGTGAGAAAATTGTACGTGGGGTTGGCTAAAATAACAACTATTTAAAAATTGAACTCCAATTTGAATTGGAAATGTTCCATATTTACCAATACCTTTTTCAATATTTACAAAAACTGTTTTGAAAAACTATTTACAAAAACTAAATAAAATTATTTTAGTAATAGAAGGCTCCCTGCACCAAACAATCCAAATTGCGGCAGAAAATCTGTTAACCAGACGAAATTAAAATGGGACAGAACACCAAAATAAAATAGCCATCCTACCATATATTCAGTCAACCACGCACTCATTTAGACGTAATAATAAGTAAAAAAAATTATCCAGCAAATCAACCACTGAACATATTTGAGGTTCGACCATAATTTTTATAGTAGTTCGAAGAGGAGACAACTACGGTTGCCTTCAGCACAGTTCCAAAAGCAAAATATTAGGTTGGTGCAAAAATAATGTCGTTTTTTGACGTTCAAGATCATGTCAAAAAACGACATTATTTTTGCACAAACGTAAAAAAAATGCAGTAAATTTAACAAAAAAAAAAGGTTTCTTTTTGTTTCAGTTATGCGCCACGTTTAGACAAGACAAATTTTTTCCCGCAGTAGGTTGCTATTTCTTTCTGCGGTAGACCACTTGCCATCCAAGGCTATGGAACCCGGTCTGTTCCTGGGGGAGAAAAAGAGGATTCATGTAAGTGAATGTAATGGATTCGAATGGAATTCGAATTCGGCTCTCCGATTCCTCAAACCGAGCCGCTATTCATTACTCCACCGTGTCTCCGTTCTGTTTAGTTTTCTATCGCTTGTTTTTCCATGCTTTTCACGCAATTAATGTATCTCTGTTTCATCGTCGTCGTCGTCGTCGTCGTTGGCACCCGCTCGCATCCGAACATCGAGATCTTCATCCTCTCTCCTTATTCCGTTTCTCCCCTCTGCTTACGGTGGCGGAGATAGCTGTGAAGGCACGGCCTACACCTGAAGAATCGTGAGCTGAAGTCACATAAGTGTGTGGCTGGTGGACGCAGCTGGGCTAGTCAAGCCCTTCTTATAACACGTCCAGATCCAGTCAAAGAGAGTTTCTCCGAGGCCATTCGCGTGAATTTTAATTTTGGTGGGCAACGCTGCACGACGGAGATGCCCACACACATAGCCCGAAACGCCTTCCTCGCGGGTATAAGGGATAAAAATCTACTCCCGTTCAAAAGACCAAGGAGGAGTGTGAATCGGACAATAGGCGAAACTATATACTCCTATTGAGGGGGAAAATAAATAAATAATTAGTGAATAAAATTTAAGAGTTCAGGCGGAGACCTTAGAAGAATAGAGATGAAGTAGACTTTAGAAGGAACCGGAGAGCCAATCCTAAACAGGAAACAACGGATAAATTTCTACTCCTGTTCAAAAAACCATGAAGCTGTGTAAACCAGACGATAGGCAAATCTACCTACTCCTATATGCGTATGTATATCAGTAATCTCGAAGCGTGATGAAGAGAAGGGTATTTATTTTTTGCTCCTCCAAAATGTAATGAGATCTCCTTTCTTATCAATTTAGTTAATTCGGTAATTAAACATAATGTGATTACTATATAAGTTTGCTGGTATGTCTCCAAAACTAATTACGTCGGTATGTATGGCTTAAATATATTTTCTAGTTATGGGAAATTGAGATATCCGTTAAGGTAAACACAGATGCTGTAGGCAAGTGTCACTCGTATTTCGTCTAACGCCATAATGCAGAAATATTAAATGCAAATAGAGAGGTTTATAGGAGAAGTTGACGTAGCTGGTAGGCTGATGTTTACAAAGGGCCGTAGACTCCCAAGATATGGACTGAGACGAACACCGTAATACTGTAATGTTAAATGTAAACAGGGGGCGTCAGATATGGCGTACAGCTTACTTTCTTTCGCAATTTCTGTGCTTTTGAATCGACATTCTTTTCATATATCTCTTACATATCTTTATCCTTTTTTTCAATCTGGTTGCAATGCAACGCTTAGCAAAAGCGCCCGAAACAATTTGAGCTCACCAGCTTGATCACAATGTGTGTGTGTGTGTGTGTGTGTGTGTGTGAAAACTTTCTCAGAGTTAACCTATAGAACAAAACAATATTTATAAAGGTAAAAGACAATAGAAAAACTGTATTATTACCCGACGCGTTTCGCCCAACGTGGACTTTTTCAAGGCAAAAACGAAATGAATTTATTAAAACAATATAACTATTAACAACAAAACAAAATGTCCTTAGAAACTGGAAGAATTTAGAAAACGCTATTGTATCCATATTGTCCACTAAAAATTACGTCAAGTACTATCACGTGTGGAAACATTGTTTTTATTGTTGTGTTGACGGATTCAACTATTTTCTTTTGATTTCTTGATAGAGTTGTGTACGTTTGCTTGGGAGGGTAGTAATTCTGTTAGGAAAGGTGATATAGGGAAAAAGCCTGGGCGTAGTTGGTAAGGACATTTTGTTTTGTTGTTAATAGTTACATTGTTTTAATAAATTCATTTCGTTTTGGCCTTGAAAAGGTCCACATTGGACGAAACGCGTCGGCTAATAATACAGTTTTCCTATTGTCTTTTACCTTTATATATATATATAATATATTAAGATTATCAGACTATATGAAAAAAACTTGCATAAAATATATAGACAACGCTTATCTATATTATTTAATGAGACATGAATTAATATATATATATATATATATGTAATTGTGTATTTGGGCAGCAATCCTTCTTCTATACAAGTTACGTTAAATACGACTGACAAGGCACTGCGATTAAGATTTTTTATTTAATTTTATTTTGTTCGTACAAGTGTTTTCTTTTCTGGACATAGTGTGTAAAAACTGTCCAAAAGTTCTGAATATCCGGGCGCCTTCGGCTATTCTTTTAGCCATTATCAAGGACAATTTTTTTTATTATTTATTTTTAGCTGACTGCGTGTGTTGTATGTGTATACATTTGAAGTTATAGGAATGTTTTATTTTCCAAACACGGTCATCAGGTTCTGGCCGTGTTCATAATTAATATCAGTGAGTGCTGAACTTTTCTTTCTTATTATTAGTGCTTCCATTATTTTTTGTCTTTTTTTACATGTGGCTGAGGTTATTATACTTGTATTTTCTGTTGGTATGTTGCGGGTGGAGATTCATAGGATTCCGTGTGTGTTTAAATGCGTCCTAATTGAACTATGATCATGATATATATATATATATATATATATATATATATATATATATATATATATATATATATATATATATATATATATGTGTGTGTGTGTGTGTGTGTGTGTGTGTGTGTGTGAATTGCTAGAGTTAGTGTGTTAGTTAATATGAAGAAAGCTGTAACTAACGGATGGCACACAAGTCCAGACTCGATCAGTATCGACTGAGTTACCATCAAGAGGGGGTAAGATGTTGAAAGACACGAAACCCCTAATGAATCCCAGCTAAAAACCTCACTGATGATGTCTACGAAATCATCAAACAGATGTATTTCACGAATATATACATATATATATATATATATATATATATATATATATATATATATATAAACATATATATATATATATATATATACATATATATATATATATATATATATATATATATATGTATGTACACACATATATATATATATATATATATATATATATATATATATATATGTATGTATGTATGTACAGGGTTCGGTGGATAAATTGTTGTCAAAATTACGCAAAAATGCATATAATACTGACATCACATTTTAACAGGTATATTTGCTAAAATTACATACAAATATCTTGAAATACTAACGACGGTTACCAAATGAGCCTAACATACTGTGCGACAATTTACCCATCGCACCCAATACGCATGGTGTCCACAAAATGTACTCACCCTGCAAATGAAAATAAATGCAGTGTTTATTGACTTACAATCACGATTAATGGCCAAAATTATGAAATATTGATGTCTACAGACTTACAACGAACATTAACAGTTTAAATTCAATATTAAATTAAATTAAATGCATCGGTCTGAAAAAAAGAAAACATTCATTAGGTTGTAGAAGGTTAGACAGGATTTTGATGACATTAAGTGACACAATATTCAATGTCTAATATACGAAGTGATGTTTATGAAATTAAATCTATCACTAAATTGGCCCTGATCTGTCATCTCGCCTGCAGTCGCTCTCTCACAGACGCGACGTTGCCTCGCTGTGTCTTTTTTACAAATACTTTCACGGTAATTACTCCGAGGAGCTGCTTTCGCTGGTTCCTAGGCCTCATGAATTTAAACGTCCTACGAGGCTGGCATCCCGTTCCCACCCCTTCACCGTTGAAACTGTTAGATGTAGACGTCTCTTCTACTCCAATAGCTTCATGTCTCGCACATCTCGCCTGTGGAACTCCCTTCCTTATTCCTGTTTCCCTGAAAAATACAATCTCCAACTATTTAAGTGTAACGTCAATCGACATCTCCAGTTGCCTTGATCTATCCAATTCCCTTCTCCATATCCTTTCACCTTTCATTCCTATCTGCTCTCGCTCCAAATCTTCTGTAACCCTTGTAAGCCTTGATCGATCCACTATCTTTCTCCACATCCTCTCCTTTACCACTCGTGTCTGCTCCTCCTCCAAACCTTCTGTAACTCCTTGCGTGCTAGTGGCCTCCAGCCTTGCTTGGGGTGATAAGCTTAAAAAAAAATTTTTTTTTTTCATTTTTTTAAATATGCAAATTAATATTTAAATTATTTTAGCTAACCTCAATATTTATGAGTGTTCCTATACCTTAAAATTTTGAAAAACCGATGACATGTTTGTTATTATATATAAATACTTGTCACAAAATAAAATCCTCGCATTTGCCTTCATAAAGTCTCTCAGAAGACGAAACGCTTTGGCTAATATAAGTTTTCTTTTTGTCTTACACACACACACACACACACATATATATATATATATATATATATATATATATATATATATATATATATATATATAAGAATAATTGAATATATATATATATATATATATATATATATATATATCATTATTATTTTTCTAATTGTTTCTTTTTCTTTTGCAGGTAAGTGTTATGCTTCATTTAAGATCAATTTTGATTATCTTTTGGGATTTTACCACTGCACAAAAGGATTCACTCAGGGTCAGGTAGGATGTACAATATTTTTAGATCTTATTTAAAAAAAAAACAACATTACACTTCACTCCTTCCAAGGATTACTGGTGCCGATTTACCAGTATACGGTTTGCAAACATCAATCAACCTAACTGAAAAAAATTATTTTTCTGTATCACCGAATGAAACCATTTGCATTTATATTTCCATCGACCTCAGACAGATACAAATTTCAAAATATTTGTCATTAAAACGTTTTATATCTAATTTAGATTAACACATGTTTCTTTATAAGAATATCATTAGTTTGGGGCTTTTTTTATTTTTATTGTTTTTGTTTTTTAAGTGAATTCAACAATGATCCGACAATAATGTCTATATTTAAAATACATTTGTATAAATTTTAAACTATTAAAGTTCTAAACCCTTTTTTCAGTGAATTCAACAATGATTCGACAATAATGGCGCTATTTAAAATACATTTGTATAGATTTTAATCTACTAAAGTTCTAAACCCTTTTTTCAGTGAATTCAACAATGATTCGACAATAATGGCGCTATTTAAAATACATTTCTATAAATTTTAAACTATTAAAGTTCTAAACCCATTTTTCAGTGAATTCAACAATGATTCGACAATAATGGCTATATTTAAAATACATTTGTATAAATTTTAAACTATTAAAATTCTAAACCCTTTTTTCAGTGAATTCAACAATGATTCGACAATAATGGCGCTATTTAAAATACATTTATATAAATTTTAAACTATTAAAGTTCTAAAACCTTTTTTCAGTGAATTCAACAATGCTCGATAATAAATGAAATTACATTATTTTTTCCTCAAGAACACAAAAATATCTTCATTCCCTTAACATGATCATTCTTGTCAATAATGGTGGCGGATAAAAAGTAAGACCACAGATTACTTCAATACCTGTCTATATTTCTGAGATGTGGTATATAACTATTTACATTATTTATATCGTTCAGGCTGTTGTCCTTCATTGTCCTATTCACGAACTTTCGGCCGTTGTACGCTCCAACATTCTTCAGGAGATATACGTTAAAATTTCAACCGAACCCTTTTAGTCCATAGAAGTAGACTGTTCTAATTTTTTGGATATATCGTTTCAGTTAATTCTCCACGGTTTTGTTCCCTCTGCTGTGGATAAAAGCGTTGGTAGATTAATCCAAAAAGTGACTTGACCCAAAGAGTTGTAAGTTCAATATCTGGACACAACGATACAAATAGTGTAAATAACCACATGACTTGTTTTCTTCGTTCAAATGGTAACGGTTGGTAAGGAAACACTTATATTATGCCGTGAAATCAATATTTGAACCGATTGATGCGCCGTCCGATAAAATCAATACAAAGTTCTGAACTTTCATTTCGTTTTATCAAAATATATATAAAAAAAATTCTTCATACTGCTATATATTCGAGCTTCAATATATTTCTCTTTAACTATTTTTTTTTCAAACCCTTCCTTATTTTTTACGGTAAACCTAAACGATTATCGTAATTTCATGTATAATATGCACTCATGTATAACACGCATCGGTTACGAAATTTTGAAAAAACATCTTATGTATATAATACGCACCCATGTCTAATGCCCGTCGTTTCCCTTCATCTCCGAAATTCTGAAAAACGTCTCTTCTTTAAAAATTTTGGCAAAACTTATTTCCTGTATAATACGCACATATGTCTAATATGAATTATCTTCCTTTCGGCTACGAAATTTTGGAAAATATATTTCGTGTATAATACGCATCTCTTCCTTTCGGTTACGGAATTTTGGAAAAACATCTTTCGTGTAGAATATAGACAGACTTTTTAGAATTTGTATCAGTTATATTTTACCTGAATTTAACATTGGCTCAATTATTCATCTGGTTACTATCAACTAAAAATAAGAATTAATATTGTTCACATTTTACGTTTCGAAACAAAATGTAAAGAATATTTAGGGTACACGCGCGGGTATGTCCCAGTAAAAGTACAAGAAGCTTGCAGTGTAAAGAAATCTCCGACTCGGAGAAACAAAATCATAGACAAACACCCGTTCCAACAGCTATTTTACTCTAGGCTTCTTTGAGGAAAAAGGACAAAATGACTCTGTGGACGATGATGACACCATCGAAGATGGCGAAGACACCTACTATGAAGACAGCATAGATGTAACAGACCTGACAACTTGACACAGACAGAAAACGACTATAGACTAATATAGACTATATGAATGTTTTTAACGAATACAATGTTTGGTTAGTGATTTAAACTCTTTGGTGCGTATTCGATACTTAAGGCCATATATATACATATAACTTATTTTCGGTCATTTTTGCATAAATTTCTGGGATGAGGAGTTATCTTATTTACACCCGAACTATTTTCCTCATCTTTATCTTTATTACAGCCGTTGTGATCTCCGGCCTTCTTCAGGTGTATATCGACCTAGACAACCTACAGGGACCCGCATAGTGCTTTGTGACACACGCTATCTTATAGGCATTTGTTTTTTCTACCGACGTTTATATACGTTACGGATTTTGACGTCATTCTAGGGCTTTTGTTTTCGTCCAAATTTATAAATTTGTTTTGCTCATGATAAGTCTCTAAAGACAATATAAACTTCATTTTTCTTTTAAATAATCCAATTTGCGTTAAATTCTTGAAGTTCTTAAAAAGAAAAATTTCGAGTTGGCGTTAAAAATTGCCGCAAAGCGTTGCTGATTTATTTAAAATGGAGTGATCTATTACAACGTCTCTCTAACTTTTATTTAGATACATTGTACTTATTTTCAATCTTACTAGTTGAATTGTTCACCTATATTGCATATGTTCCATTAGTGTATATAATTAGTGTTGTGAACAATTAAATGGTTAAAGAAATAACAAAACAAGTGTTGCAGATATATCATATATTAAACAGTAAGTACAACAGAAGAGTATTACACGACTAAGGAGTGTGTGTCTGTTGACCTAGCGTTCAATCTATTCGACTGTTATATTTACTAGCCTCCCGACGAGGTAGGATGTGACACAAGGCCGAGTTTAATGTGGATCAATCCGAGCCCGTAGTCTCGGCCAAAACTTCCCCATAGAGCCTCGTATAAAACAGTGTCGGGTAGCTGTTTCCCGAAACGAGACTCTGCCTTCGACATATCCTCGTCTGGGGATCCTCTCTGACCGGAGAAGGAGCGTTTGACCAGCACGGCTGGAACAGATCTATTTAACAGCTTATCAATCTTTTGTGAGTTATTTAAATACGAAAAATATTTTTATTGCAAGAATAACATGGGTCAGTACTTCATAACATCGATTTTTTCCAGATACAGGTCCTACTATTTAACCCATTGCCGGTTGAGAAGATGGATTCCTACCGTTCACAAAGGTATTTGCGCAGATGTGAATGTAACGAACCTGGCTGGAATTTGAACTCGGCTACCATGATTTGAAAGGTCAGGGCACATAAATAAAGCGATTTAAGGAGAAAGACAAAGTAAAACGCGGGTTCGAGACTTCAAACGCTCCATTTTAAACTTTAGAACAAGCAGCCACCTTAAACCCTGACGTTTACGGCCAAGAACCGCTTTGCTACGCCTACAGTGTTGAATCACCCTCTTCCCTATGTATTCTTTCGGCAAGAAGGAGTGTTCTACTCCGAGAGTGTCTTTCCCAGAACGGCTACTTTATGGAAGATACTCCTCTCGCATGGGTGCTTTCCAGAATTCTATAATCTTAACCTTTTTAGTCTTCAGTCAAACTTTGTCTATCTACCATAACTTGGTAATCTTCCCTTTCTACTTCTCTTACGTTTATATAACACACATCATTCAGTAGCACTCTATATTAGGTGGCTCTTAGGCCTTATATTGGATAGAACTACAGTAAAAATAAATTCAAACTTTGCTTACTGTTTAGATTTTTAAACGCGTTAGTTTAATTGTTTTTTAGATTTTTTAAAAATTTTATTTTATTTTATGTTAATTAATTGCTATCATATGTCATATGGGATGGTCCATTCATATGATTATCACTATTAAATGTAGAAATTGATATTTGATAACTCCAAGCAATCCCTGTGTGCTTGATGAACGGAATGTGTGCTAAATCTGGCATTGCAAACCAACATGTGTTATTCGTTATGTTCTATGTGTCTCGCTGCCGTAGTCATAAAAAAGAACACCCCCTGGTGCGCTGCATTGAACGAATAACAGACAGGAAATCGAGCAGCAACTATCTCGTCGTAAAACTTTACATAACCGCTTCCTTTCTTCGGATTTATATGTCACAGTTTGTTTTTTTTTTTAAGTGGAGCGTCTGGAGTATAGCAAACAGGGCTCGTGTAATGGGTGACACGACGCCACTGAACGTTGAAGAAATAATTTGTAGGGTGATATTAATTAATTTTGGCATTAAGCGCTAAATCATCTGGCAACGTTCGTTATCGACAGACTGTCAGTGCCGAACGTTGCCAGCGATAGTTTTTTTTTTTTTTGACCCCGATTTTGAGCGACAACGTTACATCATATAAAGCAAGGAAGGTGCCATTTTAAGCTTAACCGACAACTTCATTACTTTACTTCCTTGACAGTCCCTCGAATGCTTTCAATCGTCGGTAGGGAGGGGTACCTGAGGGCAGAAGAAACAGAATTTGATTCCTCTTCCTTGTGATTCTTTCAGTAGATTTCCAGAGAGCTTGGCAGCGCCCATTACCTCTCGAAGCATTTCAAACCGAAAACCATGGAATATGATTGGCGTGGGTTGCCCTCGGTCCGTACACTAGAGCCTTAGGTTTTGAATTCAGTGTTGCTTTTCTCCTAGACCGGTTACCACACAAGGCTATATAACTCAGTCTGTCCTACTATTTATCCCTAGCTGGGGAGAAGAGATTCATACCTTTCCCAAGAATATTCATACCTTTACCAAGAGATGGATTCATAACTTTTCTAAGAGTATTAAGGTAATGGGAAAGTGACTGATCCCGAGATGCCAGGTCATATGATACTGACATTTTTCTTTGAATTTTATATAGAATTTCTAAATCTATAACAGGAGCACGAGACCACATGTGGTAGCAATATTCAAAGTATTCATTGTAGACTTATAAATATCTAAGTTAACTGTCTATCACGACACAGTGAATCGAATTTCCTAGCAGCATACCTAGCAATTGATTCAATACAATCTTTCCACGCCGAGAAGTCACAACGAGTTACTCTCCTGAAGGTTAGCATCGGCTGATGGGAGACAGAAAGAGTTCTCTCAGAAGACTAATAAAGAGCAGTTTCGTTTTGGAAGTGTTAAAATTAAAAAGTCATTCCTTGCTCCAGTTAACAACAGCATATAGGTCATATTTTTTAGATCAGTTGCCAATTTGCGCTGACTGAACCTATCATGCTTACTATTTGCCGATTCTTTATAGCTTTCACTGCAGTGTTCGTGTAACTTGAGGTTCACTTATCCTGTCATACCAGAAGAAGCAAGCAATTCGTTTGATTCCTTATTACTCTCATCATTACGTAGAGTTGCCAAAATCTCCAAGATTATAAATCTTTCAGAATCGCAGTATAAATTCTTTATCGGGGTCACAGCTTATGACAAAATTAGGTGAGGAACTTACATAAAATCAATAGCTCCCAAACTGTTCCTAGCTGCCGCTCGTTTGGCCCAGCTCCCAGACCACATCACTAGCGTCTTCTCCAAACGCATATTCTTTGTTGGTCTTAGGCATATGCATATTGCAAAGAACAACTAATCTGACACCAGAAGCACACATATGCATTTTAGCTTCAGATAAGCTGCCGCTAGACTAACATCCGCAGCTATATCATTACACTTACAAACCAAGAGCATTGGCCCTTGCAATGTCGATTGTCTTATCTAGTTGGCGCTCTGTCTAAATAAAGTCAACAAGCTTATTGTTCTGACGAACTTTCCGCTATGGTACCTAGACTTTATGAATTTAAGCGCAGTACTAGATTGGCGGAAAGGTCTCATCATTTTACATTTGAAATGACTAAATGTAACCGTAAGTTCTATTCTAAAGGTTTCTTCTATTGCACTTCTCGTTTGTAGAATTTTCTTCCGGCTTCTTGCTTCCTAGTCAACATTGATCTTCAAAACTTTAAATGCAATGTCAATCCTCATATCCTGTCTTCGGAATTCTTGTTCTTTTATTGTCCTCTCTCATTAATAGTTTTTTTTTTTTTTCATATTCTCTAACGCTAAGTAACCTCTTGCGACCTAGTGGCTTTATTACATTGCTTGGGGTGAACTAATTAAAAATATTAATGATTTGATTGATTGATACGTTTTCTACCGCTTATGAACCTTTTACAGGTTATTTAAAGCCAGAAAGTAATTTTAGACTTAATTTGTTTTTTGGGGTTTTTTGGGTTTTTTTTTTTAGATAATAATGGTTTAATGATACAAGTCTTTCTAATTAATCCATAGCTGGGGATTGAGACGTGAATGTATACCTTTCCAATGGTATTTGTACGTAACTTTTTGTTATTTGTTATTTATACATAACGAACGCAACGGGAATTGGAACTCGACTTTCTAATTAACAACCCCGATTAACATTTCACCACATTTACACCCAAGCTTACAGAACTTAGTATTCACAAGTGGTCACCCAATCTAGGTACTGACCAGACTCAACGTTACTTAACTTTAGTGATTGTACAAAATATTTATTTTCCGGCATTAAATAACTCATAGAGGTGCTGATATTTCTTTTAATCGGTATCACCCCATGCATGGCAGTAAAGCCACTAAGACACAAATGGTTACAGGGTGTGGAAGAATTAGGAATAGAAGCATTAATAATTAGCAGAAAAAGGGAAAAGTAAACAACAGGACAGTATATAGCGAATGATATTGCATTTAAATTTTGGGGGGTTAGAGTTGGCTGGAAATCATAAAACTGGATGGGAGTTCCAAGTGAGTGGTGCGGGAAAAGAAACTGTTAGCATAGAATTGACGGCTACATCTAGCCAGCTCAACTGTAAATTGATGAGGCCTTGACGCCAGTCTAGTACTGCGCTATATTCAGAAAGTCCGGATACCATAGAGAAGACTTCATCCGAAAAATT
This sequence comes from Acanthosepion esculentum, assembly GCA_964036315.1. Taxonomy (NCBI): domain Eukaryota; kingdom Metazoa; phylum Mollusca; class Cephalopoda; order Sepiida; family Sepiidae; genus Acanthosepion; species Acanthosepion esculentum. Next base: position 36,406,502 of record OZ038504.1, on the reverse strand, counting down.
ACAAAGAAAAGATCTACAGAAAAGTCACAGAGAGGCAACGTTACGGCGGTGGTAAAGTGAAAGAAACTGAGCTGCCAAATCAGGACTGATAATATTGCTGATTCTTCTTGGGATTTTATCAAGGAGCTCAAGGTAAATAAACGTTAAGCAAAAACAATCAACGACCAAACTGAGTTTTTTTTTTTTCCTTACGGAGGAAATGAATGTCATTAGATTCCGTGAAAATAACATGGGCTATCCGATCTGCAAATTTCGGAAATGTTGAGACTAAATAATGGAGCTCATTTGAACATTTGCCATGGAAATAGCGATTAAGGAACGATAGGCTTACAAAGTTGCCTTCGGAAACCATAGTTTATTGAACGCTCTCCTCAAACGTTCTAAATTATTTCCCAAAGATTAATCTTACTGTGTAAAATGTCACTAAAATCGATTAATTTCCAATAACGAAAGAAATTCATTATTATCAAAAGCACCCTAATGACATTGTTAAAACGACATTAGAAATACGAGTGGTGTAGCGGTTACCGTTGTGGGAGACTAACACCAGGAGCCGAGTTCAATTCAACTCGTGAGATTGACCGTTTACTTACAGGAAAAATTAAGCATTTATTGACCGAACAGTTAGTAGCATTTTCGGTTTGAAATTCAGGAAGTTAAACTTCTCAGTTCCATTGTTATCGTTCTTTATTTATTCAGCCGCATATCAACACCTTATGGGTCATTTAATGCCGAAATTTAATTTTCTTGGGAGCATTAGTAATTTCTTTTTACAAACTTGTATTGCTGGTAATTTTTTTTACTATGAAAATGTATTGCTGGTATTTTTACTATAAAAAATGTCTTTTTATACTTTCATAGTATTTTGACACCAGTTTAGGTGTTGATACCTTAACGGGTGCTACCACCCTGGATGAAGGTGGACTTGCGAACAACATCAATTAAGAAATGATTCCAGGCTCCTCAAAACCTCCCGATCAGAGGTCTTGCTGCCAGATGTAGTTCATCGCCATAGTCATGATGCTCCACCATTATCGTTCGTTTTAATATTAATGGGAGTTGCCTTCCTAGCCGTTTGTCTAAAGTAGTGTGGAAATTCACCATTTATTTTTTGTTATTTTTTTTATCATTTCACCCTAAGCATGGCAGGAATGCCACTAGTACACAAGGTTTCCAGAGTGTGAAAAAGAGAGAATAGACTGTGTACAGAGGGAACCGAGGAAAGAATAAAAGCTGAAAGGGGTTCAAGAAGATAGATGATGATGATTGACGTTGCATTTAATTTTTTGAAAATTGTAGTTATCAGGGAAGCAAGGAAACGGAAAAGAGATCCACAGGTAGGAAGTGCGGAAAAAGAAACTGCTGGAGTAGAAGTGGCGGTTGATTTTAGATACTTCAACAATAAACGCGTGGGATTTAGATGCCAGTCTAGTAGCACACCTAAATTCATGTAGTCGAGGCACTAGAGGAAAAACCTCTTCAGAATAATTGACATGATATGGTTGTAGAAAAGACAGACAGAAATCACGACACGTCGGTGAGAAAGTGACTGAAGTCGAGATGCCAAGTCAGAATCCGTCTTTGGATTTTGTCAAGAACTTCGAGATAAATAGAAGGAGCACCAGACCAGATATGGCAAGAGTATTCAACGGTAGATTTGTAAATGTGCCAGATGGACTCTGACAAGAAAAAAATTTTCTGGCAAAGTGGCCCAACTTTCCTTTCAGTAGATGTAGCTATTGATTCGATGTGGTCGCTCCACTTAAAGTCAATGGAAAACGTGAGGCCAAGAAGACGCAGTGTGTTACTCTCCAGGAGTCTAGCCTCAGCCATGCTGACATCATACTTTTGTCATTGTTTTCCCTTTTCTATCCATTTTAGCTATTGCTGCTGTTGGAAGTCTTGGAAAGTTTTTTTTTCTCTTTTTGTTATTTGTCCCTTATAAATGTATAATTTTGTGATGTCAACGAACACTCGTTGTCACTTTCGTAATGCTCGTTGTAGTAGAGTCTTTGCAATCGCAGATACAACTTATAACAACGCCGTTGAACAATACCGGTGTCAGACGCCTTCGAATATCACTCGTACTAATAGTACTTGCTCGATAATACTCGCTCGAAAAAGTAACCACCGAATAGTGATCCGAATAGAGAAATAGTATAGCGAATAGTATAAAGATAGAGGATAGTGTAGAAATAGTGATCAACTAGACGCCACCCTAATTTCCATATATACATTTCCTTTACCATCACGTGATCTACTTATTCAAAATGGGATCGCCTATGTTTGCTCTCTGGTGATCTGTGTTCAGACTCTAGTGTCGGCAGCGACTCTTTGTGCCTATATAACATATAAATCTACATATTTCTCCTCAATGTGGAATAAATACGAAAATAGACTGGTTCCTTTAGCATTTGTAAGGCAACTAGTCCAAGAAAAGGACAATTTTAAAATAAGAAAAACGTGGAGAGAGCAAATAAAAAGTAATATTTCCAAAAAAAGCTGTAACAATTCAAACATAATAAGGAAAGGGAAGCTGTGGATAGCCTTGACTACATACCTCTTGAAGAGAGGTGACATTAAAACAGCAGGATCTTGAATGATCATAATTTAAGTTTTTTTTATGAGAAAGACGTTGACAGATCGTTCTTTTCATGCTGGGCTCTCTACCAACGCCGTACAAAATTTGGCAGAGTCTAGCCGATAACTCCATTTGATATTTCTGTTTTTGTACAATACCATGATCAGGAAATGTTGTCCCAGATGTCCAGTTGAAAGAATTGAGTTAGTTATCCGAATTGCAATTATCGCTTTGTCTTTCTGTTAATTTTTCCCCTGTGTTTCCCAAACGCGAGAGAAATTCAGATTGCGAAGACCACGCAAAGAAGCGCTCAATTAAATTAAATTCGAATATTGGCGTCAGAACAAGACGGTCGTTGTTAGCTATTTTGAATCTCGTTGGACAGATGCCCTCTTTTTAGTCGAGAAGCACTCGCTGATGAAAAGAAATATTTTAAAGGTCATGTCTTCGAGCCTTATGCTAGTTACCGTTTTCAATTCGAATACTGGCGACAGAGCATCACGTTCTTTGCAAGCAATTTTTGATTGATTCGTTTTCTACGGTATATCAAACCTTAGCAGATTGTTTCAAGCGAGGAAAAATTTTTAGAATGTAGGAATTTGTGGTCGGAGAGGTGGGGTATAATAATGATTTATTGATAAAAATGTTACTAATTAACTCATAGCTTGGAGGAGATGTGGATTCATATCTCCCTCGTGCGTTTTTGCGCATAAATGAATATGACAAACCCAACTAGAATCCCGATCCATTATCCATTACACTACTCGCACACCAACGCTTAAATGACCTTGTATTTCCAAGCGGTCACCCATCTAATTACTGATCAAGTTCGACGTTGCTTCGGTGTTGCAACTTGATATGCCTGTAAGGAATTTTTATAATCGTCTAACAAATACTTTCTTGGGGGCCCTTTCCTTATCGAAAGAAACATTTCACAGACTATGAATTCGTTCCTTATTTTAGGTAACTTTAATCATTTCACCCCAGGAAAGGCAATAAAGCAACTAAGACAAGAGGGGTTACTGAGTGTGAAAGAATATACGCAAAAATATTAAGGAGCGAGATCAATAGAAGAAAAATAATTAAGAAGACCGGAGATAATTATCGGCATTGCATCTAAATTTTTGAAGATCAAAATTAATTGGGAAACATGAATCCAGAAGAGAGTTCCACAAGTGAGAAGAGCAAGAGAAGAAACTCTCAGCATAGAACTTACGGTTACATCTAGTCATTTCAGCTATAAAATGAGATTGGCATTGCATTTAAATTTTTGAAGATCAAAATTAATTGGGAAACAAGAAACCGGAAGAGAGTTTCGCAAGCAAGAAGTGCGAAAAAAGAAACTATTTGCATAGAACTTACGGTTGCATCCAGCCATTTCATTTTTGATATTATAAGACCTTTCAGTCTTGCACTTAAATTCCTTAAGTCTATGTACCATAGAGGAAAGTTCACCAGAAAAATTAGCATGAAAATATTTATAGAAACGGCACAGGGAAAGTACATTACGGCGGTGGGAAAGTGACTGAAGATGAGATGACAGTTCAGAACTAATAACATTGCAGATTCTTCTTTGGATTTCATCAAGAATCCATAAATATATAGTAAGATCATCAGACCATATGCAACAGCAATATTCAAAGCATGGACGAATGGTAGACTTATAAATATGAAAGATAATTTCTGGTGAGAATAATTGTCTAACACTACACGGTGAACCAACATCCTGAGCAACCCCTCCCCCCCAAAAAAAAACTAGCAATTGATTCAATATAATCTGTCCACTTCGTATCAGCAGAGAACGTTAGCCCAGGAAGGCGAATTGTAATATTGGGGTCAGAACAATATCGACGTTAAGGACCATTGTGCTTCTCTTTTGACAAATGCCTTCTTTGATTGTTAAGAACCGATCTCTGATGAAAAGGAATCTTCGAAAAATCATGGCTTCGCTCCTTAGTATTGGCATTGTTTTCAATTCTATTATTGTTGTCAGAACAATATCTCCTTTGTTAGTAATTCTTTCTTCTCAAATGATAAATACGTTCTTGATAGCTGAGAAAAAAAGATGCCTGATCGAAATAAATATTTGAAATATCATGGCTCCGACCCTTTTTCTGGCCATTGTTTTAAGTCATTTATAAATATTGAAAGAGTTTCTGGACTAATCAAAATATTGATGTGTAATGGTAATGTTAGTATAGCCGTTTCCCTATAAGGAAATCTGGGGCATACATTGACCGAGCAGTCAATACAGATTTCGGTTGAACGTTATAAAATTGCTCTCTTCATACATAATTTTGTTCAGAAAAAAAGGCTTTTCATGTCCAGTAGCTATTATCGCTCTTTCCATTATTTTGGTGGGGTTTCCCTCCTAATCATTTATTTGAAGTAGTGACATATCAACAACCTGTTTACGTCAATATTTTCTCTTCAAGTTACATGTGTTTTGTGATGTCAACGAACACTTGTTGCCACTTTGTAACGCCAACGAACACTCCTTGTCACTTTCGTAATTCTCGTTATAGTAGAGACTTTTTAACCGCAGATACAACAATAGTACGCCGTTGGACAGTACTTGTGTCAGACGCCTTTGAATAACACTCGCACTAATACTACTCGCTCAAATAGTAATCTGAATAGATAAATAGTATAGTGAATAGAGTAGAGAATAGAGGTCCGTATAGTAATAGAGGATACACTAGAGATGGTGATCCGAATAGTAATAGAGAATAGACTAGGAATAGCGTTCCTTAGTCGTCAGCTACATCCTACATATATGCGTTTCCTTTGTGATCACGTGGTCTGCTTAATTCAATAATGGGATCGCCTGTGTTTGCTCACTGGCGATCTATGTTCAAACTCAAGTGTCGGTAGTGACACTTTATTCCTATATAACAATGTGCTATCCACTTTTGTTGTTGCTGCTGTTGGTAGTCCTCAAGTGATGTGGTTTCTGTTATTTAGTACAGTTCTTTACATTATTACTATTTATATTCGGACTAATGTCCTCATCTTTGTTGTTATCACAACATTTCGACCTTTGTGCCTTTCCTCGGGTGTATATCAATATGGGTAATCAACAGTGAATTCTGAATGAAACACTTTATTTAATCTACGGACACAGGCTGTTCTCGTTCCACTGCCCATATCTAGGGTCATGGTCGAGTTTGTATTTTTTTGTTTTTTTTATCAGGTCATCCCATAAGTTCAGTCCGAATTTTGAATAAAGAAAACAAGTGACCAAATGTTACATTTAATTACAGATTCAATCAACAATGTATTTTCCCTGATTATCTATGACTTCCTTCCATCTATTAACAAGCTTACTAATTCCATTACTGTAAAATTCTGTTGGCTTTGATTCGAAGAACTCACAAATGTCAGTTTTAACCTCTTCCTGTGTTACAAAAGCTGTTTCTTCCAAATGATTCTGTAAGCTACGAAACAAATAGTAGTCTGAAGGAGCAAGTTCGGGAATTACGGTGGATGAGGAATTTTCTCCCAACCAAGTTCTTCGATCTTTTGTGACGTGATTCTTGCTGTGTGTGGTCGCGCATTGTCCTGATGAAACATCACCCGTTTTTGATTCACTAGAGCAGGTCTTTTTTTCCTCAAAGCTTGGTTCAAACGGTCTGACAGTATATTTCAGCATTAATTGTGGCATTAGGTGGTAAGAATTCAAAGTGTATTATTCCTTGGAAATCCCACCAGGTTGAAAGAAGAACCTTTTGCGCATGAAGTTCCCTTCTCGGCTGTGGCTGGGGTCCTTCCCCTTTACCAAGCCACTGTCTACGACGCTTAACATTTCGATAAAAGATCCATTTTTCGTCGCCAGTCACAAGTCTATCAAAAAAGGTGAAACAAGTTGGCGAGAATGGAGAGAAGAGCAGATGTCAACTCAGGATTTGAGGTTGTTTTCAGACAATTCATGAGGCACCCATTTTCCAAGTTTAGGAACTTTTCCAAGTTGTTGAAGATGACGATGAACAGTTGTATGGTTTGAACTGAGAACCACTGCTAATTTCTCAACTGATAAAGCAAGATTTTCTTTAAGGGCTGCTTCAAGAAGCTTTTCATCAAACTCAACTGGACGTCTGGTTCGATCTTCATCTTCAAGGGTGAAATCTCCACCTCTGAATTTTACAAACCATCTTCTGAAAGTTCTTTCATTCACACATTGCTCTCCATAAACTGAGTGAATGTTTCTAGCCGCTTCGGCTGCTGAGTTTCCTTTATTGAACACATAAAGCATTATGTGCCTCAAATGATTCTTGGGTACTTCCATGTTAGCAGGGTTTTAATCAAACAAAATTTAATTTTATTGTTCTCTGAAATAAAATTTGATCAGTTTAAATGCATCTAAACATAAAAATAATGTTCAGCTCCATTAGACATTATAAAATACTCTTTAAATTTCGTTCATTTTAACAAAAAGTTAAAATTCGGACAGAACTTATGGGATGACCTAATACATTTTATTTATTTTTAGTACTGCTCATGTATTGCTTACACTGCCCGATCCAGGGATTGAACTCACAATACAGTATCGTTTCTTTGTGATTCTGTAGCGCCAGTCCACAATGTTCAAAGAAGGATGATCTTTGACCAAACCCTCAGGTCTCCCTCGCTCAAAGCCTCTCTTTAACAATTGATTATAGAAAGCTTTTGCAGTTGGAGCAAATATTCGACAAAGGAACAAATTGAGAAAGATGCTGTGTCAGCGCTGTCCTAAAAGGGTTTATTCGGTATTAAAACACGAACAAAAGTAATATCCTCGTCTCGCCTCAACGCACATCGACTGCGAGTCTTAAAATGAGTAAATAGTTGCGTGACTTCGTTTAAAACGTTGAACATTTTAATCTAATCTTCACAAAGCATGACTATGCCTCTTAAGATAAAGTTTTTTTTAAATGCTCGCATATTTCCAAATGAACAGATATCAACCTATTGAATGCAAATGTAATTCCTGTCGAATGTTTAGACGACGATTTCTACATTATAAAACGTAGTTTGAACATCCGTTGGAGATATAACTCCTTAAATAATTCATAAAAGATTTCACTGAGACACATTTATATTGCTTTCAGCTAATGCCTTAACTGTTAGTTACACTTATAGAGAATCCTTACTTTTTTTTCTAATATTCTTACTCTTAAACTTGAAGCTAAACTTACAATTTGTCCAGGTGATGTAACTGTTAACGATTCGGGACGAGAAATTGGCGAGCTGTGTTCGAATAGAGGTCGAGTTCGTTAAGTTCCCTTTAGCACAAATACCCTCGGAGAAGTTACGAATCCATCATTTCTCCCTCCTGCTATGGGTAAAATAGCAGAGCAAACTCGGCTCCCTAGCCATGATTGGCAACCAGTCGACGTTAAGGAAACACTAGCGGAGCACATACAATGCAGTAGGCAAACGGACTGTGGAATTCAAAATAACACTGATCCCGACGACGGTTGACGTGATAGATATAATGGTCACGCTTAAGTGCAAATGAGAAAAAACGGCTTCTTTTACGTACCATTTCCTTTTAGCATGTAAACGATCATGGTTCTCCCCAACTTCCTATTTTAATTGTCCTAAATAATTTATACACATTTAGCAACCCTCTGTTTTCTTTCTTTTTTTTTAACAGCCATTCACAGAAAATAGAAAACTGTGTGAACTCATTCCGTTTTCAAGGTACCCTGTGAACGCGGCCGAGTGATTAGAACGTTTGCATTCTGACCATGAAACCTGGGTTCGATTTGCCAGCAAGGTTGTTTCTTGGTGCGGGGGAGGGAATCCCAGCGTGTAGTATCATCGGAAAGTACCAGAAAACAATACCGATCATTGTTTAGGCAGAACTATTTGGGAGCCGTCGATGGCTGAGCAAGCATGAATATGCATATCATCATGTTAGAACGTGCAGGCCTTTTTGAGACTGTTGGTTACATCAGATTATGTAGCTCACTACTTGAGCCGCCTCTTTTGGTGACAATCAAGCATTGACACCTTATTGCTGGGAGTCAAACATTATTTTTCTAACTCTTATGCGCCATTTTCTGTTTCATATTTTCCGTCGTCTGATAGATTAAGATTTCTGTAAATGCTTGATTTTGACATCCCCAATGTATAGCTGAAACTTAAGACTGTCTCTTTTGCTGACAACTGAGCATTAACACCTTATTTCAGCTGAAACACTGCATGAAAATATTGTATATTGCATTTTTAATTTTGATCTTATTCTCTCTGTGTGTCAACCGGTGCAGAACGTGCGAACTGCACCTAGCGACATAACTTGTTTCTCAAACATCTGCGATAAACACCTTTTGTGTTACGTGGGACAAAATCGATTGATGATAATGATCTGGTTAACAGTGATTAGAAGGAAGAGTAACCAAGAAAACATGCAAACCAATTTGCTTAAATTCCAAGAATAAAATGAAGACACGATGAATGATGCAAGAGTTTCTGCATAATTCTACCTTTGAAATCTATGAATCGAACTGTAATGACGACGTAGGCCTACAACAAAACTACATCATCTCTTCAACCTCCTACATTCGTTCCTTCCTATCCTTTTTCTCTCTTTCATTCTGCAATATCTGCATGGCCGATCACTCGGCTTTTAGCAGCACCTGCTCAGATGTTGCTGTTATCTTACAAGACTTGTAAAATCCAGAGTTGGTGCTTTAAAGAGACCTGATATTATTACAGAATTTGATAATTTCTACATCTGTGTATATTTCTATGAGGTGTTTTAACTATTTACTTTATTTACATTGTTTGGACTGTTGCCCTCGTCCTTATGGTCATATTCACTACGTTTCGGCCCTTGTACGCTCCGGCCTTCTTCAGGATCTGTCTATATTTCTGAGATGAGGTGTTTTAACTATTTACTCTATTTACATTGTTCGGAATGTTGTCCTCATCTTTATTGTCGTATGCACAACGTTTCGGTCGTGGTACGCCCCGGCCTTCTTCAGGATCTGTCTATATTTCTGAGATGAGGTGTTTTAACTATTTACTCTATTTACATTGGTCGGACTGTTGTCCTCATCTTTATTGTCATATTCACGACGTTTCGGCCCTTGTGCGCTCCGGCCTTCAAGATCTGTCTATATTTCTGAGATGAGGTGTTTTAACTATTTACTCTCTTTACATTGTTCGGAATGTTGTCCTCGTCTTTATTGTGGTATTCACAACGTTTCGGTCGTGGTACGCACCGGCTTTCTTCAGGATGTGTCTATATTTCTGAGATGAGGTGTTTTAACTATTTACTCTATTTACATTGTTCGGACTGTTGTTCTCGTCGTTATTGTCATATTCATGACGTTTATTGAACTCACAACTCTTTGTCACTATTTGGATTACTTCAAAAGTAAAATGAAAGCGTTGGTTGAAAAAATGTCTAGCACGACTGAATAATAAATTAAGTTATTGAAATATTTATATTTAACTTAATGAATATAAATGATTATATAGATTAAGTTATAAAAACACCATTCTGCACTTGTGCACATACAGACACATACAGGGGAAGACTCACAAACATGCACACCCACAAAGAAGAAAAAATATACCTAGCATGAATTATTTAACAATAACAATATAAAAATAACGAAAATGAGAAAATCGGCAGTCATTTGCTAATATCTCCGGACGAGTGGAGGGAACGATTATTAAAAAGTTCGTCTACGTAACTCTGGCGTCGGGGTGCTGAATATAACGCCAATGGGCTAAATGATGAATTTTATATTTGTATAAATTCTAAAAATAATTTATATGTGAATATTTATAATTAAGCTAATAAAGTTGGAACAGTGTCCGACCGCTCGATTTTTTAGGAGCGCCTACCCTGATTCTGCTGTAAGCTTACAAGCTTTGTAAATCCCAGATGTTGAATTCGTACATTAAAGAGATCTTCTGAAAATTTCCACTTAAAAAAAAAAAAAAAAAAAAAAAAAACATCCAGCAGGTCGGTATATTAGTTAAGTCGTAATCTAACAGCTGACTATCGATCCAACAAGCGCCAATAAAATCATAATAACGCTCGCTACACTCATTGGATTCAACATTCTCGTACATATAATTGCAAAGTGGAAGGTTTTTGCTTAAGGTCCGGCCGTCTTAGCAGAGAGAGGATGAATCGGATTTCCGAATCGAGTTTACTTCGGACTTCGCCCTCCATCCCGTAAACCTCTTTGCCATTCTTTCCTTCTTCATCCAATCAGGATTGGTCAGCGCTTATTCTTAGACATACTCATACGCTTCCCCGTGCCATCCTCGTGTTCCATCCGATTCGATTCAACCCTTTCGTATCGATCCGACTACGATAACATAGAAATCTGGTGAAAACTAGTTAAGCTGAGCTTGCCTTCAGTTGTACAAAATCATCTATTTAAGAACGGTTGTTAGAAACGAGACACATAATAAGCGCCAGTTGTAGCTGTGAAGAATGAGCGTAACAGTAGGAATCATTAAAATATTGTTGATTTTACAAGAAGAATGTAAACTACCGTGAATAACATTATTAAAAATAAAATCAATAAATAGCACTATGGGACTGAGATTTTGGTAAATATCAGAGAATCAGATTGATTTTTTTCTTAGCTTTTCACCCCAAGCAAGGCGGGAGTGCCACTAGCACGCAAGGGGTTACAGAGAGTGGGAGCAAGAATAAAGAGGCGTGATAGAGGAAAGGATGAAGAGAAGGATGGGGAATAGATCAAGGCATCTGGAGATATCGATTGACATTGCATTTGTATAGTTGGAAATGATAGCTGCCAGAGAAGCAAGTAAGAGGAAGGGAGTTCCACAGACGGGAAGTGCGAGACATGAAGCTATAGGAGTAGAAGAGACGGCTACGTTTAACCGTTTCGACAGTGAATGGGTTGGACCGAGATGCCAACCTAGTAGCACGTTTAAATTCATGTAGTTTCGGAACTAGTGAAAGTAGACCGTCGGAGCAGTTGCCGTGAAAGGATTTGTAGTAAAGACAGAAGGAGGTGACGTAAACGAGAAACCAGATCAGGACCAACCGCATTGCACATCCGTCCCTGGATTTTGTCGAGGACCATAAGACGAACAGCGGGGGCACCAGACCATATATGGCAGCAGTATTCTATGCAAGGGCGAATGGATAATTTATAGATTTTTTAAGGATGGACTCGAGCGAGAAATAAGCTTATAACACTATAAGAATAAATTATTTTCCAAAAAACAGCACTAAAAAAATTAATTTTGCTGAACATCACTACGATAAAAAAATAAATTTCCATAAATAGTGCTATGAGATTGCATTTTGTAAATAATGTTGATAATGTTGATTTTATTAAAGAAAAAGCACTAGGTTGATTTCGGGAAATAGCACAAAAAGAAAATTATTTATTTTGATAAAGAACATTATGAGAAAATGGTTGATTTTAGCAAACAGTACTATAAAGAATAGGTTGACTTCGATAAACTGCATCATAAGAAAAAAATTGATTTCGATAAAAAACACTATAAAGAAAAAAACTGACTTCAATAAATAGCCTTTAAGAAAAACGTTGCTTTTGATAAAAAAGCATTATAATGAAGAGGCTGACTTCGATAAATAGCTTTATAAAAACGGTGATTTCAATAAAAAAGCACTATAAAGAAATGGCTGACTTCGATAAATAGCTCTATAAAAAATGTTGATTTCAATAAAAAACAAAAAGCACTATAAAAAAAAAGGTTGACCGATAAATAGGCTCAGTACTAAAACGTTTATTCGGATGAATTACGATAAATAGCACTATAAGAAAACGGTTGATTTCAATAAAAAAGTACTATAAAGAAAAGATTGACTTTAATAAATAGTAATATATGGAAAATACTGATGACGGTAAGCAACACTCTAAAGAAAAGGTTGAATTCAATAAATAGCATAATAAAAACAAGGTTGACTTGGATACTTAGCAAGATAGGGAAATGCTTGATTTCGATAAATATCACCTTAATGAATAGGTCAACTTCCCTAATAGCATTATAAATGAAAAGTTTGACTTTGATAAATAACACTGTAAATGAAAATGTTGACTTTGATAAATAACACTATAAATGAAAAGGTAGACTTTGATAAATAGCACTATAACCTGTTGATTTTCATGAATAGTACTATAAGGAAAACGGTTGATCTCTCTATGTAAAGCTAGAAAAAAAGTTAATTTTAGTAAATACCGTAGGGAAGTTATAACTGAGTAAATAATTATAACCCCCTAACAGTTATATATACAAAAATATTCGTAAAAATTAGAAACAGCAAGACGTTGAAACAACAAAACTAGTGTTATTTATTATCTGGTTGCTGTGATGTTGGAGATGCAAGAGAGAGTAATACTGAATAAAATTTTGAGTTTGGGGTCAAATATAGATCGAATATGGATCGGAATCTGACAGAATGATAAGATAAAGAATAAGCCAAGTGTATACAGTCTTTCTCGTAAGTTTTTTTTTTATAAATGTGTGTAATGTATATCCAGATAATTTAGTTGGAAAAATAAAAAAAAGTGCCTGGGGTTTTCTTACCTCGAATTTTTGTTGAATGCTAAGAGATAATTATTACTATAATGGCCTGAAAAATGAAAAGGAGCCTAAATTTTCATTGGCGCACGTGTTGACGACCTGTCTATGTTGACTGCTTGTCCGATAGTGAAAATGATGCGTGTTTTCAAGGAGAAAAGTATAGTCGATTCTCATTGGTTTAGAATGAGAGAATTAATGTTAATTCTAATTATTATTTTATTATAATTATTTTGACACTGTGCCAGATGTAACAGCAAAATTGTCCAAATCCTGTAACAGCAAAATTGTCTAATTGTTGATTAACCTTTGAAGCGTTGTGGCTTAGAAATGATTAAAGATATCTTACTGGAATTCTCCGATTTTTTTTAACATAATTGAACTCTGAGCAATGAAAATGTATAATTACTCTCCAAGCTTAACAGAAATAAACGAAAATGACATGTTCATCATTAATTAATCATAGCTAGGGATCGGAAACTCATGAAGGATTGAAATCAAGTTCAAATATACATATACTATTCCAGTATCATTTTCTAACTTATTCAAGATGATCTTTGCGCTTACTAACCTTCTGTCCTGGAGTAACAAGGTGCCTCATAGTTTTCATGTACGATTTCATTTTCAATTCTTTTTTTCACTGCTTTTTGGACTGTCATAGCTGAAACTCTTATCTCACGTGCGAACCGTCTTTTGGACTGAGTTGGATCTTTCCTAATTGATCTCTTTAATTCTAAGTTAAAATGATGATCCTTCTTTCTACTGTGACCTCGTGATCCAGGTTTCCTCTCTACTCTTCCTCTTTTTTAAAACTTTTTCACCGTTCTCTTGGTGGTTCTTGAATGGAGTTTGAAGAGGGAAGCCAGAGTATGAATGTTGGTACCATTACTGAAGGCCCGAATGATCTTTTTCCTCGCACCATTACTCAGTTGGGCAGACAGTGGTCCTGACACAAAACGATTTTATCTTGACCTCTTTCTAGCTGAATAACTCAAAGGGTCTTTCAGTGATTCTTACGACAAATGGTGTCAAGATGGCTAAGTGTCTTATCCGAAAACCTGGAAAGAAGAAACTCAATTAGTTTTTTTGTTGTTTTTTTTATATAGATATAAACATTTTGTGAGATGGACAATTATGCTGTTACATGATTTGGACAATTTTGCTGTTACACGATTTGGACAATTTTGCTGTTACACGATTTGGACAATTTTGCTGTTACACCTGGGAACTTTTTTTTTGTTTATTTTTATGGACACATTGACAGCAGAATTAAATTTTTATTTATTTATTGACACAGCAATATAATGACAGTTAATACTAGACTATTTTCGTCTTCCTGTCCAACAACTGACAATGCCTGGGTACATAATTTTTATACTCATTTTGACAAAAATAGGGAGGCCGTACTAACAAAACGGTCTTATGGAATGAGCAGGAGTTCGCCTAGATTGCGTTTTTTTTTTCATTCACTTTAAAGAACACAGTCTTCCCCTTAGTTTAAAATCAAACTTTTCCTCGGCTACTTCTATAACTTCATTTTTAAAAAAAAATGATTTCCAAGACAACGAAAAGAAAACCTAATTTAAGTGCTAACGAGTCCTACCGAAGCAGTTAATTTGAACAGAGCCACACGCCTTTTAGGCGACATTTCTCTGCTATAATCAATATCACCATGGTAACTTATATTTTATACTGCCGTCAGTCGAATTTCTGTATTTTCACAGAACGTTTTTGTTTTAAATTAGTTGAGATCGTGTGCTTAATAACTGGAGCAAAGCAGAGTACTGAAAATTCTTAACTCACGGATTCATTAAAACAAATTCATTAAATTCTAAGTCGAGCAGTTTTAAATCACATATACTCGTATAATTGGGCACTTCGACGTGATGTAATAGCCAGCAAGCTTGTCTTGCTATATCAATTACCACAGAATAGTCAGTTCGATTTTAGTTCCCTGCACCAATCCAGTAAATGCCTGGCCCCTTATGCTATCCTCTAGCATTACAAGAGCCGGATCAGGCCTAAAATGGAGTACTGCTGTCATACTTGGGCAAGAGCTGCCCAGTTCTCACTTTACAGTCCGAAAGCGTCTCCCCATGTGGGGGACGAAATTTCCATCCTGCACCTCCTCGAAATATCACAAGCCTTTCACTGCTTTGTCGCTCCATGGAAAGAGCTGAAACGAAATACATTCCCTAGTTTCACCGGTACTAACCTTCACAGCTAGGAACCGCCATTCCCCGCCTATTGTACCGAACCACTCCCATTCCCTTCGTCTTACCCCTGGTGAGAAGTAACTTCAACTTGAGAAGCAGTTTCTCACGAACGACGGTTCTGTGTAACCAGCTCCCAAGAGGATGTTTTCCCGATCACTGCAATCTTAGCCAGTTCATGTCTACGGCTAACAGTTATCTTCCCCACATATCCACATAAACTGTGCCTCTTACATTGTAACCCTCTACCTCGAGTGGCTCCCGGGCCTTGTACAAAGTGAACCGCAGTGTAAAAAAATCTACTCTTAGAAAACCAGCATATATACATATAATATATGATTCCAGCAAGAAAACACTAGTTTTAACTGAATTTCATTTTAATATGGAATCTTTGTTCTAAAAGTAGTTGGTCTGCAATGACATCAGTATGTACTAGGCTCACTGCAGATGATTCCATAAAACAGTTTGCACTCAGTGTCACAACAGAGTCTCAGAAACGCCCTGTGCATCAGCGGGTTGATCTGACAGGTGTACTCCTCGCTGACATGTGTCGATTTTGGTGCCTCACAGGATAATTTTGCCTCTCGCGACATATAAACAGGTGATCGCACAAGGTCAGTTGGGTACAGCGTCTGTAAGAAAAAAGAGTACCATCATGCAATTCACTCCGCCATAAATTTGGAAACGGCATCCCGTACCGCTTGCCATTCGCGCCGGTAGCTCTGAGGGCAGTGTAGAGAAGGTACGGCGGAGAAACGAATAGCGACTCGGATTGAGTTCGAATTCCATTCGAATCCATTACATTCACTTACGTGCTAATAATACCCTTGGGAAAGGTATGAATCATCTCCTTCTCCCCCACCAGCTATGGGTAAATAGCAGGACAGACCAGGTTATATAGCCTGGTCTACCACAGAAAGAAATGGCAACCTATTGCGGGAAAAAAAATCTACCTCGTCAGCCATGTATCGAGAGATACATGATCGCCTAAGTGTGTATTACGAATGGCACATAACTGACTTAGAGGATTCGGAGAGAGTTAGATGATATATCCAGTTAACTTCCTGGTGTTTGGAGTGATCACCAGTGATGGCGATCTTATGCCTCCATTCATCTTCTCACTTGGCATCAGACTTAACACGGAGACCTACATCAAGTGCCTTGAGGAAGTAGTGCTTCCCGGAGTCAACAGGGTGGCTGTTGGAAAAACCCTATGTCTGTTAACAGGACTCTACAAAATGCCACACAAGCAGGAGAACCTAAGCTTGGCTGTCAGACAATTTCTCCCACCATATCACCCCTAAAATCTGGCCACCTAACTTCCCAGACTGCAACCCTCTTGATTATTATGTGCGGGGCGCAGGTGAGCGACAGACCAACAAAACTCCTTCAACAACAATGATGGACTGAGGGCAAAGATTATGGCAGCATTTACCAATTTAAAACAAGGAGACCGTCCAGAAAGAGCTTCAGGAGAATCCGAAGTTGCCTGGGACCGTAACTGAAGCCAATGGCGATTTTACTGAATAAAAATTCCTCTTTAGTATTTCAAGATATTTTTGTGTAATTTTGAGAAATATATCTGTTAAAATGAGATGTCAGTGTTATTTTCATTGCTGCGGAATTTCGACGACAATTTATCCATCGCACACTGTATATAAAAATCTACATTATTTACATTATTCGGACTATTGTCCTCATCTTTATTACAACGTTTCGGCCGTTGTACGCTGCGGCCTTCTTCATAATACCTGATCTCAGAAATATAGACAAAAATCAACATATTATTTTTTTTTTTAAGCTTATCGCCCCAAGCAAGACTGGAGGCCACTAGCACGCAAGGGGTTACAGAAGGTTTGGAGGAAGAGCAGATAGGAGTGGTAAAGGAGAGGACGTGGAGAAAGATAGTGGATCGATCAAGGCAAGGGGGTTACAGAAGATTTGGAGCGAGAGCAGATAGGAATGAAAGGTGAAAGGATGTGGAGAAGGGAAGTGGATAGATCAAGGCAACTGGAGATGTCGATTGACGTTACACTTAAATAGTTGGAGATTGTATTTGTCAGGGAAACAGGAATAGGGAAGGGGGTTCCACAGGCGAGATGTGCGAGACATGATGCTATTGGAGTAGAAGATACGTCTAGATCTAACAGTTTCAACGGTGAAGGGGCAGGGACGAGATGCCAGCCTCGTAGGACGTTTAAATTCATGAGGCCGAAGGGACCAGCGAAAGCAGCTCTTCGGAGCAATTACCGTGAAAGTATTTGTAAAAAAGACAGAGCGAAGCAACGTCGCGTCTGTGAGAGAGCGACTGCAGACGAGATAATGGCTAAAAGAATAGCCGAAAACACTCGGTTTTATAGAGCGGTGGTACAGTTTTTACAGACATTATGTTGGTAAAGTTACTTATACGAACGCAAGAAATAAAAAAAGATTAATCGCAGCAGCTTGTCAGTCATCTTTAATGAAACATGTATAATAGAGGGTTTGCGGTCCAAATATACACTTATAGTCATGTGCTCGTGCAAGTAGATATCCAAATATCGCCAGCCTTGTACGTAAGTGTTTTATTTTTCTTCCGTTGCATAATTTATATAATGAAAGTAAAATGTCGTTATTCCTAATAGAGTTTAACTGAAATTACAGAACTTGATTACTATTATTATCGGAATTTCCCTTTACACGGGTTTAGAACCACGTCAAGTGCCTTCTAAATGACTATTACGCCAAATCACTGACCATTTATTTTACGCTTGGGACGAATGCAAAGTCGGTCAATATCCTCAAATACTTGTGGTAAACAAAACAAAAAAATAAAATAACTCAAATAACGTCGGTAATCGCTTTAATAACACGTGCGCAACGGTTATCGCTGCGAAAAATGGAATCAGGAGCCGATTTCAAATTCCGAGCTAGTCTGTTGCCTTCAATTTCCCTTGGCTTATGGAAATAGACGTCTGCTTATATGGAAATATTCGACATTCATTGAAGAAACAACCTTCTTTTCTTTACTCCCTGGCTGTCATGAATGAATCAAAATGTAGTGTCTGTTTTCGTCTCTAATTATAATGGCAATAATAGCCGATTCCTTATAAGAAAACTTTCGCTCTTCATTGAACGTGCATCCAATGCAAGACAAGTTTCGCTGTTCCTCACTCCAAAGCTATCGAGGCAGGATCAAAATGTAGTATCTGTTTTCCTCGTATCTAATTGTAATGGCCATATTAGTCGTTTCCTTATAAGGAAACATTCGGCATTTATTGACCGAGTAGCCAGTTCAAGTTGGGTTACGCTTTTCTTCCCTATTTGGATATTAGTATTGGATCAAAACGTAATATCTGTTCTCTCCGTCTCTAATCGTAATGGCTATATTAGTCACTTCCTTATAGGGAAACATTCGTCATTCATTGAACGAACAGTCTGTGTAAGACGACTCATGCTTTTTTTTCCTTTTTTTTTTTCTTTTACTCTCTGACCATCTGACATTCATCAAAGTGTAGTATCTGTTCCCCTCATCTTTAATGGTAATATTAGGCATTTCCTCATGAGGAAACATTCGGCATTCATTGACGGAGTAGAAAATGCTTTTCTTCCCTTCATGGCTAGCAGGCTTGGATCAAAATGTAGTATCAGTTTTCGTTTCTAAATGTAATGGCAATATTAGCCGATGGCAAACATTCGGCATTCATCGAACAAGCAGCCAATTCAAGGTGGATTACGCTTTTCTTCAATCGCTAGCTATCAGGGCTGGATCAAAATGTAGTATCTGTTTTCAGACAGACGAAAAGAAATACTATATTTTGATCCAACCTTGATAATGTAATGGCAAGATTAGGCGTTTCTTTGTAAAAAAAAAAATCGGCATTCATTGGTCGAGCAGCCAGTACAATACGAAATACATCTTTCTTTACAATCTTTTTTTTATTTGTTTAATTCTCTTTCCCGCTTTAGGTGACAGAGATTTTAGTTCTCTGGTGAATACAGGACGCTTTTCGTATTTCGAGTGTATGTTTCGTATTTGTTCTTGTGCCTGAATGAGTGCGTATTTGAGTGAGTGCTTGTTAGAATGATTGATTGAATCTTCGTAGTCCCGCATTAATATCGTCTCGTGAACCAAATTAAAAAGCAAAAATATTTTGACTCTTGTGTAAATCGGAACATCTGCTTGTTTACTCTTGTGCAAACGAAACCTATGTGCAGCTTTTCTGTTATTTATCAGCTCACGGCCACATGACGTTGAAACACCGCTTCCCGCACGATCACCGAACATAAGCAACGTCGAGTCTGGTCAGTGACCGCTTGTGAATGGATGTGCGAGTAGTGTTCTGGATAAGACATCGGAATTTTTAATCGGAGAGCCGAGTTCCAATTCCCGCTGGGTTCGTTATATTCCTTTACTCTCACAGAATGTGAAGGCCAGGGCCAAAATGCTCAGCTATTTTCCGGGGTGTCTCATGTGCGTGGTATTCTGACATGGACGGATTGCCTTTGTCTGGGTTATGGATATAAGTCCAGAATGGCGCGAATTTAACAGAGGGCCACAAGAATACACCCATGCCCAGGTTAGTAACTGGCTAAGACTACCCTCGGAGGGACGCTGAGCCAACGTGCGATGTGCGTTCTCGTGAAGTCATTCCTCCCGCTGCCTCTTAAACTCTAAGCTGCCACCACTCTCTCCTAATAAAACGAATAGGAAAAAGAAATGTTTCTTTTTGTTGGAACCAGATACAACAAAGAACGCAACATTTCCTTTGGGAAATGTATGAATCCAGCTCTCTCCGTTAAAAGTTAAGTAGTAAAACTTGTATCACTAAACCATTATTATCCCAAAAAGAATTCTTACGATCTAAAAATATATTCTGGCTTTAAATAAACTGCAGAGGGTTGATAAGCCGTAAAACGAATCAATCAAATCAAATCTATGTTTTATCAAAACGACAGAAATTCGGAATTAAATAAAACTGTAAAAGAGTAGTATGCCTTAAAACGAACTAAGCCAAACCCTAAGTAAAACCTCCTACCATTTCAAGGTAACTGCCAAGTGTCAAAGTCATACCTCGATGCTTGAAACCCCAGAAAGTGAAGTGTAGAGGAGATTGAAGAATTTCTGGAACTACCTGTGTTTAAAAGTGCGGAGTCCCCACAATAATGGCAACAATAAACCGTCTATCCTGGATATAAGTCAATATCATCAATTTGTATAAAAATAAAATTGAGGTTAATAACTTCCTGTAATGCTCACATTAAAATGGAGATTAATAACTTCCTCTAATGCTTACATTGGTTAAACACATTTTTTTAATTTGCTGTTTATTTTTTTAAAGATAACAAATTATTTCTTTATGATAAATGAATATAAACAACTCTACCATGCAGGCTCGTTTTTAAATTCAGATTAAATACGTCGCTAGTCGCCGTCTACTTCTAAATGGTAATTAACTCTTCTTTCAACATGTCGTAAGGGCTCGGCTATCCTACACCCCATTGAATCATTAGCTACTACTTGAAATATGAGCGTTTAGTTTAAATTTCAAATAAGGAGTATCAGTTGGTATTTTGCCTATACTACAACACTCATTGGTTTGTAAAATCGAAACGTTGGAGTAGCAAATGTATATCGATTAACAGCACGCTGCTTCAATGATACATCGCTGTCAGAGACCTTCACTCTCAAGTATAAAACTTGCGCCTCTCCTAATAGCAATGACAGGCATGGTGTATGAAATTGCTCGGACTTCAGTCAGTCGGTTAAGTGTCATGCGTGATACACGCTTGCGCGATCATGTCTTTTTTCGATTCAGGACTGACTAGGTGTCATATGTGATACATGCTTGCGCGATCATGTTTTTTTTTCGATCCAGGACTGACGAGGTGACATACATGATAAACACTTGGGCGATCATGTCTTTTTTCGATCCATGACTGACTAAGTGTCATACGTGATAAACACTTGGGCGATCATGTCTCTTTTCGATCCATGACTGACGAGGTGACATACATGATAAACACTTGGACAATCATGTCTCTTTTCGATCCATGACTGACGAGGTGACATACGTGATAAACACTTGGGCGATCATGTCTCTTTTCGATCCATGACTGACTAAGTGTCATACGTGATACACGTTTGGGCGATCATGTCTCTATTCGATTCAGGACTGACTAGGTGTGATACATGATAAACACTTGGGCGATCATGTCTCTTTTTTTATCCATGACTGACTAATGTCATACGTGATACACGCTTGGCAGTAGGGTTTCCCGCAGTAGGTTACCGTTTCTTTCTGCGGTAGACTGGTTGCTAATCAATGTTTTAAGACCCAGTCTGTCCAGCTATTTAACCCAGAGCTGGAGGGAGAAGCGATAAAATTAAGTGTCATTTGTGATAACAGAAACAAACATCACTGGAACACTTCCAACAGCATAAACAACGAAAATTGGTAGCAAAAAAAAGAAAGGAAAATAACACATTGAAGCCGTTAACGGCATAATATCTCAAACAAAAATTTAGGATAGGAAACGAGTTACTAGGAATACTAGAAAGAACTATAACGGTTAATGGACTTGAGAAGTCTCAGTCAGCCAGTTAAATGCCATACGTGATACACGTTTCTGCAATCATGTCTGTTTTGATTCATGACTGACGAGGCAGACGGTTTACCAGCAGTAGGGTGCCGTTTCTTTCTGCGGTAGACTGGTTGTCCACCAAGGCTACAGGGCCTATTCAACACATAGCGGGAGAGAGTGTTGGATTCATACCTTCTCAAGAGTATTTGAGCGTAAGAAAATGTAATGAACTAACTGGAATCGAACTCGGCTCTCCATTTTCTCACTCCGAGCCGATATCCATTACACCACAAAAGACAACCCGCTTGGGCTTATATAAGTTGTTTTTGCTCTGTAAACGTGACTATACTTCTTCATTTGTTTTCTTCATCCTTTCACGATATGAGCGGTCATAGCTCTGCAAAACGACATATCTCTTATGGCTCTTACTAGCGTTTTCCCTTTGCTGAGCCGCCCTCGTTTTGCAATTCATTCAGACGAACTCATCAGGTAGGTGGTTTGCTGCCTTCCTTTATTTCTCTTGTCTTCAATATATCCTGTGAGGGCTAAGTTTTCCAAACCCTCCTTCCTCATTATGTGTCTAAGGAACTTCAGCCGACTCTTACTGATTGTAAACATAAGTCTTCTTTTTGTTGTCATTTTCTTTAAGACTTCATCCTTTCTTACTCTCTCCGCCCTTTAAATTCTCAGTAATCTTCTACAGGACCACAGCTCTCTTGTCTCCAGCCTTCTAGTCCATGGGAGATTCTCCAGCATCCACTGCCATATCTACGTTCGACAACATCCCATTCTCCAGATCTCGTCTCTTACGACTTTCCCCCTCTTTGTTGAAACTTGACTAATGCATGGAATAATAATGCAACACAAAATGTACTTAGAACAAAATGTATTGAAACAAGAAAGTGTACACAATATTTACATATAGTCTTTTGTATATTTCCTGGGAAGACCGTTCCTGGAGAACGTGTTGACTGAGTCGCAGTCGGGCAGAGTCTCTGGTTGAATCTCTTGATTCGTGGGATTTACTTGACCTCCCACAGGGCCAGGTTGTGACACAAGGTCGGAGTTTAACGTGGGAAGGGGAAATGGACCCGAGTTTTCACCCGGGCCGCAGTGCTTTAGCTGGTCTTAGCTTGTCCAAGCTGGTCATAGCTGGTCTTGGCTGGTCATAGCCTGTCCAAGCTGGTCAGAGCTGGTCAGAGCTGGTCATAGCTAGTCAGACGTAGCCACGATACTACCAGCGCAGGGACGAATCCCTACCGCCGGCCTGTATCGGAGAACGAATCCCGGCCCCATAGGCGATCATTCAGTGAGTAATCTGCGAACAGATACTATCGTTCCCCTCTCTTCCCGGTACCAACCATATTTATATGGTCGGTACTCCACTATGCAAATTAGGTGGATCCTACCACAACACTCTTCCAAACTCAAATCTAACTTAATCTGGCCTTTTTCGTCGATAGCAACGATCGACAGTGGAAAATAAGCTGTCTTATAAAAAAAAACGCCTCTCATGGCTAAAATAACCAATGGGCGGTCGCAGCGACCACTGTAGAGTCATCCACCGTGGGGCAATTACAGTTCTCCTACTCCACTCGATCCCGGGCAACCGCATACCTTGTTCGTAACATTGATGGAAAATTCCATCATGGACGTTTGACACTTTACGAAGCTTGGGTCAAGTAAATCCTAGTTAAAAGAACAGGATTTAAGACGTCGAGGAAATATAAATGAAAGTGACGAGGCAGCTGTTCGCTATTCTAAATAAGGATTCTTCAGGAATGATTCCAGAAAATGTACAGCTTCAGAAGGGGACTACTTTAAGGAGAGTAAATGCCGAATTGATATGTGGTGTATTTTTTTCTTTTTATAGCACTCGTCCTGACCTCGTACTTGATAAAGCATGATTTTTTTCTTTATTAAGGCAGGTCAAATACCATACTCTTGTCGTGTCGGTGATGCTGGTGTTATTCCTATTATTATTATTATTATTATTATTATTATTATTATTATTATTACAGTTATATCTTTCGATTTTTCTACCTTCCTTTTCCTACGTCGACAAGAGAACCGCCATATTCAGTGGCAGCATCGACCGTCGGTAAATAGAGATCATCGGAGCAGAAGAATCAAATTCATATGTGAGTGATGTGATCTTGGAAATAGCTGAAGGACGTAGTTATTTTGTTGGCCGCAAGTCAATTCTGATGGCTCTCATGCTGAACAAATATAGCAATGTGACGTCAGCCTTTTAAATGAACTAGAAACGAAATAGGCAACAATCACTGCAACATTTTCTTTTTTGTCTATTAACTGGTGCTGATGCCGCCAAGAAAAGTCTCCAGGATATTGGTTGTTCCCTTTCTTGCCGGCCTTTCGATTTTTCACCATCGTAAAGTTTTAGCAGACTGAAGTAAACTAGCTGAAAACCCGCATACGCAGGGTAGGGTTTTAAACTATTTCTTCTGTAGGGGCTACATGGTACCTTTGGTCTCAATAAGATTTGTACTATGTATTTATTGAATTCTGTCTCATTTGGAAATCATCACCATCATGGACATGAGTATAATTTGAATATTAGTGGAAATTTTACAAAAGATTTTCAGTACACACATTTTGAGGAAATACACACACACAAACACACACACACACACACACACACACACATATATATATATTTCCTTTTGTAAAATTTCCGCTAACAAATATACACACAAACAGACACACACACATATATATGTGTGTATATATATATATATATATATATATATATATATATATATATATATATATATTTGAATTGGACATAGTCCGACAATTTATTTAAAGACATTTATATATATTATGTTTAACGTTCTTTTTATAGCTACAAGTATTTAAGCAAATGCTCTGTTTTATAATAAACAGTATTAAATATTTACCGGCCTGAATGTTCGGAGAGCGAAAATTTTCGATGAAAATTTCTCGGACATTCAGGCCGGTAAATGTTATTTAATACTGTTTATTATAAAACAGACCATTTGCTTAAATACTTGTATATATAAAAAGAACGTTAAACATAATATATATAAATGTCTTTAAATATATATATATATATATATATATATATACATATATATATATAAAGAAATATAGTTTTAAGGTGTGTTATATTTATGGAATAAAGTGCTCAATATCAGAGATAGAGTGTATGTAAATATAAATCTAAAAGTGAACATTGAGGTCAATACTCAGAGGCGACAGGCTGTTCCATGTTAGACGCAATCGTCAGGGCTGACTCACACTATTTACATTGTTCGGACACTTGTCCTCATCTTTATTGCCATATTCACGACGTTTCGACTATTCTGCTCCCCGGCCTTCTTCGTGTGATATTTGAAATTTTGAACTGAATCCTTTATTTCGTCTGCGGTGGTAAATTCTTCTAATTCCGCGTGCCATGCCTTTGGAGATCTCCGTTTTAGTTAATTCCCCTTAATAACTCAAGTCCCTGTTTGTGAATATGGCAATGAAGATGAGTTCAACAGTCCGAAGAATGTAAACACCGTAAATAGTTACAAGACCTCATGCCAGAAACACACACACACACACACACACACACACACACACACACATATATATATATATATATATATATATATATATATATATATGTATAGGATTAATATAAAAGTTGACACTTAAATGATTGATGTTATATTCCGACCTCCGAGCCGAATCCAGAGTTTTGTAGACAAACCTTTTTGCAAATGTTCGGATCAGTTCTGGACATTAGTTTAAATGAAGTATATTTAGGAAGGGTTAGTGGAAACAAGTTTGAATCACATTCAACCAGTGAGGTCTTGCTCCATTTAACCGTTACATATGACGACACAGCAGATTATTTTAAACTTTCAGCTCTCTAAAATATACCAGGATGTAGCCAACAGAATCTTGTCCATCACATGGTTCTTGATAATGACTGAGTCTATCGAAAATACTTGAACAAACCAACAGACCACACATTAACTTCGGACAGCTTGGACACAATCTCAATCCCAATATAAAATATTACTCGAAAACTGGAAAAATGCTATTAAAATTACACAGATAGATTTTCTAGGGCTTTTCTCGGCCTTTTACCTTCAGTATCCTATGTACGTAAAAATTATAACAATTTAGAAATAATAAAATTATTTTATCTTTATTCGACATCTTAATTCGGCATAATCTTTCTTCGTATACACAACCGATCTCCGTAGTTTGTTTACATTTATTGTACGCGTAATTTTTATTTTCTTTTAAAAATTATCATTCTTTAAGATCCCTTCACATAAAGTCACTCTCAAAAGACATTAGGGAACCCAAACTATGTAATATTTCGAATAACTCACAGTAGGCGTGCTGGAAAAAGAAAAAAATATATATATGAGCAACGTACCGTGCACAACTTAAGTTTTAATTACTGTTTAATTAGACAATATCAATTGTAATTGCGACGAAAAACGAAAAACGAAATTAATGTTAACACCTTTAATAAAGAAATTGTTTTGTTTTTTTAAATCGTTTCCCTCTGTTCGATATTTAAATTTAACTTTAAATGAGTTATTTATTTTTTTTAATCTTGTGTAACTACAATGTTACTTCAGGTTGTTTATGATTTGCCGAGATTGAAAAACGGGCGGACAGACGGTCTCACGTGCACTGCGCTTTATATATATATATATATATATATATATATATATATATATATATATTGATGCATGTTTCATTAAATAATATAGACAAGTGTTTACATAAAATAAATAGGCAACAGTTGTCTATATTATTATTTAATGAAACATGCGTCAATGAAAAAATGCTGCCTAAATACACACAATATATATATATATATATATTCTTAGTACTGCTCATATCGCTAATCTTGTTTCCATTGGGTTTCAATCCATACTACCCGGGCCAGTGAATGACTCGCGATTCCTATGTCACCAAATTCAAAACTAACGCCTTTATTCTCTATGCTATTGTTCCGTGGAACAATTTTGAGGCTATAACTTGGCACCTTAAACCTAATTTAGTTGTTGCTTCCTCTTTTTGTTTTTCTAGTTTTAAATGGACATCACTTTGGCTAAGAAATTTTCAGAATGTGCGCCTATGAATGAGAAATAGTAGAGCGAGGTCCGAATTTCAGTCGAGTTCGTTACATTCACTTAAGCTCAGATACCCTTGGGAAAGGTATGAATTCATCTCCTCCCCACAAGGTATGGGTTAAATAGTAGACCTTTTATCTGGAAAAAAATTGTAATTCTTAAAAAAAATTCCCTGGCAAAAGAAAAAAATATTCTTATAATTCAAAATATGTTTCGGCTTTAAATAACCCTGAAAGGGTTGACAAACCGTAAAAAAAAACAATTAAAGATTATTTTTTTTTTACTTAGATGTATACTTTATAGGAGTAAAAACAGGTAAAGAATCAGTATAGATAACCTTATGGACACAAAGTAAGGATCTATTTTTGAATTAACCCGATACTGTAAATCGAACCCCTTGCGAAGAACTTAAAAATTTCGGAATTTCCAAAGATTCTAAAAGTATATTCCGGTACCCTATTATTAATCACAGAAAATTTGTTAGCCATAACTGTAGCCATCCTGAATTAATGCGATGACAGACAGACAAATATCACACTTCTTGTAAGACAGGCTAGTTCTTTCAGATAATGTTTATCAACAAATGGAGATTTTCATTTTAAATGTGGTCAAATGTCATTTGTCGCTAGATTAATAAATCTAGATTATTAAATTATTTACTTCGCATTGAATTATTTGCAAATAATTAATTTACATTAAATTAATAAATCTAGATTATTAAGTTATTAATTCACACTTAACATTAAAGTCTATTAAAGTGCGATAAAGTTGCTTTCCATACAATTTAAGCGATGCTTGTGAGTGAAAATAACATGTAAGTATAATAAAATATCAGGTTCTTTAAGAATATCTTCTAATGGAGATTTGCTTTATAAATTTGGTAAAATTGGGCTCTGGATTTATTGATTTGTAGCGAAAATTATTGCTCTCTTTCTGTTTCATTTAATTGATGCGTGGGTGTAAAATTAACTTTTATCATATTTCGTCCGAGAATTTTTTTGGTCGATTCTATGGAGACTAAAAGAGTGCCGTATCTTTTCATCGGACTTATTCAACCATTGCATTATGGTAACCCTGAAAGGATCTCACCAAGTGTCATTAGTGACGGTCAGAATCTTAACATAATATAGAGTGACCCAAAAATACGGGAAAACGGGAAACTAAATTAGGTTCAAGGTGCTTATTGCCAGACATGAGCAAGTGGCAACAGTGCAAGACAGTGACCTTGAGCAAGTAAACATATCTCCATTTTAGTAACGAGAATGAAATTCACAGTATCCCAGCTGAGATGTTGCAGCAGTCAATGAGGAATCTCAACAGCAGATTTCAAGAATGCATTCGTACAGGAGGACGCCATCTACAGGACGTAATTTAAAAAAAATGAAAATTCCATCATTGTTTCTTAAATGACATGTTTTAAAGTTTCAATTACTATGAATTAAATATTTTTCTTCCATCACTCTTGGTTTTATTGGGTTGTTAAATGTTTCCGTTTTTTGGGGTCACCCTCTACATGAACGTAACACAGAAAGGAAACTACCAAGACGCATACACAATGAAGTAAAGGAAAGCCAGAAGAAAAGACTAAACAGAAATACAGATTATATGATTGTCAACAAAATGAACAGCCCAGGTACAAACATTTAAATATCTAGAAAGTGTTTTAACAGAGGACGAAAAGTGTGACACCGAAATCCGAAGACGAATTTGAATGACGAAAAATCCCTTGCCAAAATTAAGCAATATTTTTAACCCTAGAACACTAACCATCAATTAAAGTTACACCACTACTAACCATGAGTATATCATATCATTTTTAAAAATATCAAAAAAAATATTAAATATAAATCTTTATTTGAAATATTTTACATGCAGTCACTTCAAACGTTGTACTTTGCATTAACATTAATAGGAACTGAAAAACATTATCTCTATAAGAAAATCAGGTACTAAAAAATGTAATTAAAAATAGGAAAATTTGCGCCGGGTATTATATACCCATGGTTAGTATTCTAGGGTTAAGAATCAGGAAAGTTTCATTAGAATCAACGAAAAGAGTACTGAACTGTGATCTAATATCGGTCCTCCTATATGGCAGTGAATACTGGACAATCTCCTCATACCTAAAAAAAAGACTTGAAGCAACAGAAATGTAGCTCTGCAGAAGGATAATGAGAATACAATAAATTGAACATCAGAGCAAGAATGACATTTAGAGAAAATGGGAAAAAAAAACACTTATACTTTGAATTAGAAAGAGGGAATTGAAATTTCTAGGGTACATGAAGAGGAAAGAGTGCATAGAAAATTTAACACTCACAAAACTTATTGAAGACAAAGGGAACGGAGAAAAGCAACGAATAGCCTGCCTAACAAGCTTGCATATATAGTTGACAGAACTGGGATTAAGAGACAGTAAAAAGACGAAGTTTACTAAAGCTTACAAAGAAAAGGAGATTGTGGAGATCCTTGATCCTAGAAGGGTACCGCACATAGAAGAAGGTGGCAGTTGTTCTAGTGAGCTCTCCGCATGGTTACCTCGACCGCATGAATTTAAGCGTACTACTAGATAGGCTAGTGGGGCTCGTCGTTTTACTATTGAAATCGCTAGACATAAGCGTAAGTTATATTCTAATAGATTCCGTTTTCGCAATTCCCGCCTGTTGAACTGTCGGATGACAGTTCAACAGGCGGGAATTGCTTCTAGCTTCCCTGCAAACCTTCACAAAATGAAATGCAACGACTGTCGCAATCTTCTAACCTTTCTGACTTCTGTTTCTTATTGTCCTTTCTCCTCACTAAAGTCTCCTCATTCTTTCACTCTCAGTAGCCCCTTGCATTATCGCCTTGCTTCCGATGAAATGATAAAAAGACAAAACTAAAATAAAGTCGTTTATATTGGGAAACACTTCCTTAAAAAAAAAAAAAGTAAAAAAAGAGCACGGTTTTCTTTTAAGACCCCTAAAAACTGTTAGGGAACAAAATTCGGATAAATAGCTTTCACCAATTTCTTGCAGCTACTAGCTTTTTAGGTTTAATTTCAAACAGGCTTAAAAGTCAAATTCCGTACGGGCGTGTAAGCGAGCTCCTGAGGAGGGCTAAGTGGAACTCCGGCCAAAAACTAAAGGTACCTCTGGTCCAGCTTAGAAAACAGCAATAATAATTTTGAAGAAATAACTTTGAATCTATCTATATTTCTGAGATAAGCTATTATGTACACTATTTACATTATTCGGACTATTGTCCTCATATTTGTCGCCATATTTATTACAACGTTTCAGCCGTTGTACGCTCCGGCCTTCTTCAGGCGGTCGGAATGTCGAACTGACATTCCAAATACATGAAGAAGACCGGGGCGTACAACCGATTTGGGCCGAAATTTCAATTCAGGCTGAAAATTGAATTCTTCAAATCAAAAACTCCGTGGAACTTCACTTAAGTTGAGTTCTTCAAATCAAAAACTCCGTGGAACTTCACTTAAGTTGAGTTCTTCAAATCAAAAACTCCGTGGAACTTCACTTAAGTTGAGTTCTTAAAATCAAAAAATTCCGTGGAACTTCAAAACCGCACGTCACGAAACCTGTCAGTTTAATTCTGATGCTTTCGCATTTTGAAGAAATAAAATTGATTTCCTCAATTCACAAAGTCTTGGAGATATTTTAAACTGCATTTATTAGGTTGGTGCAAAGATAATGTCGTTTTTTGACATGATCTTGAACGTCAAAAAACGACATTATTTTTGCACCAACCTAATAGAACAAAACTTTTCTTTTTTTAATTCACAAAGTTTTTGTTACTTTAAACTCAATATGAATGAAACAAAATTTAACATTACTAACTTTTTTCAGTTATTACAAAATTTCAATTTTGAACTCTTCCCTACTCACCCGGACACACATCGCAATGCCGGTTGTTCAAGCACCAAATGAAGGGCAGGTTTTCAATCCTGGGATCATCCTGATTCTAAAGAGGTATAATATGTCTATGTAGAGCAAGTGTGGCTCGAATTAGAGGGGGGATTCAGAAACACAGACGGACAACAGATATGATATGATCACTAAAAGGCATGAAACTGTCAAAAGAAAAACTCTGTAGGGCCCTCTTTCGGGACGCACTAACTTTTTTGACGTACTTTTTTTTTTACTTTTAGGATCCCTTTTTTTTCGTCTCTAGGTATGTACTTATTTTGATAAAGAATACATGCATCCATGCTTCTGGCGTTTCTAAACATTTCAAACATTGTGGATTATTTGAATTCGATATCGATTCAGCATAAAAATAAAACTAAGATGATACTTTTTGACAGTTTAAGGTGACACCTTTGATGGAAAATTTAGCACGACCTTTCCTTTCAAATCAGCCAAGAGGCCTCTAATGACGCAGTAGCAAATTTATTTCTTAGCACAAATATTGGGAGAAAAAAACAAACAAACAAGTAAAGTGAGATGAAGAAGATATAATGTATTCAAACCTACTTGTTCCTGAAACATAATATATTGTATTGATCTTTTAATACAATATGCATGCACACGAACACATATACACGCACACACCCACGCACAAATGGAAACGCACGTACAACAGATAGATAGATAGACAAAGGTATACATACATGCATAAGTACATACACATGCACACAGACAGAGACATGCAAATATACATAATATAGAAATACACTGAGATAGATAGATAGATAGATAGATAGATAGATAGATAGATAGATATGAAAACGTTGAGATAGATAATGAACAGACTGATATAGATATATAGATAACGAACAAACTGGCATAGATAGCTAGATACATGCATACATACTCACATAGATAAAAATAGAATAAGATATATAAATATGAGATATAAAAGAGAGATAGATCTAATATACTGTGACAGATATATACATATGAACAGAATCATATAGATAGATAGATCGATAGATAGATAGATAGATAGATAGATAGATAGATAGATAGATAGATAGATAGATAGATATAAAGAAACAGAGTAAGATAGCGAAAAAGATAACGTGAAATAGAAAGATGGAAAATGGTATATATATATACACACACACACACACACACACACACACATATATATATATATACATATATATATATATATATATATATATACATATATATATATATATATATATATATATATTTCGTTTAAACATTATTTTTGGTTGATACTCATATTCGAGTAGAAGCTCTATATTTTTAATTAAACCGTATTTATTATCCAACTACATCTCCCAGCCTCAATATTCTAGAAATCTTGTCAGAAATATATGCGTCCTCTGGCATAATTCGAACTGGCATCCCCTTTCGGGAACCCTCATTGTATCTGACATGACTAACAACTCGGCTACTTAAGACTTCCGATCAAGCTATATATATATATATATATATATATATATATATATATATATATATTCGAGTAGAATATATATATATAAAATAAATTTAAAATAACTTATATATATATATGTGTGTGTGTGTGTATGTGTAATCAAAGTTATGGCTAGCTTTGTTGTTGTGTATTTAGCGTGAGTTTAAAGTGTTGTCGGAACGTAGATCTTGTTTCTGATCATAGCTGTGGGCTTTTAGATTTAGAGATGTCTCACAAATATAAATATTTCTACATTGCAGGCATTTTCATTTCATAAATCCTGGCATCTGATGTGGTTTGGGATCCTTTTTTATTCGTAACTATATTTCCGATTGCCTTGGATGTAATGGTAAATACAGTGGTGTTGGGGATGACTAATTCAGTTTCAAACTGTCATTAAAAAATAAAAACAAATTCTGGACTAGACTAATACAATGCTACGCGCACACTATACGGCTTACTTTGACACAACTGTTGATAGATAGATAGATAAAGGTGCATATATATATATATATATATATATATATATATATATTGTCATCCACAGACAGACTGTTTCGCTGTTTCACAGCTTATCAGTGTGGCTAGACGTCCGGTTGCCTCTAGCTAGGATCGAAACCCGACTGAATTTGCGTCAGTCGGAACTTCTACTACTAAGCCGTTGGCGCACGGCAGGGATGAAGGTGAATTTTAGCGTGTTTATTTTTAGATTTAGGTAAACACACAGTGACTGACAGTGACTCAATTCTGCCGAAGAGTCGTGCAATATTAGCTTAAATAGTCACTATATTGAAATATATTGCGAGGTGTACTGGTAGAAAAGTTGGTTCTCTGTATCGTGCTAGACAAATTTTCTCGCCAGAATTTATCTTACATATTTACATGTCTACCATTTGTCCATGCCTTGAATATTGCAGCCAGATATGGTCTGGTGCTGCTGCTATATATTTAGAGTACCTTGATAAAATACAAAGAAGAATCTGCAATGTTATTGCTCCTGGTCTGACATCACGGCTTCAGTCCCTTACACACCGCCATAATGTTGCTTCCCTTTTCTATATATCTTTCATGCTAATTGTTCTGATTAACTTTCCTCTATGGTACCTAGACTTTGTGAATTTAAGCGCTGTACTAGATTGGCTGCTAGGTATCATCATTCTAAGATGAAATCGCTAGATGAAACCGTAAGCTCTATGCTAACAGCTTCTTTTCTTACACTTCTCGCTTGCGGAAATCTCTTCCGGTTTCTTGCTTCACGGTTAATGTTGATCTTCAAAAATTTAAATGCAATATCATTTGTGATATTGTTCTTGAACCTTACTAATGTTTCTACTTTTCTTATATTCTTTTGCACTTGTAATCCCCCCATGCGTCTTAGTGGCTTTATTACCTTGTTTGGGGCGGAAGTGATTAAAATAGATTGTTTTTATTGTGTTACAACAAAATCAACACAGACAATCCTTTCTGACATCAAGTTTCCTGATGGACATTAAATTCGATTTAAACCTCTGATATTTCCTGCCATGAATCGCATACGATATTGTAGAGAGAGATAGATAGCTGGATAGATAGATAGACAGAGAGAGAGAGAAGGTACGTCTTGTTGCTGATGAGAATGTAAGCATTGAAATTAAATTAATTCAACACCTTAAGTGGATTTTAACATATATATTGTTACACGAAGAACGGCATATGTCACAAAAGGACAGAAGCAGAGAATTAGAAAAGAAACAAAGTCCTTCATTTGTGTACGGTTGATTGACACACCATTAAGGGAGGTTAATTAAAGTCTATTGTCAGACAATGTAGGGTAATCCCAAAACTTATTTCCTTACTAATATATATATATATATATATATATATATATATATATATATATATATATATATATATATATATATATATATATAGCATAATGAGAAGCCACGTATACTTTCTTGATATGTATATAATATATGGATAAAATAACTGAAAAAAAATTGGGTGGTTTTTTTTTTGCGAAAGTATTTATTTCTATGTTTTTATATATATTTAATATTTCAGACCACCTCGGTCCTTCCTCAGAAATTAATTGAATTTATATATATATATATATATATATATATATATATATATATATATATATTAGTAATATATACCGTGACGCCAAGTAATGGGTTGGTGGTACAGTTGGATGTTTATATCATTGACATTCTTCTTTTATTATGTGCCGTGTCCCTTCATGACGTGGGCGATCATGGCACTCCATCTCCTTCTGTCCCTCAGTAAGTTCTGTCTTTTTTTTTTCTCCCAGACGCTGTTCTGACATCCACTAGTTTAGCCCGTTAAATATTGCATTCCCGTGCCCCTCTTTCCCTCTAGCTACCCTGTGAGTGTCAGATTTTCCAAGCCCTCCTTTCTCATTACGTGTCCCAGAAATTTCAGCTGCCTCTTCCTGATGTTAAGTATAAGTTTCCTCTTTGTATGCATCCTCTCCACGTTTTTTTTTTTTTTTTGTTTTTTTTTTTTGCCAGGCACGCATGCGTTGAAAACCCTATCAGCAGCAGCGATCCTTTTTCAGCGTTGGACGAGCGTAAAAAGGGTGTATAGAAAAAGTCTACGGTTGCGCATGCGCACGTGTGTATAAACTTTCGTCTATGCACATTTGGAAGCCCAAAGTTAAAAGAAAGACAATCTGGGATCTAAGACTGAAACTACTCTCTCCCTGAATTTCTGTGATTATTTACATTTGGACTAATGTTTTCATTTTTTTGTCATCATTATCGCCATATTTCGGCCGTTATGTTCAAGACCTTCATCTATTTTTAATGATGCCATCAATACTTTCATATGGATGTCGTGCATAGCACCAAACTAGTTCTTCCTCAGATCAATGGTTAAAAATATTTTCGAACGAAAGAAGCCTGTATGTCATAGCAAGGACAGTCCTTCTTCGAATCTCGTTGATTGGCGCTACAGAATCGCAAACTAAGAGCTGTACCAAATAACAGAAACTAGATCACTGTTATAATCGATATGTCGACATTCCACACTTCTCCGATGGGCCGTGTCCTTTCCGGACGTGGGCGATCATGGCTCACCGTAGCTCTTAGTAAAATTTGTTTTCGCTATCTATAATAACACCTGTTCTGTCAACTATCTATAGGTTATGCTTTGTTTTCCTCAGCCTCTCTTGCCTTTAATATGTCCTGTGAGGGTCAGATTTTCCAAGCCCTCTTTCTTCATGTTGTGCACGAGAAATTTCAACTGTCTCTTTTTGAAGTTAAGAATAAGTGTCCTTTTTGTTTCCATTTTCTCACGTTTCAGTCCTTGGCGTTCTCAAGTAACCTTCTGTTGAACCATATTTCTTCTGCAGTGCATTCCACACTATTTCAAACAAAAGGTTAGGAAGGAAACCCCAATCAATAATAGAAAAAACGATAAAAATCGATACGAGAAATCTATTTTTCCTGAAGAAGATTTCATTTGTAAAATATTTTTAAAATTTCAACTGACAACACTAGATGATTTGTCAATGAATGCTGAGTGTTTCCTTATAAATAAAAAAAACAACATATTACCGTTATCTTCACAATTAAGGCGATCGTGGCTGCCCACAAGTTCCTTTTTTTATTATTATCTGTGGATTTCTATGAGTTCTTGGGAAAGATAGCTGACTGCTTTTCCGTTGTCATTTCAGCGTTTTTTTTTATTTTTAGAATTATCCTTATTCTAGACGGGTTACCATAAAAGGCTAGACACCCCCGTCTACTTAGCGATTTATGACATACGGGAAGAAGTTGATGTTTTTTCCTAAGGGCATTTGAGCGAACTTGAACGCAACTGGCTTGACTGAAATGTGAACTCCGGTCGCCGATAGCAGATATACTAAACGCATATCTTTTTCAGCACTCAGTAATTGCTCGCCGTTTTTTCCACTATCCCAAAGACGGAACACTCCGAATAAATATCACCTCTAATATGGCACCAAATTCACGAACCAATGTAGTAATCCACTAGGCTAGTCTTGCGTTAAAATTCCTCAGCTCCTTCAGAACTAAAATATCACGAATTGTGTTCCTTTTGATGCGCAGATTACAATTTATTTTTAATCTCGCGTGAAAATATACGAGAAAAGCTATAACTAGATTACAGAAAGCTGTGAATAGAGCTACTCTGAATAAAACATATATATATATATATATATATATATATATATATATATATATATGTGTGTGTGTGTGTGTGTATATATATATATATATATATATATATATATATATATATATATATATATATATAATTAGATCCTCCTCCTCCCCTATATCTACGTCGATTTTCATTCGCTGACACGTTCATTCATCCAGTAAACATTTACTTTTCCAAGAAGGTAAATTCTGCACTTGATACAACCAGGAATCGGAAAGCTGAAGAATCAACCAGGATTTCTAGCAGACATCTTTAGTGTGAAGAATAATTGGCATGGCAATAATCATTGGCTGTGATGAAAATTGGCCCCCGGGCTATCTTGAACAACGTGCGCTCTTGTCTAGGTACTTGGAAAATTAGCGTTGTCCCCCTCCCCAAACCACACTATCACCTAGTGTAATTTTCAGCTTAGTTCGGCTTAGTTTGACATATGGCTACAAGTATAGAACACCTAGTGACGATCTAGCTAACAACTCACGGTTAACCATTCTCCCACCCCAATGGGCTCAAAATATTTACTAAATTTAGCTTAACACAAAGCCAAAAGTATAGGGCACCCAGTGAGAAACGATTGATCGATTTGTTTTTTATGAACTTATCAACTGTTATATAGCATACTTATAAACATTAATATTGTCATAAATATGTTGGACACTAAGTAAGTAGGGGTAACATGCTGTCTAAGTAGTCCACCACTAGCAGTGGTTTACCTACTTCACGCCGCTGGCGAGTATTGTATTTTATTGATGTTATAAAGATTACCATTTCATTTCTAACCTCCATTTTGGTTATTCCTCATTCAGTAACCCTTCCAAGGTTTTCAACACGATGAAAAGGCATTGGAATGTGATTTTACTATAAAAAGGCATTGGAAAGTTATTTTACTATATGTTTTATACAGTACCTATGAACACTAATGCCCCAATCCTCATAAATACGTTGGACACTATTGTAAGTGGGATGGGGATAAAAGGTTCATTAAGTAGTCCACCACTAGCAGTGGTTTACCTGCTTCACGCCGCTGGCGAGTATTGTATTTTGTTGATGTTATAAAGATTACAATTTCATTTCCAACCTCCGTTTTGGTCATTCCTCATTCAGTAACCTTTCTTAGGTTATGAATTATCAACCCTTTATGGGTTATTGAAAGCCGAAATATATTTACAATTAACCCAGAGCTTGGGGAAGAAAAGCGATGGATTCATACTTTTCCCAAAGGTATGTGCGCGCGAGTGACTGAAACGAACCGACTGTAATTCGAACACCGTTTTCCGGTTTCTCATCCCGAGTCGCTATCAATTACTCCATCTGGTTTTCGTTCCGCTCTCATCAGAGCTGGATCGAGAAATTAAAATACTTGAACACGACGGCTAATAAAACAGGAAGGAAATGATGACAGCAAACGCACATATATTAATAATATATTGATATGCGTATTTTTTACGTGCCGCTTCCCTTCGGGACATGGGCGATCGTGGCTATCCTATTTTTGTGGCCCTTTTCTCCCTTTGTCAAGGCTACCGTGCCGCCATTTACTCACCCAAGTACATCAAGTAGGTAGCTTACTGCCTTTCCCTATTTCTCTTCACTTGAATATGCCCTGTGGGGTGGTCAATCTGTTTCAGTCACTCCTTCCTCATTATGGTGATTTTCTAAGCATAGCTTAGATGTGACACAAGGCTGAAAGAATGCGGCGCCCAGTGAGGATCAAACTGACTATTAAATCGTAGTTGTTCGGGCGAATAAATCGTGATACCCATTACACTACCTCCTTTCTTATTCGCACCGTCCATAGAATTCTCACTAAGATTTCTGCTGTTTCAGCTTTCTCCTCGAAGATTGTCCAGCATTCACTGCCATATAAGAGATTGAATAAACACATATGCTATAAACAGAACGCTTCGAGAACAAACAACCATTTCTTTTGTTTACATTGTGATGAGCCACTCATATCATAGCAGCAGGAATTAGCCTCGTCTTCACGGAGATAAAAGCATGCTTGGCGGGAAATGAAACGTAGACAAATAACAGGAAAAGCATGGTAGATTTTATGCTAACTTCATACAATTTATTTATAATTTTTGTGTGTATTGGTGTGTGTATTTTTTAGGTTACAATTGTTTTATGGTACATGAGATAAAAAGGAGAATTTACTCCGTAGTATAGCAAGCAACATCACAGAGAGAAGTTGGATACGTGCTGCCCGTATCAAGGTTCGCAGTGAAGAGATTGAATTTAACGTCTTTTGGCGGGATGTACGTATTTCCGACAGTAACAGTTTTTGTTGCATGCTGGGAGTAACTTTATTATTTTTAACTTTTATTAAATTTATTTTATGCAACGTTTTTTCATGTTATTGTTTTATATTATTTTATTTATAATTTTCATTATTATTTTATATTTTATTTTTGTTTATTATTAGTAATAATAATAATAATAATAATAATAATAATAATAATAATAATAATAATAATAATAACACTAATAATAATAATAACACTAATAATAATAATAATAATAATAATAATAATAATAATATCCCTACAACATAAAGAATTGTGTCTCGATTTAATGAAAATTGTCTCAAAAAACTTCTTTTAGTTTTATAAAATCGAGCGCTGACGAGAGAGGAACGAAAACCTGTCAGATTTTCTAATATTTTTCGCATTTTCATTCATTGTAGTTGCAATTACAAACGCAAAAGGATGTATATCTGTT
This sequence comes from Acanthosepion esculentum, assembly GCA_964036315.1. NCBI lineage: Eukaryota > Metazoa > Mollusca > Cephalopoda > Sepiida > Sepiidae > Acanthosepion > Acanthosepion esculentum. The sequence goes on along the minus strand of OZ038504.1, from coordinate 36,367,191 downwards.
TTGTAGATTAAGCATTTAATAAAATACGCCAAAAAAACTGTTTGAACTTTTAGGTAAGCTTGATTTATTTGGTAAGTGTTATGGGATCTTACCTATAACGACAATGAACTCTTCCTGACACTATAAAGACTGCGCCTCTCAAGAGAGAACGGAAGTGTAACGAGTCTAGACAATAGTAGTTCACTCTAAACCAGACTGACTGTCATACTAACACCTTCAACTTCTTGTATTATATTTCTGTCGTAATATATCTTTGTTATTTTCTACTCTTGTGTTCGTGTTGTTCTTCCTTGGTCCTAACCTTGGACCATAACTGTGGTGCGAGGACATTGGGCCATAACAGTAAGGATATTAGAATAACAGATAATTTCTACTGGGAGCAAACCGACGACATAAGGATAGAAAATGAATTCTGCAAATACACAAAAATAGTAAGGGGCTCAGTGAGGCGATCTTTGGAGAATTAGAAGTCCCAGCAAAATTATTTTCGGCCATAATCTTAGTAATATTAAATATGAAGATGACACTGTTATGACGACAAATACAGAAGGGAAACTACAGTATCTCCTGCAGAAGGCAATAAAGGAAAGCGAGAAGAAATGAGTAATTATAAAATACAAGACAATGTATGTTTGTTAGCAAAAAAACTGTACAATTTGTGACTTATAAATTGGAGAAATCAAAATTAAACAAGTGTAAAAATTTAAATATCTGCAGGATATTTTAAAAGAAGACGAAAATGCAATACTGAAATCCGAAGACGACTTGAGATAGCGAAACATGCCATCCAAAAGCTAAGCAAAGTATTAAAAAAAAAAACAGGAAAATGTCATTAGAAGTAAAGAAAAGAGTACTGAACTGTTATGAAATAATGGCCTTCTTATATGGCAGTGAATGCTGAACAGTCTCGTCACAGATGAAGAAGAAACTTGAGGCAACAGAATTGTGGTTCTACAGAAGGATGCTGAGAATACTATGGACTGAATACGTGAGCAATGACGAAGTTTGAGAGAAAATGGAAACAAAAAGGACACTTATACTTTGCACCAGAAAGAGACAGGTGAAATTTCTAGGGCACATAGTCAGGAAAGAAGGCTTAGAAAATTTGACACTGACAGGACATATTAAAGAAACAAAGGTCAGTGAAGGGCAGCGATGACCCTACCTAACAAGCTTGTCTAGATGGTTGGCAAAACAGGGATTAGGAGAGATAGCATATATATAGTCAAGAAACTTAACTAAGGGCCACAAAGAATAAGAAATTGCTTGGTTTGATTGATTTCGTTTAGCGACACATCAAATCTAAATATTTTGTACATAATTTTTGGTGGGAGGTCGAGTAGGGAAGCGATAATAATAATGGTTTTCGTGATACTAATTAACTCATAGCGGGGACGGGAAAAGTGGATTCATGCCTTTCTCAAGGGTAATTGGGTGTAGATGGATACAAAGAACCCAAAGATAACTCGGTTCACCTATTAACAATTCCGCCACACGCACATCAAGACTTACAGTACCTGGCATTCTCTAGTGGTCATCCATATAGTTACTGACCAAGCTCGACGTTGCTTAACTTCGGTGATCGTACGGGAACCGTGTTTTCAATGTGATGTGACCGTAAGCTTAGGAAACTGTGGAGAGCCATGATCACCCACGTTCTGAAAGGAAACGGTACATAAACACCGAAGAATTTCTCTTCTTTCTTTTTTTTTTTTCAATCTCCATTTTTATTATATTTATGAATATGTTTATTTTTATAGGATAGATTACATCGTAAAGAAATGGAATTTACTCTCAATTGCTGATGAGATCAACTTCCATCTTTTTAAATAGATAAATAAGGATGAATAGAAATGTAGTGAGCTATTTCTTGACACGTTTTTCCCCCCACAAAACATTACTCATTAAAAATAACAATATGAAGCTAAGTGTAATTCAGCAGCTGTTACGAATTACTCGGGTGGTGTAGTAATGTTGGGGTCACCGCAATTTTAAGCGATAGGTGTATTTATAATTTGCCCAGTCGCACTGGGTTTTGCCACAGGCCTTAGAGTGTGCTCCCGGCGTTGGTGCAATTAAATGGTATTGTCTGGAAGGCGATTTACAAGTAACCATAATGATAAACAATGTCATAAAGATCTCCCGTTACGAATGATTAGAACACATTAAAATGAAAATGCCATTTTCCTAAAACGGCCCTTAACACATCAGAAAGTGAGCAATCACGATTCTCCAGCTTTTTTCCTGGTGCCCCGAATACACGAATTTAATAGTACTGCTAGATTTCTATCTGGATCCCACCCTTTTACTTTTTAAAATAGCTAAATGCAACCGCCACTTCTACTCTCACAGTTTCTTTTCTCGCACTTCTCACCCGTGGAACTCCCTTCCGTTTTCTTGCTTTCTTGATGACTACAATCTTCAACAATTTAAATGCAACGTCCGTCGCCATCTTGAATCGCATTCATCTTTTGTCCTCCCAATTCTTCAGACATCTCTGTCACTTTCATTCCCTCTAACCCCCTGCGTATTAGGCGTATTATCGCTTTGCTTGGGGTGAAATGATTTTAAAAAATGCACTTTGCGCGATTTCTGCCACTTTGGTAGATTACTTACTGTTTCCTTTCACTAATATTGCTTTCAGTGCGCCCTGTGAGTCTTAAATTCTCTTACCGTCTTTCCTAATTATGTGTTTCCTAAACTTCAACTATATGAACAGGAAATTGTGGAGAGCTATAATCGCCAACGTTCTAATGATTTCCTTACTGTTCCCATTTTCCTTAAATCTTCCTTATTTCTCAGACGTTCTGTCCATGGCATTCTTGGCATTGGTCGTTTAATCTAATTGTATTTTGGTAGGTACTGAAAGGAACTTAAAAGAACTCCTAAAGACCGTAGTGAAGGAAAGCCAGAATAAAGGACTAAACATCAATTACAAGAATACAGATTGCACGCTTGTCAGCAAAAGGGACATCCCAACATGCAAATTACACATTGGAGATAGCGAAATCAAACAGGTGCAACAACTTAGATATCTTGGAAGCCTATCAATGGAGGTCGGAAAGTGCGACACAGAAACCCAAAGACGCATTAGGATAACCAAAGATGACTTTCAAAATGTAAGCAATGTATTAAGAGACAGAAAAATATCGTTAGAAACAAAGAAAAGGGTACTGAACTGTTATGTAATATTAGTCCTCCTATATGGTATTGAATGCTAGACAATCTCCCCACAGATGCAGAAGACACTTGAAACAACAGAAATATGATTCTACAGAAGACCATGGAACGAAAATATGGCAACACAAAAGACAGTTGTGCTTAACACCAGGAAGAGACAGTTGAAATTTTGGGGTTACATAATGAGGAATGTGGGCTTTGATACGCACAGGAAATATCGAAGGATAGACGGCCAGAGGAAAGCAACGCACATCCTACCTGGCGGGCTTAAGGTAATGGATGACGGAACAGGGTTGTGGAGAGATGGCAGAAAGACAAAGGTTATTAAGAGCTACAAAGAAAAAAAGAATTATTGAGGACCATGTCCAACAACGTCCTGAAACGGTATGTCGTAGAAACCCGCGGTTTTTGTATGGTGTTTCTTGAATTGTTTATCATATGTGAACCCGTGCACACCTCAAATACACCACAAGTCACAACCTTCTAAATTCCATATGCGGTAAGGTTTGGATTGTTTGCGTTAAAAAGTTTTCCTTATATCATTTTTGGAATAGTAAATAGATTTAAAAAAAAAAAAGAAAAAAAAAAGGAAATTTATAAAAAAATTCAAGTTAGTTTTTCTCTCTTTATAGCTCTTTGTATTTGTAAGGAGGATACTACCTGTCAGGGATTCTTTATTGAGCTTGTGATGCGTTTCATAAATTCAAAGAAATGTCCGTAAGTAGATGCCAGTGACACTTCAATGTTTTTTTTCTTTTTGCAGATAGAGGGTTTTAGCTATTTATAGACTTTTTAAATAGCATCAGTGGTTCTTCTGTGGCATGAAATACCTTTGAATTGAGACATTAGAGGGTTTTTTTCTCATTTAAATTAAACACACACAAATACTGAAGCACACATACATGTCCAATCACACAAAAAACTTATGTATACGGAAGTTACAATATAGAAATCTATATATGGAAATAGTGGATAAGTGAATAAAAAACTGGAAAAAGTACTCATAAGTTCCTCCATCGAAAGAACTTCAAAGTAATAATGGTTTTATGGATGGGTTCATATGTATATAAGAATTTTATCGATGGAGACAGATAAATAAATAAATATATATATATAGATAGATAGATAGATAGATAGATAGATAGATATCATTCTCTTGGTGCATAGGGTTGGTTGAAATGTAAGTTCTTCTTACATGGGTTTAATAATAGTGGAGAGAAAAATATGCGTTCAGTAAAATGGCGGCATCTTTTCTGTTAATTTTCCCCAATGGCGGCATCTTTTCTGTTAATTTTCATCGCAAAGTAAAAAAAAATGTATCTACTAAATTTCACACCAAATTTTCCCAGGGCAAGGCCCTTCCATTGCACTCCGTTTGTGCTGAGCTTTGCGATCGCCCCAAATGAGGTCCTTTCTAAGTGTGGGGTCCGCATTCGTACTCACCCCGATATGCAAGCCAAAAACATTTTTTTTAATTGTAAAAAATTCCTTTAAGTACTTCGAAGATCATCTGTACTTACGCAATATGAATAACTCCCTGATTTTTGGTAATGTTTCATTGCGAGAGTTGGAGCTGTTGTGATGCAAGCTAAACAAACTTTGATTTAAAATTTATAATTTCAAAAGAGTGTCAAGAACTTGATAAAAATCAAACCAACTTTGATTCAAAAATCATAATTTCTTTGGGTGAATTAATATTTGCGATAAGTAACTTTACATTATTTGGGGTGGATTAACAGCAAAAATCCAAAAGATCTACGTTCTTTTCAATCTATTGTATTTTAGCATTCTGCTTCCATTTGATTGTATTATATTATTATTATTTTCGATTCGGCGAATACTATTGGTCGAAAAAGATTTCAATGCATTTTCTAGGTAATACTTTCTTTCGACGGCAAATTTTGTACAAACTGAACACCAAAGTGAACCACAGAAGCCTTGAATAATTCTCCGATTTCTGATTGGCTAATATATGTGAAAGATGTTACAACTCCTACGCAATTGTGTTCAAAGTCAATTTACCGCCAAAATCTCGTTATGTGTTCTCGAGCCTACCAAGTGATTCACATTAATTATAAATTCTTTGACACATCTTCGTTCTTCCTCTTTTCTCTTGCCTTCTCTCACATACCAGATGTAGTTCAGTAGAGAGGCCGTGTTTCTCCATGACACACACACACACACACGCGCATACTTACATAGGATCATCGCATATCTACGCACATCTACGAACATCTACGAAGATTCATTCCTTCAACCACAGTGACAGAAACTCTTAACGTAACATTTTGAGTCACACCCACGCACGTTCTTTTTTTCATTACCTTCAAACATTTTAATTCTCTTGCAAGTAACAACACATCTTACTAAAGTTCTCCAAACTCACACACTTTTTAATACACATCACAGTTTATCAACAAGAAAATTTTCCTCACTCAAAATTCCAAGGACAAGTAAATTTCAGCATTTCAAACACAACGGAATTATTGTCTGTACAATTGTCGTTATATATATATATATATATATATATATATATATATATATATATATATATATATATATATATATATATATATAAGAAAGAAAGAACAGTAAGATATATAACCGGTGTTCTTATTGATATTTTTTATTTTTATTTTTACAAAATAGTGCTCAATGTAAATTTACAGAGCATAAATATTATAAATTAAATTATTTAAAATATGGTTTCTTCGCTACACAGTAATAACCATGTTTCAAAAACTAAAGTTAAAAACTTATATAATTAAATTGGAAGTTTTTAGCTTCAGTATTTGAAACATGGTTATTACTGTGTAGCGAAGAAACCATATTTTAAATCAGTTAATATATATATATATATATATATATATATATATATATATATATATATATATTCCATTTATTTATGCAACTTCTCTTGTTGAATGTTTCTTCTTATTGTTTCATATTTTGTGTTATTTTGTGTAAATATAAATTAGTTAGGACACTGCCACTGCAGTATACTATTGGATCGATGCATTGTTTTGGGGAATACGTAAATAATACATCGATGCAACAGCAAAAATAGAGTCCAGATCATTGAAACCGTTTATATCTGGCACAAATGACTAGGCATTAATAAATAATAAAATATTACAATCACCCACTTAGCATTCTCCATCGCTTATTAAAACAAAAAAACACAAAAAGAAAAACAAAGACACACCATCACTCACGTTCTTCGCTAATTTCCGTGAGACGCGCCGATCGGGACTTCCGGCGTTTATGATTTGTTCCATAAAATTGAAATATAACGTTGGACTAAATTCGATACTTACAACTATTACCACCATTTTCATAATACCTTAATTACACATCCTTGGGAATGACTGAAGAGAGTTGAAAACATGGACACGGCCATTATAACGGTTTTGGAAATATATGTATATGTGTGTTTGCTTAGAATACACACACACACACGTATATATATATATATATATATATATATATATATATATATATATATATATATTAAAAAGAAGAGAGGTACCGTAAACGTTTTTGGTTGTAATGTGGATTTTAAAAAAATATTATTCTTTATTTTTCATAATTTTACAACACGTGTTTCTGGTCTCGCGACCGTCTTCAGCTAAAGGGTGGAGATTTCCACATATTATTAAAAATAATTAATTTTTTTATTAATTATTTTTAATAATATGTGGAAATCTCCACCCTCTACCTGAAGACGGTCGCGAGACCAGAAACACGTGTTGTAAAATTATGAAAAATAAAGAATAATATTTTTTTTAAATCCACATTACAACCCAAAAAGTTTACGGTACCTATCTTCATTTTAATTTACACACTTTTCTCTCGTTGGAACCATTATAACCTCTTCATTATATATATATATATATATATATATATATATATATATATATATATATATATATATATATATATCTCAAAGTGTAGGAGAACGAACAGTAAGATTACAGCATTTAGAACATTAATTTAAAAACTGTGCTCAATACAAAAAGTAGGGCCGTAAATATTTATTTATCTTATGCAGTATTACACGAGAACATGCACATATCCACTACAAAATTGTACATTTTTGATTCAACGTCAAAAAAAGGAAAACCTTTTTTAGACGTCGCATCAGGTGAGGAATCACGGTGTACAAAAATGTACTGTTTTGTAGGGGATATTTGCATGTTCTAATGTAACACTGCATAAGATATATATATATATATACATGATAGAAAGATTTGATAATTATAATTCATTGAGTCTGAAAGAAACCTCAACAGAATGCAGAAAGCACTAGACGGCCGTTTCGCCCTATATGTGGGACTCATCAGCAGTGCGCATCCAAACCGAGAATTGAAACCCTGACAGTTAGGCTGTCAAGCAAACGTCATACCAACTGTTCCAACAGGCCTCAGTGACGAATAGGTAGCAAATCAGACTCAATATAGCTTATTGAGCTATATACATTTTCTGTCGATTAATTTTAATGATCGACTTTTCCAAATTACTAATAATCCTTCACAGACAAGGTGGAAATTCCGTCCGTAGTTAATTTCGGAAGAGAAGTACAAAACATATGGTCCAAGGTTTCGACTTTCATAAGTCATCATCAGGGTAGGTAGAGACAGTTGGTGAGTTTCATAGAAATAGTCCGTATTGTGACGTAGACAAAGTGTTTTGTGACGTAGGCGAGAATTAGCGTGTGTGTGTGTGTTTTTTTTTTATACAAACATTTGAGGATGCGGGCTCCTAAGTTATAAAGATTATTATGCTTTTATTAATTGGTGGTTGATTTTGTTGTATGAGTATTGCTTCTGGTGCATTGTGCTATTATTATCAAGAATTATGAGATTAGCGCACTCTCAGTGCATTTTCTTCTTAGTAAAATATGTTCTATCCTAATTAGACTGTAATTAATTAAGTTGAAATTGTTGTCAGATGTATTAAGGTGAACTACGAGTGTGTTTATGTTCCTTTTTTTAAATGAAATATATTAAATATGTTTGTTCCTGAATTTTATGGCATTTTATTGGTTGTTTTTTATGCTTAACGCTTCTAGTATTTGTAATTTTTACTGTTTATGTGATATAATATTCGTGTGTTATTGGTAAGAATTTATCGTATTTGTGTTTTTTTTTGTGTGTTCGTTAGTGATATGTGATTTAATTTAGTTATTATCCGATAAATGGCAAGTTAACCGGCAGAATGATGCAGTAGTTGTTTAACTAATGTCTGTGTTATTTAAACTGTTATAATTAGAGTGACACTCTATAAGTGGGTAAGTGAATCCCTAGACAATGTTTGTTGAAGTTGAAGTTCATTGAATTTTGTTGAAGTTTTGATTATACTACTACTAGTAGTCGAAAATTAATCATGTTTTTGCTGTGTTGGTTGGTGATATGCGATGCGATTTAACTGATAAACGGCAAGTTAATCGGTGGGTTAATGTAGTGGTTGTGTAACCAAGTGTTGTATGAATTATTATTATTATTATTAGAGAAACATGCTCCAAGAGGATAAGCGAATGTATAAACAACATTTGTTTACTCAAGTTTCCTAAATATTTTTCCTAATATCTTTTCATACAATTGTGTGTGTCTGTTGATATCTTTATTCTTTTTACTATGAAATACTTTTCGACTTTTGTTGACAAGGAAGAAAATTAAAAGAAATTTCATCCATTCTATTTTTGAATATAGTAAAATACATTTTACACTCATAAATGTGGAAAATCTTAAAGAGTTGTGAATTTCTCAGTATCTTGGGTGTGTTTTTCTTTAAGCAAAATTATATGTGATTATTCTGTGGTTTATCTCTTAGAGGCGGTGCCTGTCTTTTCAGACATCCCAAGAGTTGTTCATTATTGACGCTGAACTCTCTAGAGATTAAAACACACCGAACAGTCTGATAGATCACAGACAATGATGGAATTTAGAAGGAGAAGAAGAACATATTTCTCTGGAAAGAATATATATAATGGAACGAATATATATATATATATATATATATATATATATATATATATATATATATATATATATATATATATATATATAATTCTTTTAAATTTTTCATTTTTTTATTTTTCATCTTCTTATTTTTTCGGGGAATATGTTTCTATGTTTTAATTTTAAAAAAATAAACAGTCCCAAAACAAATTAGCTTTTTAATCATTTTTCCCCTATGGAATACTGTGGTATTGTTCTGGGGGTCTAATTGATAACCTAAAGGGGATACTTAACCATGGGATCACCATTATCGCCAGTAATGACAAACAGATTTATGGAAAACGTAGTGCTTAATTAGAAAGAAAGAAAGAATCAAACAAACAAACAAAAAAGATAGACGGACGGACGGACGGACGGACGGACGGACGGACGGAGAGACAGACAGATAGATAGATAGATAGATAGATAGATAGATAGATAGATAGATAGATATGAACATACTAAAATAGACAGGTACATGGAAAATTATGTTTAGCTCTTCTAATATCCTAATTATTTCATATTTAATACGAAATGGAAAGCTCATCAAATATCGTATATTCTCGGGTATCATGCGACTTTTGAAGACCTAATTTTGATGCTAATTTTAAGGAGGTCGCATCATACACGATATATAAAATTAGTGTAATTACTGCTTGCCCTGACTATGCCATTGACCAAACTATATACCCAGTTACTGTAGTAAAATTAGCTTTAAGTGTTCAAAAGTCGCATGATACGCGAATATATACGGTATAGAAAAATATGAAAACCAAACGTCATAATTAAACTTAATAGAACTAGGCAACATTATGCTGCCTACCAATCCAAGTACGACTGCAATTGAAAAGAATTTATCTAAACTAAATATAAAATGTGTTACAACTACACCTAAAAAATAAAAGACTTAATACAAAATAACAGGCACCGAAGAGCTGAAGCACGGATTTTCATTATAGACTATAGTGAAGTCACAAGAAACATATTGGTAAGACTTATAGGAGTTTAACCCTTTGAGCCCTGCATTCCTGAACAATTTTAACCCTTCTGTCTGAGATCTTGAGTCAAAATTCGCAAATAATTGGTATGTAACGTTTCACGGAAGATATAAAAAGAGTTACAAGTGTTTATCCCCCGTTCAGACAGTGGCTGGGCATTAAGTCATTTTTCTTTACCACTGTTCAACCAGTGGCTGGACATTAAATCATTTTTCTTTACCACTGTTCAACCAATGGCTGGAAATTACGTCACTTTTCTTTACCACTGTTCAACCAGTGGCTGGACATTAAGTCATTTTTCTTTACCACTGTTCAACCAATGGCTGGACATTAAGTCATTTTTCTTTACCACTGTTCAACCGGTGGCTGGGCATTACGTCATTTTTCTTTACCACTGTTCGACCACTGGCTGGATATTACGTCATTTTTCTTTACCACTGTTCAACCAGTGGCTGGGCATTACATCATTTTTCTTTACCACTGTTCAACCAGTGGCTGGGGATTACGTCATTTTTCTTTACCACTGTTCAACCAATGGCTGGACATTAAGTCATTTTTCTTTACCACTGTTCAACCGGTGGCTGGGCATTACGTCATTTTTCTTTACCACTGTTCAACCAGTGGCTGGGGATTACGTCATTTTTCTTTACCACTGTTCAACCAATGGCTGGACATTAAGTCATTTTTCTTTACCACTGTTCAACCGGTGGCTGGGCATTACGTCATTTTTCTCTGCCACAGGTAAAGCGGTCGTCAGGGCTGAAAGGGTTAAAGAAAATATTAAAAGTGATATTTTACAAAATAACGCACTCAATACATTTGTAGTTCATTGTATTTTACTATAATTTCAATTTATTTTTTTTTAAAAAGCCACTTTAATTAAAAGTGAGAGCAATTTACTAAGACAAAAATATATAGAAAGTGCACTGACTTCTTCCATGGGAAATTTGCGTCCAGCTTTCTACAACATTTCCCCTTCATTAACTATATTCTGCCAAACTTTTAAAGATCACATTCACAATCTCCACTCTTTTCCTCAGTCGTCATCTGGATTTACGACCATATCATGTTGAAAGTGATATTTTACAAAATAACGCACTCAATACATTTGTAGTTCATTGTATTTTACTATAATTTCAATTTATTTTTTTTTAAAAAGCCACTTTAATTAAAAGTGAGAGCAATTTACTAAGACAAAAATATATAGAAAGTGCACTGACTTCTTCCATGGGAAATTTGCGTCCAGCTTTCTACAACATTTCCCCTTCATTAACTATATTCTGCCAAACTTTTAAAGATCACATTCACAATCTCCACTCTTTTCCTCAGTCGTCATCTGGGTTTACGACCATATCATGTTGAAACACAGGTTCCCATACGAAGTTAAACAACGTCGAACCTGGTCATTACTTAGATGGGTGACCGCTTGTGAATACCAGGTGCTGTAAGCTTGGATGTGCAGGTGGTGTAACTGATAACGTCACTGGAACGGAAATCGGAGAGCCAAGTTCCAATTCCAGTCGGGTTCGTTATATTTATTTACGCAGAAATAGTCATGAGAAAGTTGACCTCTTCTCTCTCCAGCTATAGGTTAATTAGTAGGATTTATCAATAAATTAGTATCATCTGCAAAAGAAATTCTTAGAATCTAAAAAATAATTTCTAGCTTTAAATTATGGGAACATTGTTATTATTATAAATAAAAATGAAATATATAATAATAATAATAATAATAATAATAATAATAATAATAATAATAATAATAATAATAATAATAATAATGAAAATTATAAATAAAATAAAATCTAAGCCTTCTTTAAAATTAATTAAAAAAATAAAAAATGATAATAATAAAATTACTCCCAGCGTGCAACAGGGACTGCTTCTGCCGGAAATACGGACATTTCGCCAAGAGACGTGAGATTCAATCTCTTCGCCTAAGGACTGTCGGGATGACAATACGTGTTTAACCCCCCCCCCTTGTGATAGTACTTGTGATATTACAGATTGACTTACTCCCTTTTATAACATGAATCTTATGGCAATTGTAATGTAAAACGCACACGCAAATACATAAATAAAATTGTATGAAATTACCATACCATAGAATACGCCGACAGCACCTCTGCAGAGGGGGTAATACTCCCCCCAATGGGGCGTCCTGGGTATGACGATAAACTATGTCCAACAGCAAGGCCTCTGATAAGGAGGTTTTGAGGAGCGTGGAACCACCTCTTAATTGCTGGTGTTCCTAGGTCCACCCTGACCTGGGGTGGTAGCACCTGTTAGGGTCCCAGCTATGGGCAAATAGTTAACCCTGAAACTGAGGTAAAAAGCATTATAAAAGTGTAAAAATAGGTTTTAATACCAGAAATACTTTGTAAAAAAATTATTACCAGGAATAAATTTTTGAATAAAAAAACTATTACTAACAATATATTTTTTTTTTTAAATATTACCAGCAATACGTTTTGGGTTAAAAAAAATATTACCAGAAATACATGTGATTGTACTCAAAAATATGAGTAATTGAAAAATGGTTCATATATATCTGTATACATACACACCTTTTTTTTACCAAACTATCGCTATGAATCTATTTCAAAAATTTTGTTGGCATTAAATGACCCACTGAGGTTGATATGACATAAAACAACCAACCAACTAAACTTATGAACACACGGTGTG
>OZ038504.1:36266826-36351826 GCA_964036315.1 Acanthosepion esculentum | reverse complement strand
GAAGTGTTATGTTTAACAATGGTAGGATAATCATATCGTGAGCAGGCAGATATGATTTTTATACGCTACCACCTGAATGGTAATGGACGCGAGGCTGCACGGCTGTATCTTATTACGTTTCCAGACCGAAGGCAGCCGATTCATTCAACCTCTGCTGCTGTTTATCCCCGCGTTACTGAGACAGGATCCCTGACAACACAGACTCTGTGGTAATATGTATTTTGGGATTGTATCTTCGATTGTACTTTTTACAGCGTCTACCATAAAATTTAAACTTATTCGTATGTCGGGTACCATATAACTTATAGATAGGTTTAATTGAACAAAACCACATATTTTTCCCTTAAAAGGGTAGCCATTTCTTGGTCGGGGGGCAAGACCTCATCAAAAGAATCGTTGGCGACTAGTATAATATTAACGAGAATCGCGGGTTAATACACGAACTGGGAAGAAACGAGGAGCTATTATTGAAATACAATTTAATTTTAAAAAGAGGTGAAAGAAAGAGAAAGGAAATGCAACAAAAAAAAACATAATAAACAGTTCCAGTGAGTTTTAAAAAGAAAATATAGACTCACAGGCCTCGCAGTAAAGAAAGAGAATGAAAAAATTTCTCTTTTTGTCGGCACAAAGATGGTCAGTATAATTTAATGTATGCTACCCCTAAAGTGTGCAGATGCTTTGCCGACCTGCTTTGCCTAAAATGGAAAACCACTGTGTATTTATAAGCACAATCTGGATTATCTAAGAGGAGTTAATCCTTTTTATTTCCTCCTCTTTTTAATATTAAATTGTATTTTAATCATGGTTCCTTGTTTCCTCCCAGTTTGTCTATTGTCCAGCAATTCTTCTTCGTATTATACTAGTCACCAATGATTTTTCTGATGAGGTGCTGACCAAAAAATATGCAGTTTTGTCTGTTTAAAACTATCTATAAATTTTGTGGTATCAGACATTTATTTAAACACACACACACACACACACACACACACACACACACACACACACACACACACACATATATATATATATATATATATATATATATATATATATATGATGAAAAATATGGAAAAGACAAGACAAAATCCGAATATGCCAGTTTACAGTTTTAATGTTGTTTTACTGTCGACGTCAGACGTTTCGGTCTAGTAGACCATCTTCAGGACACGGTTATTAGAAACATACTTAAGATTAGACGATATTTAAGTCAACATGAAAAGACGATAGACACAAGACTAATCAGAAACAGAACAACTTTTTCATCATACCGTCGGATCTACATCCACATATTTGCTTACATATATATATATATATATATATATATATATATATATATATATATATATATATATATATATATATTGTGAATTTTCCTCATGGTGAACTTTTCTCATGATGAAGTTTCCTCACGGTGAACATTCATCATGCTGAACTTTCCTCATTACACACTTTCTTTATGGTGAACTTTTCTCATAGTGAACTTTCCTCACAGGGAAATTTCCTATTTGTGAACTTTTCTCAGCAAACCTTCTTCATGATTAAAATACAATTTAATATTAAAAAGGAGGAAGAAATGGCAAAAAAAAACAGAATAAACAGTTCTAGTGAGTTTTTAAAAAAAATAGAGACTCACAGGTCTCCCAGTAAAGAAAGAGAATGAATAAATTTCTCTTTCTCTCGGCACAAAGATGGTTGCTGTAATATAATGTAGGATACCTCTAAAGTGTGCAGATGCTTTGCTGACCATGCTTTGCCCAAAATGAAAAACCACAAATCTGTGTATTTATATACGCAATCCGGATTATTTAAGAGGTGTTGACCTATCGCGGAATCCTGTGCAGTAATCATATAACATCGTTCACATTGAGAAGATATTACATATATAGCTATATAAAATATTACATACATATACCTATATAAGATATTACTGTAAAACTGTTCTGTCAAAATACATTTGGAAAATTAAAGATGAAAAGAAATATCAACCAAAAATAAGATGGAATATAATAAAAAAGAGTTACACAGGGTGCAAGAAATATTGGCGACACTGATGCTTCCATAAGCAGGTTCTCTATTAAATAATCATATATATATACTTTCTTTTAGTATCTCAAGTTAAGTATTGTGGGCGTTCACTTACATCATAGCAGCAGAAATTGGCCTCAGGTTCACGGAGATAAAAACATACTTGACAGGAAATAAAACGTACACAAATAACAGGGAAAGCATGGTAAATTGTATGTAAATTTCATACAATTTATTTATATTTTTGTGTGTATTTTTAGGTTACAATTGTTTAAAAATTGCAGATATGGGGACTTGTTAGGACTTCCATAGAGACAATGGGGTACGATGGTGAATGTAGTACGAAAGGTAAGTGTTGTAACGTAGGGAAGGTTACCGAATAGAATAATCACACGAAGGTTGGTAATGAACAATAATACTTAGGACAAGAACAGTTCATATAAGATTCGCCAGTGGCGCGTAGAAGTAGTCAATTGCTAGAAGTGAGTCAAGTGAATTCCATAATGAATCTCCAAATCTAGGATATCTACCAACCGTCCCACGCGATCAAATGTGGCACAAGGCCGAATTTAACGTGGGATAGCGAGCCCGTAGGCTCGGCAAATATTACCCGTAGACCCCGCTTAAAACGGGGTCGGGTAGCTGTTTCCTGAGACAAGACGCTGCCATTCGACATAGCCTTGTCTGGGGATCCTGTCTGCGCGGAGGCAGAGAGTTTGACCAGCACAGCTGGAGTCGAATCTTCAACTGCAGACCAACATACAGTATTTACTACTGAATTTATGTGAATGGGAACCGTAGGTATGCTACAACAGTAAATAAGAATGCGTTGTTTTAGTGTTTGGAATATTGTGGTATGTTTTGGTCAGTGGCTAACTAAGTTTAAAGTTAAGAGAGATGAAGACTGCCCTTTTCCTCCACTCCCCATTTTGGCCTTGTACCACATTTTGTAAATAATTGCAAATAAATATCGCTCTTCGCTATGCTACATAGACTTTATGAATTTAAACGCAGTACTGGAATGGCGGAAGGTTATCCTCAACTCGCAGTTGAATGGGTTAGATACAACCGTAAGTTCTATGCTAACAGTTCATTTTCTCACACTTCTCACTTGTGGAACTCTCTTCTGGCACCACCGTTTCGAGCCAACTTTGATCTTCAAAAATTTAAATGAATTATCAGTGGTTATCATCTACTGCCTTCTTGATTACTCTTCTATTATTCTCGCCCCTTGCTTAATAATGCTTTTTTTTCTTATTCTTTTCACACTCAGTAACCCCTTGTGTCTTAATGGTTTTACTACCTTTACATGATTAAAAAAAATATACATATGTTTGTGTGTATCTGTCTATAGGTACATATGTGTGATTATTAAACTTTTGGCATAGTAAACACAATTTGTTTACCATGGCTTTCCAATTCAGAAAACTGTTCATTTACAAAACTTTCACCACGAGGAAGATACTAAATCTGAAACTGCACTTTTACCAAGATTTTCAGAGTGAATGATTCTCACTATTTACATTATTCGGACTAGTATCCTCATCACAACGTTTCGGCCGTTGTACACTCCGGCCTTCTTCATGTGGTTGGAAGGCCGGATCGTATAACGGTCGAAACGTTGTGATAAACATGGCGACAGAGATGAGGAGAATAGTCCAAATAATGTAACTTGTGTACATAATACTTCATCTCAGAAATACAGTGAATGATTCTATTCACATTGGCCATAAACCATAATAAGTCAACACACTAATTCTGCATCGTGCCAACTATCTCTTCCATCATGCAGTCACACGCCTGGTACCATCATGTCTACAACAATGTATTATCGTGAGGGAAAAAAAATTATCAATACTCGCAGGTCAGCAACTTACATTTTTGTTTCTTTCTGCCCTTATTTTTTTTTTTTTTTTTTCAGTTCAATGAAAAAGTCAAGCACCACTTTAATCTAACTTTTTAGGGAAAGACTCCAGGCAATAAAAAGAACTCTAATTCTTTTATCGAGTTTTTGCCATTTTTCGAGAAAGAATAGATCTTTTTCAAATCGACCACAAACCTGACAGTTGGAGTACCATCTAAACAATCAAGAAGAGCCGTATTCTTTCTCATAGCTTCGTAGTAGTGGGCCAACATCTTCAAGGCACTAATAATCAATGCTAGAACATAAGGATTATTTTCCTTTTTGCAACATAAGTAGGCTTATTCTTCTATATGACATGTCCCTTCAGGACGTTTGCGATCACAACCCTCCACAATTTCCTTTCATTTGTAGTTGTTAACAAATTATTGTCTTTTTGTTATCTCTCCTAAACCTTGCTCCGCCAACTATTTACTCAAACTTTCTGTGTAGGTTATACATTGTTTTCCTCTGTAACCTCTTGCCTTAGGTTTGGTTTGGTTTGTTTTACGACATATCAACTTCAATTGATCATTTAATGCCGACAAGATTTTTATTGCTGATAATATTTTTTTTACAAAGTATTTCTTGTATTAAAACCTATTTTTACACTTTCATAGTATTTTGACACTGGTTTGGGGGTTAACTATTTGCCCATAGCTGGGAGCCTAACAGGTGCTACCACTCCGGGTCAGGGTGGACCTGGGAACACCAACAATGAAGAGGCGGTTCCACGCTCCCAAAAGCCTCCCGATCAGAGGCCTTACTGTTGGACGTAGTTTGTCATGTTACCCCGGACACGGATGTAGTTTATCGTCATACTCAGGACGGCCTTTCGCCTTCAATCTGTCCTGTGAGTATCAAATTTTTCAAACCCTCTTTCTTCTTCTATGTGTCGTCTTCCTTTAGGACGTTGGCGATTATGGCTCCCCCACACTTTCCTGTCCTTTGTAGCTGATAAAATGTTGTCTTTTTGTTATCTCTCCAAAACCTTCCTTCGCCATCCATTAACTCCATCTCTCTAGGTTACACGTTGCATTTTTCTGTCCGTCTAGTCTTCACTATATCCTGTGAGTATCAAATTTTCCAAGCCCTCTATCTGCCTTATGTACCCGAGAAATTTCAACTAACTCTTCCACCAATTACACTTAAACCACAGCTGAAAGTTCAACAGACACCCCCTTGCTTTTTCTTTCTCTCTTTGGCTCACTCTTTCTCTTTCTGTACATTTTGTTTTGCCTTCTTCATACAAATATACAGACATTTTATTCAAACTCAGACATATGAAAAGAAAATTTCTTTCAGGCAAAACCTTTCTTTTAGTATCTCAAATTCACGGAGATAAAAGCATACTCGACAGGAAATAAAACGTACACAAATAACAGGGAAAGCATGGTAAATTGTATGTTAATTTCATACAATTTATTTATATTTTTGTGTGTATTTCTAGGTTACACTTGTTTTATGCTACACAGGATAAAAGGGAGAATTTACTCCGTAGTATTACAAGCCATATCATCAAGAAAAGTCTGACACGTGTTTCCCATACCAAGGTTGGTGGTGAAGAGATTGAATTTAACATTTTGGGCGGGATGTCCATATTTCCCGCAAGAACAGTTTTTGTTGCATGCTGGGAGTATTTTTATTATTTTTAATTTTTATTTAATTTATTTTATACAACGTTTATATGTTATTCTTTTATTTTATTTTATTTATAATTTTCATTATTACTATTTTATATTTTATTATATTTATTTATAATAATAATATCCCTACAGTATAAGTGTCTTTTTTGTTTACTTTTTCTCTAAAACTTTCTCATTGCTCACATGTATGGAATCAGCATAGTATTCTCAGCATCCTTCTGTAGAACCGCATTTCTGTTGCTTCAAGCCTCTTCCTCATCTGGGAGGATATTTGGCCAGGCTTCACTGCCATATAGGAAGACTGATATTACATTACAGTTCAGTACTTTTTTCTCTGAATTTAACAAAATTTTTCTATTTCTTAATTCTTTGCTTAGCTTTTGGAAGGCATATTTCACTATCCCAATGCACCTTCATATTTCAGTGTCATGTTCCCATCCTCTGTTCATACACTTCATAGATATTTAAATTGTTGTACTTATTTGATTTTGGTATCTCCAGTTTGTAATTTGAACCTGGAAATATTAAAATGTGCAGTGTAGTCATGTTCTCACATATTGCTTCACAGGAAAGGACTTTTGTCACATTCGATTTTGTAAATTTCAAAATCAGATTCATTGAAACCTTTTTTCTGCATAGCTAGTATAGAACCATATCATATGACAAAGTGGAAAAATAATGCGTCATTCTATTTTGCTAATGAGAAATCCTATGTCTTGAGTATCTTAAAAGAAATATAAACTGGTTGGCAATGAAAGATTCAATAGATGCACTAACTTTCAACAGTATTCTGCTTTAGCTACCAGTGACTTCAAAGGAGCTGTCTTCAGTTGTCTAACCCACTTCCACCAGTTACACCTAAGGCCACAGCTGAAAGTTCAACAGACTTCTCTCTCTCTCTCTCGCTTTCTCTCTCTCTCTCTCGCTTTCTCTCTCTCTCTCTCTCTAAGTAAATCCCTTTCTCTTTTTTCCATACACATAGATTCAGTCATTTAATTCAAACTCAGACATATGGTAAGAAAAATTCTCTCACACAAAACCTTTCTTTATCAACAAACTTTAAATTACACCAACTTCCTTTCCTTTTTAGTATCTTGACTGTTTTGTTTGAACCATACATATAAAATTATTGTTATCATTATATTATTAACACATATGAGTTCCAAATAAATTTATTTTGAAACGGTAAATATTTTCTACCAAATTTTCTACCAAATTAGACTCAGGGTTAATCTAAATTCACCTCTAAATAAAAAAAATATTCACCTACCTTTTGGGATTTTCCTAATTCTGCAAAGGTTTTGAGAAAGAATGGAAAAAATATGACAGTATTTACATTAGTCGGACTATTGTCCTCATCTTTGTCGCCATATTTGTCACAACGTTTCGGCCATTGTACGCTCCGGCCTTCTTCAGGTGGTTGGAATTTCGAACCGAACCCTTTATTTCGATCACCGGGGTAGACTGTTCTAATTCCATGAGCCATGTTTGATGGATGTCAGTTATCACTTATCTCCTGCTAATTTTCAGGCAGTGGAGAACTTTCAGAGGGAAAATTAGCAGGAGATAACTGATAACTGACATCCATCAAACATGGCTCATGGAACTAGAACAGTCTACCCCAGTGATCGAAATAAAGGGTTCGGTTCGAAATTCCAACCACCTGAAGAAAGCCGGAGCGTACAACGGCCGAAACGTTGTGACAAATATGGCGACAAAGATGAGGACAATAGTCCGACTAATGTAAATACTGTACATAATACCTCATCTCAGAAATATAGATAGACTCTGAAAAATATGACAGTTGTATAGAATGTAAGGTCACTCTCTTAAATTTTGTTTGCATGAAAAATATTCCAAGAATTGACCAAGTGCACAAAAATAGAAAAGGGTCATAAGACAAGGATGCATTGTCTCACCAGAACCTATACAGCAACGTAATCCTAAGAAAACTCAAAGTCCTACCGAGATGTTTTGTTGGTTGATTTTGTTTAGTAGCATATCAACCTGTATGGGTGATTTAATGCTGAAATCTAAATATTTTGAACAATTTTCTGGCTTCATCTAAATATATTTCGCCCACAAATGTATGCCTTCAACTACAGATAAAATATATTTTTAGTCATTTTTCTATAAAATGTATTGTTCTACTATAAAATAAATTGTTATTCATTTCATTTTGCATTAAAAATGTATTGTTGGTAATGTTACTACAAATAGATATTGTTGGTAATGTTACTATAAATAGATATTTTTGGTAATGTTACTATAAATAGATATTGTTGGTAATGTTACTATAAATAGATATTGTTGGTAATGTTACTATAAATAGATATTGTTTGTAATTTTTTTATATAAAAATGTATTGCTGATAATTTTACTATAAATGTGTATTGTTGGTAATTTATTTATGTAAAAATGTATTTCTGGTATTTTTACTTTACAAGTATTTTTATACTTACATAATTTTTTTTTTGTTTGGTGGGGTTCACTATTTGCTCATAGCAAGGATCCTAACAGGTGCTACCACCCAGGGTCAATGTTGAACTGGGAACAACAGCAATTAAGATGTGGTTTAATGCCCTTCAAAGCCTTCAATCTCCCGATCATAGGCCTTGCAGTCAAGTGATGATAAACTATATCATCACACCTATCCTAGAAGGGTTTGTTTTTGACAGGCACAATGTTAACAATATAAGATATGCAAACAAAAAATAAGTCTAGGAAACATAGTAAAGGAAAGCAAGAAGAAAAGAGTAATCATCAATATTTTAAAGTTTTAAAATTCTAATCTTCGCTTTTTAAAACACCTAAAAAAAACTTTTGCAACATGTTGACGTGTGTTGAAATCCTCACAGTATTTTATTGTTAAAGTTATCGCTAACATTTTTTGTTGGGATTTACAAACTATTTTTATTCAATTTCGCAAACCAATTGATGAAATTTGAATAAGCTGATTTGTTTAAAAAATAGAAACAAAAGCCCTACTTTGTGGTTTAATAATTTCTTTAATTTAATTTAATTTTATCGACTTCATGATAAACAATATTTTTTGCAAAATTTTTTTCTTCTTTTTTAAAAACTCTTAGGATTTCTTCTTCTTGAGCATGCAACATACAACTGGCCATGCATCAATATTTATTTCTGAAACCAAATTCCAACTTTCGAAGTGAATGACCTTATGCTTTCTTTATAGTTCTTAGAAAAACTGGCCAAACTGGAAACTGGATTCTTGTATATATAAAAATCTAAAGAAAAGATGAAAAAAAAAACAATATTATTACATAATCTAAAGTTGACGTGTATTTAAACAGAGCAAGGAAAGGGTTCGTTTAAGAGGAAAACTAAAAAAAATAGAAAAAAGTACAAATCTGTGTTGAAACATTTGTGAAGATTTCTTTTGTGTATCTTTATGCTCAATGCTTTTAAAAGAAAAAGTTATTTTTTAATGTTTTTTATTATAACAGAATTTTTGTAACATCCTGACGCGTGTTTAAATTCTCACAGTATTTAGTATTGTTGAAGTTATCGCTAAAATCTTTTGTCAAGATTTATAAACTCTAAGTTTCATTCAATTTCAAAAACCATTCAATGAAATTTTAAATAAGCTGATTATTGGGGAAAAATACTTTGATTTTGATAATTTAATTTTATAAGACTTCATGGTAAACAATCTTTTTTAAGAACATTTCTGTTTTTCCTTTTTAAAAACAAAGAATAAATTCTTAGGATTTCTTACTCTTGAGCATGCAACATAGCAACTTGCCATGTGTAAATATTTCTTTCTGGTGCCAAATTCCAACTTTTTAAAACATTTGACCTTGAGATATGTTTATAGTTCTCACAAATGCAGGGAGAACTGGAAACTGCATTCTTGTATATAAAAACTGAAAGAAAAGATATGAAAAAAACAATACTGCAGTTTTATTATATAAGTATTTGTTATTTCAACCATTAAGTTTTAAAATAGTGGAAATATTTTGTATGTTAAATAATAAAACTTTTAATTTTTCAAAAAAAATGAAAATTTGTTGTACCAAGCTATGTAGCCTAGTAAAACCAACTGTACTGTGTAACCCATATCTGTTTGCACTTCTCACCCAAATTTGGTTTCAATCAGTCAATGTCTGGTTATTTTAGAGGGTCTGATGGACAGACAGACTAATGGAAGACATTATATATAGATTAACACTGCTGAAGAGTGAAGGGTGTTAAAATAATAATGGTGTCACTGGAAAAACTCTCCTTTTGATATGGTGTTTTTTTTTTGCAGGAACAAGTTTATCAAAGATTTTTATAAAAATTAATCATTTAAAAATACCAATCACCTCTTTTATTTCAGCCACCCCTTTTGTTTGAAACTCAAATTTAAATGAAAAGGCAGAGCTGACATGGGTGGGGAATAAATCTTATTGCATAAAATCATTCATACTACAGTGAACACAAACGCATCAGTGAATGCAAGCAGCTTTTTGCGTCTTTAGTAAAACGCTAAATCTCACTGTAGGAATTTTGATGCGGACAGTTTTTTTTTTCTTTTTTTAAATTACCATTGTAAAATGATCAAAAATGAAAGCAGTGAATAAGGGACAACTAAAAGAGGGGGGATTAAGGGAAAAACTGCTCTTGTCACAAAGCATTTTAATACAATGTGTCACTCGAGTAAAACTGAAGTACCAACCATGAAGCAAGTTTTAATCAATGCTTGCAAGTCAAAAAGAAATCATGGAAAAATATATTTTTAAAAAAAAGAGAAATATCTAAGAATGATTTTCAATGAGGACGAAAGCAATTGATCTGCTATTAAATAAGAATGTGAAATTCAACGCAAATCTGGGCAAAATCGGCAGAGAAAAAAATGTTAATGATTTGCAATGAGAGGATTCCATTGTGCATGCTCACTGGATCAGCAAAAATATTTTCCAAAATCTAAATGAGGTATTACGAAACAAGAAAATGTTGTTAGAAAGAGAAAAGACTGCTGAACAACTATGAAATATCAATCCTCGTATGTGGTAGTGAACGCTAAAAAATTTCCTAACAGATGAAGATTTGAAGACAGGGTAGTAAAGGATGGCAAGAAGAAAGGACTAACTATCAATTGTAAGAAGGCAGAATGTATAATCATTAGCAGTTTGGGGGTGAAATGATTAAATAAAAAAAAATCTGCTCTCAGTATTTTTCCTTCTTGTGTCAAATGTGACATAATCTGGAATTTGGCCTAATCTGGAATTTGGCCTAATCTTGAATTTGACCTAATCTCGAATTTGGCCTAATCTCGAATTTGGCCTAATCTCAAATTTGACCTAATCATGAATTTGGCCTAATCTCAAACTTAGCCTAATCTCAAATTTGACCTAATCTGGAATTTGGATGTAATTCTTCCTTGTGTTAAGTATAAGTGTTCCGTTTTTTTTTTCATTTTATCTAAAACTTATTTTCTAAAAGAAACAGGATAATCTTCTCCCAGCTATGGGTTAATTAGTAGGACTTGTATCAGTAAATCATTATTATCTACAAGAAATTCTTCCAATCTAAAATTTTTTTATGGCTTTAAAATAACCTACAAAAGGTTGACAAGCCATAAAAAATAAATCAATCATGAACAACCCATGGAGTGAGTTATGAAATAGGAATGTTAAAATAAAATAAATACAGAAATTTAACTATCTAAATGTTACATCAATTACCATCTTCTGCATTCCAGAATACTGTTTTTTTTTATAGTCCTTTCCCCTCACTAAAGTCTTCTCATTCTCTTTTACTCCAAGGAACCTTCCATCTTAGTGACATTATCCTCTTGCTTGGAGTGAAATGATTGAAAAAATGAATATGTCAAAATCAAGTAATTACTAAAACGAGGATGAATATTCTCCTATACAGCAAGGCAATCCTGAAAGAACTAGAAGTCCTACCAGGATTTATTATTGGTATGGGCAAACAGTGAACCCCAAAACTGGAATCAAAACATGAAAATATAAAAATACATTAGCAAAAATTGTCAGCAATACATTTTCATATTAAAATTTTTTTTAATTACCACTCAGTCAGTTATGTGCCATGTGGGATACATGCTTAGGCAATCATGTATCTTTCTATAGATGACTGTCAAAGCAGATTTTTTTCCCACAGTAGGTTGTCATTACTTCCTGCGGTAAACCAGTTACCATCCAAGGTCTGTCCTACTATTTATCCATAGCTGGAGGGAGAAGAAGCGGATTCATACCTTTCCAAAGGGTATTAGCACATAAGTGAAATGTAATGGATTAAACTGGAACTTGAACTTGGTTCTCCGATTCCTCAATCCAAGCCACTATCCATTACTCCACCCTGCCTCCTATTGAAAAAAAAATTACCAGCAATGAATTATTAAAAAAATAAAATTTAAAAAATTACCAGCAATACATTTTTGGATTTAAAAAAATTACCAAACCTTACAAGAAAATAAAATTTTAGCATTAAATGACCCATGAGGATTTGATATGCCATTAAACAAACAAACCAGACCAAACCAAAGAAAAACAAACAATTTTGAGACACACATTTTGATAATAAGCAAAAGGAATGAAGATTACTGAGAAGGTCTCTCCTCCAAAATAAAGAGATGTGGTTCTACAGAAGGAAACCGAAAATGGCATTGACAGTGCATGTAAAAGACAGTTGAAACATTTTGGTTCATAATGAGGAAAGCAAGCTTGGAGAATTTGACACTCACAAAACATATTGAAGGCACAGAGTGGAAAGAGCGAGTAAACTATTATACAGGCTTGTATAAATGGATGGTAACACAGGGAGGAGGAAGGATGGTAAACATTGCAAAACGCTATAAAGAGTAGGAAATTGTGGAGAGTCAGTATCACCCAAGCTCTGAAGAGGTACAGCATGTAGAAGAAGGATTGAATTACTTTAGAGAATTGCAACAGAAAGAAAGCTGCTGTCACTTCCAGTTTTTAAATTCCCGTCAACAAGCTACTGATGCATAACATGTTCACACCAAACTTCCTAGTAAAAATCAGATTAAAATGATGTTAAACTTGTGATTGAAACTCAACCAACTTTCAAAGAACGTAGCTTTTTATGGAAAAAAAATGAACGAAAAAAAGGAGACCTTAAAAATAATTTTGAAGTCTAGACAACCACATCTCAGATCATTTCATGCCACGATGGAAACATCAAATCTTTGCTTTGAACAAAGCAATGATTTATCTTCAGTGTTCAGTAACTAGTCTTGTTTTTTTCCGATTGTTGAATGAATATAGTAATGATAGCTTTTCAACAGAACAATCAGTAACCAGAGAAAAAGGTGACTGGAGGGGCTTCATTTTATCGCCTGCTCATGTCATAACAGGGCAAAAACCTTACATCATAAAAAAAATGTCCAGCTTGATCAAAAAAATTTCCACCAAATGTGGATAAACATGCCCACAAAAAGAAGGAGTATCAAAAGGACAGTTTTTCCTTGATACTGCAATTATTTTAACTACCTTCACTCCTCGACAATGTTTATTGTTTTAAAAAGCAATGATTAGAAATGTAATAAAATTTAAACATATGATGAAAATGAATTTACACATTTTTTGTTCTTGAGAATTTACAATAAAAATATTAAATCCTATTATAATACTTATTATTTTTTAACAATCTATAAAGGAAGAAATGTGTAAACAATTATTATCTGTAAATGTATAAGCATATATGTCAATCTGTTCATTATCTATGTTCATATGTATATATCTGTGTATTATCTATCTCTTTATCTGTCTATCTATCTCTGTCTCTTCTCTGTCTCTCTTTCTCCCTTCCTCTCTCTATCTATCTGTCTATCAATCTATCTATCTATATTCATATGTATATATCTCAGTCTGTTCATTATGTATCTACGTTCATATGTATACATCTGTGTATTATCTATCTATCTATCTATCTATCTATCAATTTGGTGGGTCAGGATTTCTTTCTCATCTATATATTTGAGTGTGTATGCTTGTATATGAGGTTTTCTACTAATAAGTCAATAGGTCGAGGATGTCTGTTACAATGGTCTAATTCAGTGGTTGCCATATCTAGATGATTGTTGGAAGCATGCTCCTGCAGCTTACAGAATTATACTTATATCCAGTGAGACAAGTTGTGATAACGACGGTTAATGTTTGCCAAAGTATTTAAAGCCAGCCCTAAAATTCCCTACTTAGGAACCAAAACTTCTTAAAATTTTGGCCCCAGAAATTAATTCTCTTAAATATGGCAGTAGACATTTAGAAGCGAGAATTTGGGAATGAGGAAGAGCAGACCAGACACCTTAATTCAACTTAATTTCAAAAATTATTTTAAGGGTCTCGGCTCTCGCTTTTGAAACATGAGAACTCTTATGTAGCGAAGGAATCATATTTTTTTTTTTAAATATTATAATATAAGCTCTACTTCTGTATGGAGCACTGTCTTTTTAAAAATAAAAGCAAAAATACTAATGAACTCCGGATTATTTACCTAACGTGTTCTTTCCTATTTTTCTGCATACCTGCACACATATATATATATACATATATATATATATATATATATATATATATATATATTTAAAGACATTTATATATATTATGTTTAACGTTCTTTTTATAGATACAAGTATTTAAGCAAATGCTCTGTTTTATAATAAGCAGTATTAAATAACATTCACCGGCCTGAATGTCTGAGAAATTTTCATAGAAAATTTTCACTCTCTGACAGGAATCGAACCTGTATCCTATACGGAACCATCATTTCGCGTGATGTGCCTTAATCGTTCGGCCACAAAGGAGCGTCTGGTTAGCAAGGTCGATTTTACTATCTTTAAACTTAAATCTTCCATGAATCTCTTCTATTCATATCTGCTCTAGTGTATCAAATGTAAACAAATGACGTCATATATTTTGGAATTCGACCAATTCAAAAATATATATATATATGTATATATATTCAGTTGTATGGATATAAGTTTTTGACCCTGAGTTTCATGCTTTTGTGATCATAAGACAAACTGGTCTACTTTTTAAAATTGGATCTATTTATGCTTGCTTGACTATGTTTGGTGGTGGGAGGGGGGATTTCTCTCTGTGTCTGTTTGGCATGACACTCTCATACACGTAGACATACATACATACAGGTGTACACATTTTAGTTCACACAAACACATCTATATAAACAATCCAAGGCTAGGCGCAGATACACATACACGCATTCAGTAATACATACATCTTTCTTCTTTTTATGTGCCATGTCCTTTCAGGATGTAGGCGATCATGGCTCTCCACCTCCCTCTATCTCTTGCAGCTCTCAACAAGTTCTTTCCTTCTGCTTCCTCCCCCAGAGCATATCCTTTGCATCCTTCTGTAGAACCACATCTCTGTCACCTCGAGTCTTTTCTTCATCTTTGAGGAAATTGTCCGACATTCGCTGCTGTAAAGAAGTTCAGATGTCACATGAGAGTTCAGTATTCTTTTCTTTGTTTCCAAAGATGCAGTTGTAATTCTATTTCAGTGTCAAGACCATAGCTTTTATTATATATATATATATATAGCGATGTTCCTTTTAACAAGGAGCAGGTAGGAGTGTGCTTGACGCTGTCAAAGAAACTTACACTTCCTCATACATACATACACACATGTCTAGATGAGCACATACACTCCTACTGGTCTGGGCCTTCCACCACCAATTTGGTAAAATTGGGTTCTGTTTATGGACATGGTGATATACGATGATACATTCTCATATATGTCCCAGGAACTTCAACTGCTTCTTCCTGATGTTAGGTATAAATTTCCATTCTCTCCAAAACCTCATCATTGCTCACATGTGCAGCTTTCTTTAAATAATTGAGAATAGTGTTGATCACAGGGTAGAACAACCAAAACAAGTCTCTTAAAAATTCCTTTTCCCTTGATCTCTGAATATCCATTTCCACATGATCTCTGAAAATCCCTTTCTTCTTGATTTCTGAATATCCATTTCTCTTGATCACTGCATATCCTCTTTCCTTGATCTCTGATAAAATCCCTTTCCTTTTGATCTCTGAATATTTTGTTTACTTTGATCTCTAATAATTCCTTTCCCCTTGATCTCTGAATATCCATTTCCATATGATCTCTGAAGATCCTTTTCCTCTTGATCGCTGAAAATCCCTTTACTCTTGATCTCTGAATATCCCTTTTCCCTTGATCTCTGAAAATCCCTTTCCTCTCGATCTCTGAATATCCCTTTTCTCTTGATCTCTGAAAACCCCTTTACTCTTGATCTCTGAATATCCCTTTTCCCTTGATCTCTGAAAATCCCTTTCCTCTTGATCTCTGAATATCCCTTTTCCCTTGATCTCTGAAAATCCCTTTCCTCTTGATCTCTGAATATCCCTTTTCCCTTGATCTCTGAAAATCCCTTTCCTCTTGATCTCTGAATATCCCTTTTCCCTTGATCTCTGAAAATCCCTTTCCTCTTGATCTCTGAATATCCCTTTTCTCTTGATCTCTGAAAATCCCTTTCCTCTTGATCTCTGAATATCCCTTTTCTCTTGATCTCTGAAAATCCCTTTCCTCTTGATCTCTGAATATCCCTTTTCTCTTGATCTCTGAAAATCCCTTTCCTCTTGATCTCTGAATATCCCTTTTCCCTTGATCTCTGAAAATCCCTTTCCTCTTGATCTCTGAATATCCCTTTTCCCTTGATCTCTGAAAATCCCTTTACTCTTGATCTCTGAATATCCCTTTTCCCTTGATCTCTGAAAATCCCTTTCCTCTTGATCTCTGAATATCCCTTTTCCCTTGATCTCTGAAAATCCCTTTCCTCTTGATCTCTGAATATCCCTTTTCCCTTGATCTCTGAAAATCCCTTTCCTCTTGATCTCTGAATATCCCTTTTCCCTTGATCTCTGAAAATCCCTTTACTCTTGATCTCTGAATATCCCTTTTCCCTTGATCTCTGAAAATCCCTTTCCTCTTGATCTCTGAATATCCCTTTTCCCTTGATCTCTGAAAATCCCTTTCCTCTTGATCTCTGAATATCCCTTTTCCCTTGATCTCTGAAAATCCCTTTCCTCTTGATCTCTGAATATCCCTTTTCTCTTGATCTCTGAAAATCCCTTTCCTCTTGATCTCTGAATATCCCTTTTCTCTTGATCTCTGAAAATCCCTTTCCTCTTGATCTCTGAATATCCCTTTTCCCTTGATCTCTGAAAATCCCTTTCCTCTTGATCTCTGAATATCCCTTTTCCCTTGATCTCTGAAAATCCCTTTCCTCTTGATCTCTGAATATCCCTTTTCCCTTGATCTCTGAAAATCCCTTGATCTCTAAAGTCCCTCTTCCCTTGATTTCTGGATATTCTTTTTCTAATATTCTCTCAAAATCCCTTACCACATGACCACGTGATCTTTGAGTATCCAATTTCTAATGAACTCTAAACATCTGTTTTCTTCAATGCTCAGTATAAAGACTGTGTACTGAAATTTTCTAAAAAAGAGTTTAAGTAAAATAAAAATTTGCTAAAGTTTCAACTTAATCATAAAAAACTTCCCCTAACACAAGAAATAGGTTATTAGTACCAAATGTGAACAATGCTATCGCATGGGTGAGTAGGCGGATAGAGCTGAAGTCAATGACTAGTAATAAGAAAAGCTAAAACTTTACCTAGATAATTGGGTTCAAATTGGTGCACACTATGATTACCATTTCATTTTCCCTTTCCCCCAGAAATTGCTGGGTTATTTTTTATTAGACTGAATGAAAAAGTTGATATTTTTGATTCAATTTTATCTGTGATATCATGGCTGACATGAAACTCCAATTAATAATTATCAAAAACTTGTTTTTTCTTCTATTGTTTGTTCACAAGTGCAACAGTCTGCTATGAAGAACTGGTTCTTTGTCTGGTTAGCATTTTCCTTTCAATGATATATTTTCTTTAAGTTGAGTCTCAAGTTATTTTGAAAAAATACAGAACAGAACTTTAATTCTTTCAATCATGAAAATAGTTTGTGTGTATATTCAGAGATCAAGGGAAAAGGAATTATTAGAGATCAAAGTAAACAAAATATTCAGAGATCAAAAGGAAAGGGATTTTATCAGAGATCAAGGAAAGAGGATATGCAGTGATCAAGAGAGATGGATATTCAGAGATCAAGAAGAAAGGGATTTTCAGAGATCATGTGGAAATGGATATTCAGAGATCAAGGGAAAAGGAATTTTTAGAGATCAAAGTAAACAGGATATTTTGAGATCAAGAAGAAAGGGATTTTATCAGAGATCATGGGAAAAGGATATTCAGTGATCAAGAAAAAAATGGAACAAGAAGAAAGGGATTTTCAGAGATTAGGAAGACTGGAATTTTCAGAGATCAGGAGAAAATGGATTTTCAGATATTAAAAGGAAAAGGGATATTCAGAGATTAAGAGGAAATGGATTTATAGTGATAAAGGGATATTCAGAGATAAAAGGAAAGGGGTTTTCTGAGATCAAGTGGAAAGGGACTTTGAAGGAGCAAAGGAAAGGGGATATTCAGAGATCAAGAGGAAAGGGATTTTCAGAGACCATGAAGAATGAGATTATCAGAGATCAAGGGAAAATGAATATTCAGATATTAAGCAGAAAAAGGGATATTCAGAGATAAGAGGAAAGTGACTTTCAGAGGCCAAGGGAAAAGTGATATTCAAAGATAAAGAAGAAACAGATTTACAAAGTTCAAGGGAAAACGGATATTCAGAGATAAAAAGAAAGGGACTTTCAGAGAGCAAAAGAAATGGATATTCAGAGATCAAAATGAAAGTTATTTTCAGAGATCAAGGGAAGAAAGATATTCAGTGATCAAGAAAAAATAGATATTCATAGATCAAGGGGAAGGGGATTTTCAGTAATCAAGGGAAAAAAGGGATATTCAGAGATCAAAAGGAAAGTGACATTCAGAGATCAAGAAGAATGGGATTTTCAGAGATCAACGGAAAAATTGATGTCAAGTGATCAAAAGGAAAGAGATTACCAGAGATGAAGAGAAAATGGATATTCAGGTCTTAGCAATTATGGCATACTCAAGATAAAAATATAATTGGTGAAAAGAACAATAAAAAGTTATCTCTGGTAGAAAGGAGATGACACCCCCCCAAAAAAACCCAAAACATGAATTTGCAAGATTTACATTTGACACCTCTATTATCAGACAAGATGGATATAGAAAAGATAAATTTATTGGCTAGAATAGACTGTTCTGCTACAGATCAGTGACAAATGTTGACATTGACACTAGGGTATTCAATCGGTGATGACAGTTAATGGTTATGAGAGGAATCTAAGAAAATAATAAAATGAACAAATAATAAAATTTTTAAAACTTATTTATAAATTCCTTCCTCAGTTTCTTTTTGGCAAATTTATTAGTCACTTTGTTATGGGAAGTTCTCAGCTGACATGAAGTGGTAAGACTATGTCAACTCCACTGCTAGGTCAGCTGCTAAGAAAGTTAGTTTACTGTGTTGTACGAGACCAATTTTCTCCAGAATCCATCTTACATATCTATTATTATACCATTCATCCATGCTTAGAATATTGCAGCTGCATTTGGTCCAGTGTCACCACAATTTACCTTGAGATCTTTGACAAAATCCAAAGAAGAATTAGCAATATTATTGGTCCTGATCTGGCTGCTCGGCTTCAGTCACTTTCCTACTGCCAGAAAGTTGCCTCTCTGTGAGTTTTCTGTAAATACTTTCATGATAATTGTTCGGATGAGCTCTTGACTGTGGGGCCTAGTCTTTTTGAATTTAAACACAGTACAAGACTGGTGTTAGGGTTAGGGTTAGGGGTTTTCAACTCCTTCTAAAGTTTCATTCTCTTTCACTCCCAGTAACCCCTTGCATGTTAGTGATATTATTGCCTTTATTGATGTGAATTGATTATAATAAATATGATAAAATCCTAAGATCTGGCAACCCAGCTTCAGTCACTTTCCCCACCACCATAAGGTTGCCTCCCTTCTGGCTCTATGCTTTCCAGCCAACTTTAATCTGCAAAAATTTAAATGCAATGTCAATTGCTATCTACAATCCTCCTTATTACTCTTTTCTCTTTCTGCTCACTATTAAGGTATTATATATCATATTCTGTTTCTTTCTGCTTCACTCACTCACACACATGTTTCACACTCCTCCCAGTCATTTAAACAGGAGTAGAGGTTTAACTCTGGTCTCCTGTTTAGGATTTGGTTTTCAATTCCTTTTTTTCAATTCATTCTCTTTCATTCCCAGTAACCCTTTGCATGTTATTGGTATTATTGCTTTTATTGATGTGAATTGATTACTATAATAAATATGATAAAATCCTTAAATCTGGCAACCCAGCTTCAGTCACCCCCCCCACACACACACACGCACACCATAAGGTTGCCTCTCTATGCCTTTTCTATAAATACTTTCAAGTTAATTGTTCAGATGCTCTCTTGGCTATATAGTACTTAGACGTTTTTAATTTAAGTGCTCTACAAGACTGACATCAAGATCTCATCAAATTACAGTTGAGCTGGCTAGATGTAACCATAAATTGTATGCTAAGTGTTTCTTTTCTCACACTTCTCACGTGTGGAACTCCCTTCCGGCTCCATACTTCCCAGCTAACTTTAATCTGCAAAAATTTAAATGCTATGTCAAACACTATCTATTGTCCACCTGATTACTGTTTTCTCTTCCCACTCATTATTAATGTTTCTGTTCCTAATTCGTCCACCCCCTGTAACCCCTTGTGTCCTAGTGGCTGAACTGCCATGCATGGGGTGATACGGATTAAAAAAGAAAAAAAAAATGGTATACAAACCCAGGTGTCACTCCTTGGTTCAACACACTTTTTGATTTACATAAATGATCTGCCTAAGAATATACTCAGTTCCTTT
This sequence comes from Acanthosepion esculentum, assembly GCA_964036315.1. Lineage (NCBI taxonomy): Eukaryota > Metazoa > Mollusca > Cephalopoda > Sepiida > Sepiidae > Acanthosepion > Acanthosepion esculentum. Next base: position 36,331,356 of record OZ038504.1, on the reverse strand, counting down.
ATAAACATTGATGGTGACGATATAAGGATATACGGGCACACCTCTAAAACTCTTCCTGAGACTGTACGCTGATGTCTCTTCCAATCTGGCAAGAACTGCTCAGTAGGGAAAAAAACTGCCTGGCTACATTCAATGCCTCAAAAATCAAACTAGTTACATTCCATCATAAGTGATCAAGCCCCGAACTACTACCAGTAAAGATGAACAGACATTATCATGGAAAAGTATTCTGCCTTGAGAGACTATTGAGCCTTAAACTCACATCTGACCTCATGTGAAACTCATGCATACAATCCATCACTAAAGTTGCAGGTAAAATGGTTGTATGCCTGTATTACTGCAGTAAGTAACTGATTTCTCATCCTATCCTCTAAGTTTACAAGAGCTAGATCAAGCCAAGAATGGAGTACTGTTGTCATATTTGTGTGGGAGCTGCCCAGACCACACTCTCCAGCCTTGATAGAGTCCAAAAGCATCTCTGTGTGCACCAAAATATTTTCCGCCCTGTAACCTCTCTCCCTCAGATGGGATATGGCTAGCCTCTCACTGCTCTATCACTACTTCCATGGAAAGTGCTTAAACAAACTAAATTCCTTGATACTGCCAGTTCTAACCTTCAGGGCAAGGACCCATTGTAGCCAAACACTCACATTCCTTCCGTATACCATCAGTTAGAAGTAAGTTCCACTCGAACAGCTTCTTCCCACAAACCACTGCTCTGTGGAAGCAACTCCCAAGAGGTTGTTTCCCCAATAGATTACAAACTTAACCTGTTCAAGTTCACAGTTAACTGTTATCTTCTACTATCAATACAAACATTGAGTGGTACCCAGGCCTTGTACAGGGTGAAACTTACAGTAAAATAAAAACAAAAAAATGTTCTACATTCATCTCTTTTGAAAGGTCTTTATTTGTAGATTTGAAAACCAAACTACCTTCATTTTGAAGAAGCAGCTATAATTTTGCTTCTTTCTTTTCTTGCTCATTCAGTCTTAACTTCTCAACCTTCTTTAAATCAGTTCTTTCATGTTACTCAGTGTTTGTGCACAGAACTAGTACTGGAGTGTTATATGGAAGCAAGGGACCTCTCTGCTTACACTGTGCTACTAATGTTTCTTGTTCACAATTTATCCTAAGCAATGAAAGAATGGGAGTTTTAAAAAATATATCACAAGTGCAAAGAGGATTGTATACATGGACCCTTCATCATTACTTATGATATTTCAAGATGTGTGCTAACTTCAAGAACTCGATCTCTTAATTCAATAAGCAGTGTCAAGTACAGATATGGAAATTAAGCTAGTCATACTGGACTGCCTTATGCCTACCAAGTTGGTATAAAAACAATACACATGTAAACAATATACAGGTATATTAGCTATCACGATATTGGAAGCAAAAGAGACTCTGTAGGGATAAGGCTAAGGCATAGTGGCCATTAACTTGGAAGAAAAGAAAGCTAATAGGAATTTTTTAAAAACTGGTGAACGTTTATTCATCAGGTCCAATGATAACATATCCAAAATGATTACAATATAAGCATTGCAGAAAGGGTAAAGCTATTATAAGTTTAATTTAATTATGATAGATATATTTTATCAGTAATATAGCATAATCGTTCTGCTATATCTTCCTGAAAGTAACTGTTTACTGTACTTCAGTGGCTTTTATAAGATTAAAGATTGAAGATCTTTTATCATGTGGATTCAAGGAGAAATATAACATTAGAAAAGAAGAATGTCTTAGACAATGTTTTCTGAATGATTCCAAATCAATGACGTTTTTTTCAAAAAGGAGAAAAAATTACACAGAATGCTATTGTCTAAAAGTTTCAGAGTGTTTTCAGATCACGACACCTAAGGATTTTTTCACAACCTAAGTCATTATATATATATATATATATATATATATATATACATATATATATATATTTATATATATATTTATATATATATATATATATATATATATATATATATATATATATGTATAGGAAAGTTAAATAAAAGTCGTGTTTCAGTTAAGGAAACTTTGAAAAAAATATGAAAACATTTTTCCCATGTATTTTGAAAAGTTTTGACCTATGCTAATCTTTGGTGATTTTTTTTCAGAAAATTTATGATTTTCAAAATCAGTCACTTTTAAGGAAGAAACAAGTGAACTGGTGTAAAAGTTTGTCGAAGTTCTTTGAAAACATAGGCAATTATAGCTCTCCACAACTTCCTATTTCTCACAGTAATTTTTACCATTTACCATCCCTACTTGTCTCTATTCTGTCATCCATTGTCACAATCTTTTTAAATAGGGTACTTGCTGTTTCCTCCAACATCCCTTGCCTTTAGTTTATCCTGTGAGTGTTAAACTCCCTCGGATTTCATTCCTTATTATGTGTCCAATAAATTTCTGCGGTTCTTCCTGACTGTATGTCATTCCTTGTGGTTCCTATTTTCCTTAAAATTTTTCTCATTGCTTAAATGTTCTGTCTATGGCATTCTCAGCATTCATTGGTAGAACTCATATCACTGTTGTTCCAAGTTTCTTCTACATCTGTGAGGAGATTGTCCAGCCTTTACTACCATATAAGAAGATAGCAGGTCAACACACTTTTCTTTGTTTCTAATATATTCCTATCTCTTTATACTTTACTTAGTTTCTTAAAAACACCTTTGTCATTCCTGTGCACTTTTTTATGTCACATTTTAGTGATTCATTGCACCTTCTTTTCCACTGATATAAATTGCAAAGATGATATTGAATCAATTGCTAGGTCTTCTGCTAAGAAAGTTGGTTCAGCACATCATGCTAGACAATTTTTCTCACCCACATATAATTTACATATTTATAAGTCTATCATTCATCCATGCTTTGAATATTGTTGTATGATCTGTGCTCCTGTCATTGTTAAATAATAGTTGAGCAGACTATTAGTTTTTTAGAGAATTGTATTTCTGCTCTGACTTCCACATTTTGACTTTTGAGGTCAGATACAGGAAAACAAAGAAAGTCGATTTTGATTGGCTAAAGTTAGCATGGAAATGAGTGATATAGAAAGGGATTTCAGGGTTTGGTTTTTACACACCAAACAATGTAGATGTGTGAAATTAATGCCTGGAAACTGCTCCCCAGTGGGGTGAGTTAGTAACCCCACTGGCTGTTTAGAAATGTATACATCAACGTGTTAAATAAAACTAGACAAGTTTAAAATTTCTTTGCTGAAGTACTCTTTTATCTCTGAACTAAAACCAACTAGCGATCACTCAGTCAGGAGAAGACAAGTGAGAAAAGATACCACAATATGAGTGAATCGACGCCGTCAACCTAGACCTCCCCACAACAAGGGAGAGTATACAACATTATGCATTTAGAGATCCTTGGTAAAACCCAAAGAAGAATCTATAATGTCATTGGTTCTGACGTAGCATCTTAGTTTTAGTCAATTTCCCACTGCTGTAATATAGCTTTACTGTGCCTTTTGCATAAATACTTTCATGGTGATTGTTCTATGAACTTTTCTCTATGGTAACTAGACTCTATGAATATACGTGCAGTACTATTAGGTTGTCAAACATGAAATGACATATCTTTTGATTGATTGTTGGTCCAGTCATCCAATGAAGTAACAAAGTAGATAAAAAAATCATGACTTAATCCTGACTCTTTTTCTTACCAGGTAATTTTTCTTTCAATATATTGTTACTCATAAGTCTGATGAAAATGATTACAGTGAAACAATATCAAGTAATCTTACTCTATGAATACAAACTGGAAACAAGAACCATTTTTGCATCAAATCATTACATTGCTATGAGAAATGGACACTCTTTGACCACTGTAAGAGAGTAGGCCAGTGGTTAGATGCAAGTGAATCGCTAAAACAATACACAAAACCTCCACTGCACCCTAAAAAGTCAGTGGTTACTGTATGGTAATCTTTCAAAGGGGTTATTCTTTATTCATTCTTGCCTCAAGGGAAAACAATAACATCAACTTTGTATTGTGGAGAAATTGAGTGTATGCACGAAAAATTGGAAAAAGAAAAATCCTAGACTTGTGAATGAGGATGGCCCAATTTTGCTGCATGACAAGGCGCAGCTGCACGCTTCTCAGGCAATTGTCCAAAAGCTGCATAGCCTGAATTATGAAATTTTGCCTCATCCTCCATATTTACCTGATATCTCTCCTACTGATTATCACTTATTTAAGCATTTTGAGCTTTTCATACACAATTCTCCAATAACGAAGAGGTAATTGAAGCATTTAAACGGTTTATCACATAAAAGGTGAGGATATTTTTAAAGATGGGATCATGAATTTAGAGGTATGTTAGAGAACAGTTATTCATCAATATAGTGCCCACTTCAACTAAATAAATTAGTTATTTTAGATGCAACCGTAAGTTCCGAGTTAATATTTTCTTCTCTTTCACTTTTGCATATCAAACTCACTTCTGGCTTCTTGCTTCCTAGTCAACTTTGATCTTCAAAAATGTAAATGCAATGTCAATCATTATCTTCTGTCTTCTTATGTTTGTTTATTTTTCTCTCTCCTTAATAATGTTTTTGCTATATCCTCTTATACTCAGTAACCTCCCCTTACTACATCTTAATGGCTTTGTTGCCTTGCTTGGGGTGAAAGTATTTTTTTTTTTAATTTGTTACTACACAGCTAGGTAATTGAATATGTGTACCTGCTTGATTTTGATATCCTTAACATGTAGCTCATACCTTAGACCAGTGTTTCTCAACTGCAGTGCCCATGCACACTGAAAGATAGCCAGGCACGACCTAAGTTAATAGAAGATTAATTTATTAATTATTTTTATATCTAAAAAATCTTTATTTTTAAAAAGCTTGAGACACCAAGCACCTGGCTCTCATGTCTAAGTATTTTTTCATTTGATATTTTAAACTGGATGCTAAATTCCTTAATCTTGAAGGAGTGAATAACCCTTTCCTTTTTGCCTTCTTCAGGGGATTTAAATCAGCCATTATCAGGAAAAATAGCAGATTCTTCAAAAATCCATTTAAATGAAAACTTTACTGCTTAATTATATGATGTAATCTCTTCAAAAAAAATCTTTATTTCAAGAGACTTTATTATTTTCAAATGTCATGACTAAACTTTGCTTATGAAAATTTGAAGTGAGCTCCAGAGTTTTAGTTATTCTACAAGTGTGCTATGAATTAAACATGTTTGAAAAGCACTGCCTTAAAAGTCTCTTTTACTGAAGACTGTTCTGTCTTCTTCTTTCCATTAATAGTTAGTCCTTTCTTCTTGCTTTCCTTTACTACCTTGTCTAATTTCCAGTTTCTTTTCTGAACTAATAAAGTGCCATCTGTATATTTTAGATTGTTAAGATTATGCACACAAAGAAAACATATACTTGAACTCTGACTTGTCTTTCTATTTCTGTGTCTTCACTGAACTTGTTTTGTATCGACATTGGTTTCCAGTAGAGTTTATCGTGTAAAACTGGGTGATCAATAAAGAACTGAATTATATTGCAAATGGAATATGAGTTGTTGCATACCGAATAATAGTTAACCCACCCACATCCCTTACTGAAGTAAGTTGGTGTTTTTTAATATTTTACAACCCCACACCTGGGGGCTAACTGTGCTTCCTCAAACTTGGTGACACACACTTTAGGAACCTCTATTCTAAAACATTGCCATCATTAACAATTATGAAAACTAATGTTTTATGCAACATCACCGAAAAAGAAACAATGAAATCATGAATGGCTGATCATGTATAAAGTGAAAACAGTACTCATAACCCTGGGGAATAAAGTGAAAAATATGAAGCAGAGAAGAACACTGGAAATTCAAAAGAAATAATCAGTTCACATGCTAGACTATGTAGTTCTCCATAGTTGGCATAGCATAAAGTAAACAAGAAAGAAAGAAAATAAAATTACAGCATCAGCAGCCATAGTAGAAAAGATAAGCCTCAGTAATCTTAGTCAAGTGTGACAAGCAACAGCAGCAGCACTAATCAGCAAGGGATAGGTTTAATGCTCCAAGTTCTCCACTCAGGACTGTCCCACTGGACAACAGCCTAGTGGATTAAAACATTAGTTCTGAAATTCGATAATATAATAATTGAGTTCAATCCATGGGTTGCGCATTGAGTACTTGGACTCAGTGGAAACAGGGTAAGTAATAACTGAACAGTACTAAATAAGATATTGTTTATCAAGGTCAATGGAATGAAAACAATCTACCTCTGTTGATTAAAGAAAGGATTCAATTCAAAATTCACTGAAGGCTACCTGAATCAACAAGCACCTGATGAAAGCCAGAGGGTGCAACAGTCGAAACTTTAAGAACAAAAATGAGGTCAATATTCTGCATGCAAATAATTTAAAATTCCGTTCGGAATTTTTGGGTGGGGAGGGTGACTACGATAGATAAAATTGTTTTCTATTTCTATTCTGTAGCCGTCTTCATGGATAATCAAGCCAAGATGTCCGAATTGGTTCACTACTTTAAGTTCTTAGCCACCAAATTTTATCATGGTTGAAAGCCATTTCCCATTGTTCTCCAGAATAGAAATAATTTCAAGAGCAGCACCAACAACGGTAGCTGTCATAAAACTAAGAACCTTCTGGAAAGATAAGAACATCTGCCTGAAATAAAAACTCTGACTGTTGCGTGCATTGGCCGTCTTAGTCTTTCTGTCTGCTAGCAAATCTTGGGCATTAACCGCAGAACTAAAAGGAACAATCCAAGCATCAGAAAGACGATTCTATAGAACCATCCTAGGCATCACATATGTAGACTGCATCCAAAATTACACAGTGTGAGACACCATCAGATAAAAAAATAGGATCACTGGAAGATTTTATAACCACCATCAAGAAGAGAAAGTTGAAATGGTATGATCATTTCCCAAGAGCCAACAATCTTTTCATTGCCATCCAACAAGGAAGCACCTTAAGCAAAAGAAAAGGTAGACAAAGGATAAATGGACTGAAAAAAAAAAACCCGAAGTCACAATGACTTCATCTTCACACAACCATTGACAGCTTCCAAACATCTTTGTCAGCTCAATTTCATCTTTGTCAGCTCAATTTCACTCACTTAGCATGGGTCAATCAATGGTAATGTTTCCAGGCACTTTTCAAGGATACCACATGCTGGGATCAGCTCCCCAGGTCAATAACATCAAGAAGTCACCTCCGTGACAAGTCAACTGTATCATAGAAATGAGATAAAAGATTAAGAAAATAGATAAAAAATATTAGGTGAGTGCATTATTTGTGGACTTTAAGAAGAAACTTCAGGGATTAAAAAAATTAAATATCCTCTAATGTCAGTTCACTAGAATAAACATTTTTTTTTCTTTTTATGACTTAAATAAAATTCAGTATCTCTCTATATTTCTGAGATGAGGTATTATGCACACTATTTACATTATTCGGACTATTGTCCTCATCTTTGTCGCCATATTTATTACAACATTTTGGCTGTTGTACGCTCCAGCCTTCTTCAGTTGGTTGGAATGTTGAACTGAACCCTTTATTTCGCTCACTGGGGTATACTGTTCTTGTTCCAAGTGCCATGTTTAATGGATGTCAGTTATCTCCTGTTAATTCCCCTCTCCAACATCTCCACTGCCTTAACCAGGTATTGAACTCACACTCTTTGGGTCCTGTCACTAGATCTAACTAATGCCTTTACCCACTGTGCCATGTATCCTCAAGGTAGTTGGTGGTATTCAAAACAAGTAATAATTTTTTTCTCTCCCCTTTACAACAATACATATATAACAATACATCTAAGTTTACTTATATTTAAGGAACTCTTATGAAAGTTTGATTGATTAATTTGGTTTGTGGCGGGGGTATGCCAAAATATTGACAGAATCAGTAACAAAGTACTGTACCATAATTACCAAAATCACGTCACTTCAGGACTACCAAGAGCGGCAAGAACTAAAATGGATAGCACATATAACTTGTAGACAAGATAATGCTGACATTACACACAACAGTAAAGATGCTGACATTACACACAACATCAAACAAAAGTTTAAGAAGGAAACCCCCATCAATACTGCAAAGGGCAATAACAGTAATTAGTAGACTTGAGAAACTTGTTTTTTGAAAAATTGTTTAATTAGACAGATTTTATAAATAACAACTGACAGTAGCACAAAATAAATATCTGTCATTGTAAATCTTTCCTTATATCTTGTAGATGTTGTCCCATTTTGAAATATTTTTTTAGAGAGCTGGCCAATTCTATGAATAGCCCTGGTGGCCCAAATGCTAAATATGTCACCGTTCTCTGTGTCTCACTTTCTTGGTTCGTTCATCCTGTGAGGTCCTTTCCTCGTTTTTTTAATCATGCCCCCCCCCCCAATCAAGGCAGAAATGCCACTAGTGTACGGCGGTTTACAAGGAGTGAAGTGAAAGAGAAAACTGATAATAGGGAGAATTGAGGTAAGGACAAACGATGAAGGAGATTCAAGAAGACAGAAGATTTAAAGATTGTAGTTATCACGGAAAAAAATCTCTTTAGTTCTCAGGTTCCATGCACCTCCTGATGTCTGCAGCTGCTAGGTTATTTTTTTTTTTTTTTAGATCTTTTTTATGATTTTATACCTGACTGGGTTCAGTCATGGATAATATGTTTTCAGAAACAAGCCCAAAACAAAGATATAATTTGCTTGAATTAATCTAAGAATTGTAAAGATAGTGCCTGTCCATGGCACAAACTAATGTCTAAGATTGTCAATAGAATGCTAATATTTTCTTTTGCAATGTCTTCTGAGACCCTCGGCTGAGACAATACTCGACTTTATTACTTTGGCAAAGAAGTCTGGATATAAAAGATATTAATGAAAAATTATACATACATATACCCTCATGCATGTAAATATATGTCTGTATGTAATATATGTGTTTTTTGTGGGGCAGGGTATTAGACACCATTATCCCTGTCTGGAGATAGATTAGCCGCTTCTCTAAAGAAAGTGCTGTTAATAATCATCTACATAAGCAATCAATGAAAATGAAATTGAAACATCGGCTATTAGCGGAAATACTTAAGAGAGAAAGAGAATAAAAGAAAAAGAACAAATGAATGAAAGAAAAAGAGAGAGAACAAAAGAAAGAAAGAATGAATGGAAAAAGAGACCGAGGACAAAAGAAAGAATGAGAGAGAATAGAATAATGAAAGAAAAGAGCGGGAGAATGAAACAAAAGGAATAAAGAAAAAAGAAAGAGAGAGAATGAAAGAATGAAAGAAAGAAAGAAAAAGATAGAGAATGAAAGAACGAAAGAAAACAAAGAGAAAGAACAAAAAGAAAGCTAGAAAGAAAGAAAGAAAGAAAGAAAGAAAGAAAGATGGAGAATAAAAGCATGAAGGAAAAAAGAGAAAGAGAAAAATGAGAGAAAGAATGGAAGAAAAAATAGAAGGAAGAAAGAAAGAAAGAAAGAAAGGGAACAAAAGAATTAATGAAAAGGAGAAAAAGAACAAAAGAAAGAAAGACAAAGGAGAAAAAGGAGAACAGAAAGAAGGAACCACACAAATGAACATAATCAAATTTAAAACAATGAAAGCAAATAAAAACAAATCAAAAACTCCCCAAGAAATTTTGTTTCAAATGAATTATGGTGCCTGTTTTCAATAATTAACACCTACCTTTATTTTGCCAAGAAAGTCACATCTATCTATCTATCTATCTATCTATCTATACACACACACACACACACACACACACACACGCACGCACACGCACACACACGCGCACACACACACACACAAACATATACAGGGTGCGATGGATAAATTGTCATCTAAATTATGCAAAATGAAGATAACACTGACAACTCATTTTAACAGATATATTTACCAAAATTAGACAAAAGTATCTTGAGATACTAAAGAGTAAATTAATTCAATAAAATAATCATTGGCTTCAACCACAGCCTCCAGACGACTTCAGAATCTCCTGCAGCTCTTCTGGACGGTCTCCTTGTTTAAGTTGGTGAATGCTGCCATAACCCTGGCCTTCAGTTCATATTTAGCGTTACAAGGAGTGTTGTTGGTCTCTCACACAAGTGCGTCTCACACATAATAATCAAGGGGTTGCAGTCTGGTGAGTTAGCTGGCCAGATGTAAGGGGGGATGTGGTTGCAGAAATTGTCTGACATCTGACAGGCATGATTGGATTCTCCTGCTAATGTGGTATGGTGCAGAATCCTGACCTCTTAACCCAGGGAGGCACTACCTCCTCAAGGTACTTGATGTAGGACTCAGTTCTGGAGTCCTCCGAGCTGCCGTACATTCGTAATCACCATTAGATTCATTTAAATTTTTCTGAATCCTCTGCACTGTCCTCAGATTGACAACCAAACAATCTGAGATGTTTGTATTGGATCCTTCAGTGTGAATGCCAAGCAGTACAATATGTTGTTTCCAAATTTCTGGCAGAGTGAATTGCGTTATGGTGTTTTTTTTTCTCACAGAGAGTGCCCAACTGACCCTACTATACTGTGCAGTTTACAAAATCAAAAACAAACAACATATATGCATAAAATAAAAAATATAAATTGGCGACAATTTACCCATCGCACTCTGTGCCTGTGTGTGTGTGTGTGTATTAATATATATATATATATATATATATATATATATATATATATACATGTTAATAATAGAAATGACAAGAGGAAATTATTCATTTATGCTGAGGAATTTTTTTCTTTGCAGAACTTTATCAAGGAAAATTTAGCTAATTTATTATGTGTGAGACGCACTTGTGTGAGAGACCAACAACACTCCTTGTAACACTAAATATGAACTGAAGGCCAGGGTTATGGCAGCATTCACCAACTTAAACAAGGAGACCAGCCAGAAGAGCTGCAGGAGATTCTGAAGTCGTCTGGAGGCTGTGGTTGAAGCCAATGACTATTTTATTGAATTAATTTACTCTTTAGTATCTCAAGATACTTTTGTCTAATTTTGGTAAATATATCTGTTAAAATGAGTTATCAGTGTTATCTTCATTTTGCATAATTTAGATGACAATTTATACATCAATAAAGTTAAAGGCTGAAGAACTCTGTCTGTCCTACTATTTAACCTATAGCTGGAGGAGAAAATATAACATGATGAACTCAACTGGAAAATTGTTTCAAAAATGTCATTTAGTTTATTTTTGTTTATATTTTTGTTATTAAATATCGCACATCGTGATAATAGAAGATCTGCCAAGAAAGGTGAAATGCTGTAAGAATCTGAACACAAATTTACTGTGGATGATCTAGTGATTAAAGCACTTTCTATACATTTCTGTCTAAATAAATTGTTTTCTCTTTTAATTAGATTAGCATTTTTGAATGAAAATTGTTGTCAGTGGTGGGCAATTAATGCATTTAATGTGTTGTTTTGTAAAAGATCCCTTTTGTGTTCATAAATTCTTCCTTCATGTTTCAGCTATTTATTTTGTTTTGCATCAATTGAGTCTTTTATTGTTTTGGATGTAGTTGTGCCAAATTGTCTGTTGAATTTACATAAATTCTTTTCAGTTGTAGTTGCAATAGTGTTGGCAAGTAGAACAACATATTTTGATTTGTTAGGAAAGACCGCTTCCTTATTTAGGAATATTTTATAAGCCTATTGTTTCACATTGAATATGAAACAGTTAGGATATTGGAGGAGTTTGAAAGTATTTTCAATGTATTTCTCTTATTCATGTAAATACTGAGGGCTGCATATTTTTGGTGCTCTTAAGTAGAATCTGATGATTATTTCGGATATTATTTTGTTGTTATGATAAGAATAGAAATTTATGATATAATTATTTTTTTGTGTTCATATAATCTTTTTTTTTTATATAGTCTAGCCAATTTCTTTTTGTTCTTAACACTTTTATTATTACATCTTTTGCACTGTGATAATAAAGAATCCACCAGGAAAGTTAAAATCTTGTAAGAGCCTTTTCACAACTTTACTGTGGATGATCTAGCAATTAAAGCTCTTTCTATACATTTTCATATTGGTAAATTGCTTTCTCTTTTAATTAAGTAGCATTTTCATGATATTTTTTTTAATAATTTCAGTTTATTGACATTATTAAAAAAATGTCATGATCAGGCATGGCGTATAGAAAATGACTTATCTGTGTTGAAAAACCATCTGACGCACTGAATATCAACTGAGGTTATAAAGATGCACAATTCCAAGAGATGAAGAATATTTTTTCACAGATTAATAATGAATTTCTTAATAATTTTGCAAAAGGAAAAGAAAATTTTTTCTTGTCAATCCAAGGTTAAAAAATAATTTGAACTTGAAGGCAGATAGAATTGTTACCATCAAATAGATCTTGAAAGATTTTTTTGTTTTTTGTGCAAACTAAATAATCCTCACCATTGCCAAAACATCAAATTAAGAAGAAAGATGCATAAAATCAAGGGGGGGAAATTCAGAGCTCATCAACGCTTTTTTCGTGCAATTATTCAATATTACCCTTGATAACAACTTTAGGCAGGAGATTAACAATGGAAAAGAAAACAAATTTTAAAATTAAAATTTTTTGTTTTTTTACACAAGAGAAATTAAAATAAAAATATAACACATTTTTTAATTAATACAAGGGATGATTTTTTTTTTTTAAATTACTCCATTATCATTAAATATAAAAACTAAGAATTACCGAAAAAGGGGAAAATAATTCCAACCAAAAGTTTTTGAATTGTTTTAATTCTTCTATTTCTATGTGTCTTGTCCCTTCAAAACATGGGGAATCACGGTTCTCCACAATTTCCTGTCCTTTTTCAAATTTGTTTATTAACAAAAATATTAATTATCTTTTCTAAACAAACAACTTCTTCTTCTAGTAACTTCTTCTTCTTGCAGCACACAAGTACAATTTTGCGATCACTATGGGAACAATTCCATACATACTGATGGTGTAGCAATGGGCTCACCTCTGGGTCCTACTTTATTTAATTTCTACATGTACCATGGGGAAACAAGGTCATTAATAATTTCAGCAAAGCCTCAGTATATGCCAGATATATTGATGACATTTTCATATTAACAGAAAATAAATATGAATTAAAAACCCTTGAAGAAACATTTAAAAGTAACTCAGTTCTACAATTCACTTATGAATCTAACATTAAAAATAGAATCTTTTTCCTGGATGTTCTAGTAGATGATAATAATGATGATTATAGACAAAACTAGTTTATATTATTTAACCAAACATGTTTGAAAAAAAGATTATATATACATATACATATATATATATATATATATATATATATATATATATATACTTTTACATTTAGCTCACTAATTATATATATATATATATATATTATTAGTGACATAAATACAAAATTAGATATTTATTATAATAATAACTATATATATATATATATATATATATATATATATATATATATATATATATATATAGATAGATAGATAGATAGATAGATAGATAGATAGATAGATAGATAGAAAACATAACTATATATATATATATATATATATATATATATATATATATATAGATAGATAGATAGATAGATAGATAGATAGATAGATAGATTAGGAGAGAGCGAGAGAGAAAAAGAAAGAAATATAGATATAGACAGATTTCTGTTTAAAATTAATTATGATAAATATTTTACAAATAAATTTAATTTTAAAAAAAGTAAACTGAATGATCTTTGAGGAATTTAGCATAATCTACAAAAATATTAAATTTCAGTTTGCATTTTACAAAAAACAAACATGAAGTGAAACCAGATTCTTCTGAGGGAATTAAGAATGGTAAAACTTAAAAATTAAACATAATATATCACAATAATAATAATGATAAATTATAATATATAATAATAATAATAATAATAACAAAAATAATAATAATTCAAAAGGGAATTTCAAATGGGTGAAGAAGTGCAAATAAACCATAATAAACCTACTGCAGCGGCAAAGAACCTAAGAAAGAAAGGAAAAGCAAATGCAATGTACCAAATGCAGAAATGATGGCACAATATGTCTCTTCATAGTCAATACTCTGCTCGTACCAAACAAGCTCATGTAGATTAACCACATACCCATCAGTGGTTGCATAGTGCAGGGTTAAAAGCTGAAATCGAAGTTTTTATTCTTGCTGTAAAGGACCAATGCTTGCTAACTAGAAATTACCAAGCACACATACTGAAAAATTGTGTTGACCCCAAATACAGATTCCGTGATAAATATCCAGAAACAATTGACCATCTTGTATCAGGTTGCAGAGTGTTAGCATCCACTGAATATAAAATTTGGCATAATAGAGTGGGCCAATATCTGCACTGGAAAATACGCAACTTTTACAGGAAGGAAACTGCAAGAAACTCGTAGGAACATCATCCAGGCCCAGTTACAGAGACAGGACCTGTAACAATTTTATGGGGCCTTACAATACACACAGACAGAACAATCAAAGCTAATCACCCAGTGTTGTGATCAATGACCACAAAAACAGAATGTGTTTTTCTATTGACGTGTCAGTTCCTGCAGATTGTAATATATCTGTGAAGATCTTCAAAAAACTATCAAAATACAAGGATCTTGAAGTGGAAATCTCAAAAATATGGCACATGAAGATATCATAATTTCAGTTGTAGTCTGAGTCCTCGGATTGATTGGAAAAGGTTCTGACTCACTGAAGGGAGTCATGGTACTCCATACCTTTAAGAAATACAAAATATTGCACACACATGCAAAGAGCTTTATCTATGTAAAATGTGTGCGCTCTTAGGTTGGTCTTTGTTATCTTTTACAAAAATATTCAGTGGAAGATGCCATGAACCCATTTCTGTTCTTAGGTCTCTGGTTGGGGACCCGGCGGAAGGAAATGTGTATACAACAGAAATCAAAGAAAATAATAATAATAATAATAATAATAATAATAATAATAATAATAATATTTTGTTTTGTTTTTTTTCTTCAATGTCTCAGTGGAAAATGTCATGATACCATTTCTGACATTAGGTCTCTGGTTGGGACCCGGAAGGAAATGTGTATACAACAGAAATCAAAGAAAATAATAATAATAATAATAATAATAATAATAATAATAATAATAATAATAATAATGTTTTGTTTTGTTTTTTTTCTTCAATGTCTCAGTGGAAAATGTCATGAATACATTTCTGACATTAGGTCTCTGGTTGGGACCCGGAAGGAAATGTGTATACAACAGAAATCAAAGAAAATAATAATAATAATAATAATAATAATAATAATAATAATAATAATAATAATATTTTGTTTTGTTTTTTTTCTTCAATGTCTCAGTGGAAAATGTCATGATACCATTTCTGACATTAGGTCTCTGGTTGGGACCCGGAAGGAAATGTGTATACAACAGAAATCAAAGAAAATAATAATAATAATAATAATAATAATAATAATAATAATAATAATAATGTTTTGTTTTGTTTTTTTTCTTCAATGTCTCAGTGGAAAATGTCATGAATACATTTCTGACATTAGGTCTCTGGTTGGGACCCGGAAGGAAATATGTATATAATAGAAATCAAAGAAAATAATAATAATAATAATAATAATGATAACAACAATAATCATAACAATAATAATATAAAATATATAAATGTTATATAAAGTAAAAATAAACTTAAAAAGAATTTAAGTAATAAACATAAAATGGCTATTAGTTAAAATATATAGTAAAAATATTTGAATATTTATTATAAAGTGAAGATCAACGAGGAAATTATATTGCAACCAATAAATCAACAAAAACTGCTGTTTATCAAGTAAAAGATAAATTATGGAACACATTTATTGCCAACTCGAAGAATTAACTGGAGGCAATAAACAAATATGAAAGTGCAATTAACTAACTTTACCAGTGGGTGAGAAAGAATGACTATTTGCTTGTAACTAGAAAAGAAAATGAAAGATATATCCGTCAAAGTGATAAACGTCATATATTTGATATAATCAGTGAACTAAAAAGGGAATGTCATTCGTGGAGAAGAAATTCGTTATCGCCGGAAAAGTGACATTTAGCATTTTGAAAACACAGACTCTTTTATTACAAGTCTGACTACAGTTTACTCATCATCTTGAATGGCATTATGAACAAATGATGGAAAGAAACTACTTTTTCAACAGTTCAACTTGCAAACGATGAGCCAGAGATCAAGTGCTTTAAAAGAAGACAGAAAATGAGACACTGAAATCTAAAGACAAATAGCAAAAGTTACCTTTGAAAACTTAAACAATTTATTAAGAGACCTGTGAAAATTTCACGGTTTTCCTATTTATTTTAATTTTCTGATTAGTCTTAATTAAGTTAATGATTGGATAAGCACATGGTGAGATCTACAGCAATAAAATATCAGTAGAATTTCCTCTATCATCTTGTTAAATATTTGAGCATAACAACTCTAACATAATATTGCAATAACAATCATAAATATGAACGCTGGGAATTATTTTAGAAAGTAAGGGGTACAAAAGAAAAGATTTCAAATTGACAACTTTTTCCATTTCACAGAAATAGGTGTTAAACACTTCTATCTTCCCTTCTTTCTTGCTTTCTTTCATTTTCTTACTTTCTCATTGCCGAAGAGTGAAACTAGTTCAAATGAAAGTGGTGTCATGGGGGTGAAACCGACCTTTTGATACTTTGGGCACAAAAGTTTGCCAAATAGAAATAATAAAAAGATTTTTGATGCTCTCTTTTAAGAAAACTATCTCAATGGAAAAGTTAGGTGATAGGCATAGCCAGTAAAAATTGTCTCATTTTTGTATTTGTGTCAACATTAATTTCTATGTTTATCAAATCAAATAAGTAATTGGTCTACAGAAAGAGTAATGCTAATATTAACTGTTTCCTTATGAAGTAACATTCACCATTCACTAATCAGCCAGTGCTACTTGAGTTACACTTTTCTTCAGTCCCTGGCCAACAGGTTGGGATCTGTTCTCCTCATCTGTAATGATAATGGCAATATTAGCCACTTATTTATATCATTCAGCGTGTTGGAGTTTTTGGGTACCTTGGTTTACTAGTGAGCCAGCCAAAATGAGCTGACTCATTTTATAGTTCACCAATAGAAGCCTTAACCAATCAGAAGACTCAAAATATTCAATGAGACGTGTATAAAGGCGGCCATGTTTTTTCCGGAATATTCAATGCCAGCCTTTGATATCGAAGACTGAAGAATTACAGACAGCTGCTGGTGGTATTGGCGATATAGTCAGATTCAGTAGAGTGTCTGACTTGTGAGTGTTAATCTTTAATGTTGTTTCATTGAACAGATTACGTACTGTGCTGGATTCTATATTCATAGACTATGGTGAACATGGTCAACACAGCTTTCATTGACCAAGCAACCAGTGTTACTCGAGTTACACTTTTCTTCAATCCCTGGCTATCAGTCTGAGATCAAGATGTAGTATCTGCTTTAAGGCAAACAAACTACATTTTATGTTTCTGAACACAACAAATAAATGAGAGATGCCTGGTCCCAGGGATTCTGATTCTGTGTCAGTACCACCCTCATTGCCCCAAAGAGGGATAGTCAATTGATATATCAATGCCAGCACAATGTTGGTTGCAGGCCTTGTTTTATACCTTTTCACCATGGGAGTAATGAATAAATACCAAGTGTAACATCTGCTCTTCTTATCTATAATGATAATGTTAATATTAGCCATTTCCTTATAAGGAAACATTTGGTAATCCCTATTAAAACAATTTTTCAGGAAAATAGGTTTCTCAAGTTCACTATCTGTTATGTGGAAAGTCAACATCTTGATTAGGTCATTATTTTCTCTTTGACATTTTAATTATTGTTGCGGTTGGTATTTTCTCAAGTGATGTGTTATTTGGTACAGATATTTATTTGTGATTCTGCCATGCCAGCCCATGAGGCTTAAAGAAGGATGGGCCTCACTAAAGCCTACAAGCTTCATTTGCTCAAAGCCATTTTAAATCATCATTCTGAGAAGACAGTTGCATTACAATCTGATTTGGAGGACTGAGGTAAAAGAAGGAAAGAAATTCATGAGTCCATGTGAAAATTTCTTTGGACCAATGAAAACCTTACCTTCACAGAAATTGACTGGTGAGCTGAAAAGAAGAAGGAAAGGAATTCACAGCTATATGAAATTGTTTTTAGACCAATGAAAATCTTTCCTTCACAGAATTTAGCCGGTCAGCCAAGAATAAAAAAGTAGCAAGCCTATGCGAAAAAGTTATTAAGAGCTATAAAGGACATGAAATTGTGGAGAGCTATGATCACCAAAGTCCTGAAGGAACATGGCAAACAGAAGAAGAAGAATATATATATATATAATTATTTATTTAAATATTATAACATAAATATGTTATAAAATCACTACAAAAATAGACATTTTGTTTCAACACCTCCGGTGTCTTATCAAGTGATGATGTTGAATATAGAATAAATGGTTTTAAAAGTTTCAAATTAATTAACAATCCTTCGCTAGGGGTAAACGCTGTTACATAAGCTAGAATGGCCAATCAAAATACAAGTATATGAGAATTCAAAAAATTTGACAACGAAGCAAGTTTATCATAGATATTAAAAGCTTTAAAGTTGGGGTTCTAGTAAAATAGAATATGTCCTAACTAATAAGTATTAAATTATATGATAAAATTTGAAATTAAAAGTAAAAAATTACCCATTTAGAAATCTAAATCTAATCTCTAAGTTTAAAATTATAGAATTACTGAGGAGAAAATAAAAAATACATATGTTATTTAATTTATTTTTTCAGTGTCTATTATATATATATATATATGCTTCCCTGGGAACAGGTTTTCGCATCACCGCCCATGCTGCGCCAGCGTATCCGACTCCAAGAAAGAATACTCTGACTTTAGAATTTCAGTTTTTCTGTTTCTGACTAGTCCTGTATATATCGTCTCTTCATTTAATTTAAATCTAATATAAATATGTCTCCATTAACCGTGTCCTGAGGAAGGTCTATTTGACCGAAACGTCTGACGTTGACAGAATAACAAAAACAAAAACAAAATGAAAAACAGTAAACTCACATATTCGGATTTTGCTTTGTCTTTTCCACATTTTCATCACATATATATATATATATATATATATATATATATATATATATATATATATATATATATATACATATGTATATATATATATATATATACATATATATATATATATATATATATATATATATGATGGCTGCTTATTCTATTCCAGCATGACCACCATCTTACATTCATGAACATGCCCGTAACTCAGAGATATTATAGTGATAAACACTTGTACAATGCGATTACCATTTCTCCAATAGAATTATCAACTATCAACTAACAGAATCTGGTGACAAGAAGGTGACTGGTGATAACTTCTGTTGCAAGTTATTAGTTCTCAGTTGTCTCTCTCTGAAATTTTTTTCACCCAAGGCTGAATAGGTAAGTCTCTTAATCTGTGATGAGATTGTCCAGCATTCACTGAATTTCGAAAACCAATTCATACTGACCCAATATTACATGTTACATGTCCAGCATTCACACCATTGGAAGACCAATATTACATAACAGTTCAGTAGTCTTTTCTTGATACTGTATATGTCAGCGTACAAGGCAACCATTTAACCTTAAAACAGGGGCACATCCTATACTCCAGGTATAAAATGTGAACCTTAAATCTTGTGGCTTACAGTAAGTTGTTAGCCTGGGATATTTTTGACAGTAGGCTAACCCCTGCTTTGTTAACTATCAACACAAATATTTTCTACTGAAACAACTTAATTCACATTAATATAATATTTTATACCCAGTCGCCTATGGTACCATTTCATTTTTCTGTTTCTTCATACTTTGCTTAGCTTTTGAAAAGCATGATTCTAACGTATCTTTGGTATCACATTTTCCATTTCATTAAAGCCTACATTGAATTCTGGCTTAATTCTCTTTGCTCTAAAGAACTTGTCTTCTTCGACATAATTATTTACAAGTATTATACACCTTTGATTGTTGTTCAGTCACCATTATTCTTAAACTGAGCCTTTTCATGTCAAATTTCAAAGAGCTATAGATTTCTTTTGCTTCACAGAATTCCTTTTCATTTCAAAACCCCTTATTCAAAATTGTCTTTGGCAACCATTTTCAAGGCCCCTAAATGATGGATTATCATGAAAGACATAAGGGAAAAAAAACAAAATTAACGAAACTGATTGCTTTGTTATAATCTGCCTGCGGTGAAATCCCTATTTTAAAACACTTTTCAGTGAATTAATTTCTTTCATTCTTTCTTGTCATTCAAAATGATGGAATCAAAATCCATTGATTAATTTTTTTAATCAAGCTCATATTTCAGAGGGATTTAAAAAGCCAAGAAATTATTAAAAATAATTTGTGAATACTTTGGAAATTTCATTGTGAAACTTTGCTATGTACGCCTCAAGTATAAATTCAAATATAAAGAATTACTGCTTGAGTGTCATTCTGTTGTTCTTAAAAAAAGTTTCAACACCACACTACCACTGCTGAATAAGTCGAGGTTTGTTATATACCCTACCTATAAACACTAATGGGTATGTCACAATGCTTATAAATATGTTGGACACTATTGTAAGTGGGGATAATATGCTAAGGGCACCTCGAGGCGGTGTAATGGTTAGCAAGCTTGTCTCACTAATGCAGTTATGAATGAGTAGTGAGTTCGATCATCACTGGGAATCCCATACTTTTGCTAATATGCTGTCTAAGTAGTCCACTATGAGCAGTGGTTTACCTACTTCATGCTGCTGGCGAGTATTGTATTTTGTTGATTTTATAAAGATTACCATTTCATTTCCAACCTCTCTTTTGGTCATTCCTTATTCAGTAACCATTTCTAGGTTACAACAACGATCCATAAAGAGTTGATATACCATTAAAAAAACAAACAAATAAAAAACCTGGATAACATGTTGCATCAGCTTCTGGATGTTCCTGCAGCTGTGCTGGTGCCAAACTGCATTGGTTTATACCTTTCTTTGGACTGGCACTGTCCAAGAGAATAAATTTGGTATCTGGAGAGTCCAAGATTTCCATAGCGACCACCCAGGCCTGAAAGACTCTATACTGCACCCTTGTCTCCAGAGATGGAAATCTGCCAATGCTAGTAGCAGCATACTCGCTTCTTCATTTTAAGAATGTGGTAAATATGTTTGGCGCCTTCAGTGTGAAATAAGAAATAATAATAATAATTGTCATATACTATACCTATGAAAACTAATGGGTATGTCCCAATCCTCATAAATACGTAGGGCACTATTGTAAATGTAGGCAATATACTTTCTCAGCAGTGGTTTACCTACTTCATGCTGCTGGCGAGTATTGTATTTTGTTGATGTTATAAAGATTACCATTTCATTTCCAACCTCTGTTTTGGTTATTCCTCATTCAGTAACTCTTTCTAGGTTACAACAATAACAACAATTCTCTTTAAATTACAGTTCTGGCAGTATGACTGGTCACTTTCCTACCACTTGAAGGTTGCCTGGTCTATGTCTTTTCTATAAATACTTTCATGGTAATTGTTCAGAGGAACTCTTCACTATGGTACCTAGACTTTTTGAATATAAGCACAGTACAAGACTGGCATCATGATCACATCAATTTACAGTTGAACTGGCTAGATGTAGCCGTAAGTTCTATGGTAACAGTTTCTATGTCACATTTCTCGCTTGTAGAATTCCCTTCCAGCACAATGCTTTCCAGTCAACTTTAATCTGCAACAATTTAAATGCAATGGCAATTGCCATCTACTGTCCTCCTGGTTACGCCTGGTTACTCTTTCCTCCTCCCTCTCATTATTAATATTTCTGTTCCGAATTCTTCCACACCCTGTAACACCTTGTGGCTGAGTGGCTTTACTGCCTTGCATAAGGTGATACCGATTAAAAAAACACCTAGCACAAGTCATCAAAATGTTGAGTCGGTGTATCATAAAGCGTGCTGTTGAAAAACATGCTTAACTAGAAGCATGTCCACCCTCCTGTTACGAATTATCATTATTATTTATCTGTTTATCATAAAATGTAATCTTGATAAACTTACTATTAAAATCCTCACGATAAGAGAACCATATTCCATAAATTGTAATTGAAAACACTCTCAATTCAATATTCAGATTATATCAGCCATAATGGGAAAATTTTTATATATTAAGAAAAATTTTAGGAAAATCTACAACAAAGTGGGAAAAGTTTCATCTTTTAGTCTGCTGAAGTCTTAAAGGATGCGTTGCACAAAAACTTTATTTCCACTTTGTCATGAATTTCCTTAAAATCGGTCAGAAGAGTTAATGTTCAAAAAAAAATCTATTGTCATATCTGAGTAAGTACATTTTCAACTTCCATTAACTCTATTGAAGAGTGTTACCCAGACCCAGTGAACACTTCTATCAAAGTGTCTGAGTGACTTTTACTGCCTTGCATGATGTGATACAGATTAAAAAAAAACCTAGCACAAGTTATGAAAGTGATGGATTGGTCTATCGTAAAGCGCGCTGTTGAAAAACATGCTTACTGTTATATACTGTACCTATGAACACTAATGGGTATATCCCAATCCTCATAAATATTTTGGATATTATTGTAAGTGGGGGTAATATGCTGTCTATGTACTCCACCACTAGCAGTGGTTTACCTACTTCACGCCGCTGGCGAGTATTGTATTTTGTTGATGCTATAAAGATTACCATTTCATTTTCAACCTCATTTTTGGTTATTCCTCTTTCAGTAACCTTTTCTAGGTTACAACATTTTGGCAACAAGGATGAGATATTGGGAAGTTGGAACTGTTGTCAAAAGAATTGGTAGGATGATATATTTAGTCAAAGGACTGAAAATGGCAAAGAAAAGACACTTGAATCAAACAAAAAAAGTAGGCATATAGATGAAGAGAACGATACTCTACTGGATGTTGACCCTGTGGAAGTTCTTTTTGACACATTTGATGTGCCCATCTCTCAGAAAGCTCCCGAGACAAAAATCCCAAAAAGACAAAGAAAGAAGAAAACAAGTGATACAGAGGGAAATGACATTAACCCGAAAAGGAAAAGATATTGACTCTGTGTAGAGTAAATCTAAAAAGAGGTGTTATATATTGTATCTATGAACACTAATGGGTGTGTCCCAATCCTCATAAATACGTTGGACACTATTGTAAGTGGGGGTAATATGCTGTCTAATAGTCCACCACTAGCAGTGGTTTACCTACTTCATGCCGCTGGCAAGTATTTTATTTTGTTGATGTTATAAAAATTACCATTTCATTTCCAACCTCTGTTTTGGCTATTCCTCATTCAGTAACATTTTCTAGGTTACAACACACACACACATATATATATATATATATATATATATATATATATATATATATATATATATATATATGTATGTATGTGTGTCTGTGTGTGTGTGTGTGTGTGTGTGTGTGTGCAAAATTCCAGGACTCTAAATTCAATATTTGGTAATTTACTTCAATAATAAATTTAAATCTCAAGAAAATTGAGCCTCCAGATATATTGTCTAACGACTGAGTTATAATCTTGTTCTTGATTCCACTAAAACAAAGTAAATTTATTTTTAAGTTAAGAAGTCATTTAAAAAGAAAATTTCAGATTTGTTAATAGCCACTAATTGATTCCTTATAGAAAATAACTCGACACTTGCACAAAAAGACAACGCAGCTGTTGTGGGATTGCCAATTGTTGAAGCAATATATTTAGTGAGAGTTAATGGATGCGTATTAGTTTCCTCAAACAAGAGAGTAAGAATGAACATACAAAAAATTATATATGAATAACAACATATTTTATTGCCTAAGCAAACCAAATAGAAAAAATACAGAAACACTAAATGAGGGTGTGTTTGTAGAGTTATCTTTTGTGCTTATGTGGGTGAGAAATATAGACAGATTCTAAGTATCTATCTTAAAGGGAAGAAGTTTTATTAAAAAACAGAATATTAACCTTATGATGACAAATTGGGAGGAATCATAAGAAAATACAATAATAATCAAACAAATCACTTTACCTCATATGGGGAAAAGGCTACTTTGGCAGATGACGAATGTGGTCGTCTGTCTTTTCAATCCCAGTGTGGAATGAAATTCATGTCTGTAAGGTTAGAAGAAGCGGGAAGTAGCAGTTAACTGTAAGGAATTGATATTGGAAGCTAAAGGGTCAACCTAAACCTTAACTTGGCAAAAACACCTAATACAGATTTTACACTTTTCACTGGCAGGGGTCAAGGAGGGTTGTAAGTATTTATCTTAAAAGGAAGAAGTTTTATTAAAAAAACAGAATATTAAGCTTATGATGACAAATTTGAGGAATCAGAAGAAAACACAAATTTTTAACTTAAATTTACAATTAAAAAAGAAATTAAAAATGAACCCTAAAATAAATTTAAAATATATATATATATAAATAAAGAGACATAAATGGATTAATGTAAAGAGTTAGGGATATAATGTAAGTCGATGAAAGTTTATAAATTATAATTAATATAGTATAAAAGGTATTAGAGGTGGGTGCAAGTGACTTAGGGGAGTTAAATAAGGCAAAATTTCACTATGGAAATTAGAATTAGTTTTTGGTTTATTGTGTTGACATTTGAAGAGTTAGAGAAGATGGGAATTGGGAAGTGCTTTTGGATAGCTAATTAAAGCAAAACTATCTTATGAAAATTTGAATTTGTTTTTATGTTGACATTTAAACACTAATTCGTTCCTCTGATTCAAGAGTTAGGTTTCATTATTGTATTTTATTATTTTAATTTTTTCTTCTAAGCATAATTCACATCTATCTTTAAAACTATTCAGAGTTTTTCCAGAACCCATAATTTTTCTACGGGTTTAAAATTTTTAAAGACTCTTTCAAAAAGGTTTTTATACTATATTAATAAACTTTATTAATTTTATGAATTGTGTACCTAGCACTTTCTTAAAATATCCATTCACTGGTCTGACTCCAGTCTGACCTAACACTGTTTTTATATTCATATATATATATATATATATATATATATATATATATATATATATATATATATGTATGTGTGTGTGTGTGTGTGTGTGTGTGTGTGTGTGTGTGTGTGTGTGTGTGTGTGTGTGTGTGTGTGTGTGTGTGGGAAAGCCTGCTGAAAGCTTGTCAGCCCAATCATGACATCCATATTCCAAATAAAAAGGTGGCTTCTTGATTGGACCAAGAAATTTTAGCACCCCTTAAATACTCCTTCCCGCCAAAATTTATGGTATTTGATCATTTGGGCAGATTTTAGAAAGTGGGCCAGGTCATAAAATTTTCAGCACTCCCTCATCTATACACAGAAAGATTGGTTTTATAATTAGTTTGTACTATTTGATTTTAAAATTTATATACAATATATTCCTGGCCATTTATTCATTAGTGTCCCAAAGATTCAAATCAGAAATCTATATAAACTGACTAATTAATTTAGGCTAACTCGGGATTGATGTGTTGTGCATATATGAATTTCTTTATAAATTGGCTCAATTTGATTTCCACATTGACTTGCTTTTGAAAAACTTTTGATTGAATTATGGAACTTTCCTAATTATAAATCGAGGAAAATTTCTCAATGACATAAATTCCTCAAGACGAAATTAAAAGAAGTGACCAAACATTTTCAATCGGAGGTAAAGAGATGATGAAATTTAGCCAATTTGAAAAGAACAGTCTGTTTGAATTTAAGGATGAAAAATGATAACTAATGGTTATAATAAATATTAATATATATGATCGCTGCATGGGTATGCTTATGTCATAAAATTTTAAAATCATACAGTATATAATTTTGGTATTTTTCACTTCACAAATAAAAGGTTTAATTTTCAGAAAAACACAACAAATTTCTCTTGGATAAAACAAAACCCTGATGAAACAAGAGCCATAAATAACATTTTGCTAATGTGAAAAGTACTTGGAATAAATAAATATGCATCAATATGGTAACTTTCTTTCTTCCTTCCTTTAATAAGGATACTAAGAAGCTTTTCCGTGAATATGAGAGGATTATATTAACAATAAGTAGACAAAACATGTCTAAATATTTAATGAAACATATCTTTATATATAGATATGTATGTTATAACATCACTACAAAAATAGTCATTTTGTTTTCAACACTTCTGGTGTTTTTAAAGAGTTCAAAAATCAACCACTACCTCCACTGAGGGAAATATTTTTTTGTAAGATGTAATGGCCAATCAAGTTACAAGTATATGATAATTCAAATAAGTTGACGATGGACTCTAGATAGAATTTATTAATGCTTTAAAATAAGTGTTAGATTTTGTATTCGTATATATATATATATATATATATATATATATATAGTGTATGTGTGATGTTTAAATTGTCATATAAATTATGTAAAAATGAAAATGACACTGATATCTTATTTTACCAAAATTACACAAAAATATCTTGAAATCATCATCATCCCCTTGACTTTTGTAATCATAGTGAGGATTTGAATGCAGAATCCACACTAAATCTCCTCTACAATGGTCTGTCAGTGGCAGCCATCAGCAGTTGAAATACTAAAGAGTAAATTTATTCAATAAAATCACCATTGGCTTCAATCACGGCCTCCAGACAACTTCAGAATCTCCTGCAACTCTTCTGGATGAACTTCTCTTTGAAGTTGGTGAATACTGGCATAAACTTTGAATTCCATTCCCCTTTGGTTCTATAAAGAGTTTTGTTGGTCTCTCGCTCAAGTGCTCCTCACAAATAATAATCAAGAGGGTTGCAGTCTGTGGAGATAGGTGACCAGATGTAAGGGGTGATATGGTCACAGACATTGTCTGGCAGTCATGACTGGGTTCTCCTGCTTGTGTGGCATGGTTGCCAGACATAGGGTCTTTCAGTAGCCACTCTCATAACCCAGAACCATACTACCTCCTCAAGGAAGTTGATGTAGGCCTCTGTGTTGAGTCTGAGGCCCTGTCGGAAGATGAATGGAGGCATAACATCGCCATCACTAGTGATCACTGCAAGCACCATGATGTTGACTGGATATATCATCCAACTCTTTTCTCTGTACTGTCCTCAGATTGAACCTTAGAAATATTTGCATTGGAGCTTCCGGCATGAATGCCAAGCAGTACAGCATGCCATTTCCAAATTTCTGGCAGAGTGAATTATGTTATGCTGCTCTTTTTCTCACAGACAGTGCCCAACTGACCCTACTATACTGTACAGTCAACAAAATCGAAAACAAATAACATGCATGTGTTAGATTAAAAATATAAAATGGTGGCAATTTAACTATCACACACCGTATATAAGTACATATGTTGGCTTGATGACCATACCATTACCAAGATGTCTTACACTACATTTGTCGGATACAAGTTCTATTGTACAACATCTAAAGAGACATTCCTGTCCACTTTCAGAATACAGGAAAATACTTTATGACAACAACAATATACTACACCATGAAAATAATATACAAAAAATTCAAATTCTTGAGTCTCTCTATATCAAAAGTAATCAACCAGCACTCAATAAAATTTATTGTGAATATAGCAACAACATATTAAAGCGCATATAACATTTAATGCCATTTTACAATTCTCTTAGTTTCAAATCAGCTCCCTTATATTGGGTGCTTGTTTTGTAAAAAATTCCATAGCTACAGCGGATAAAATTTTAAAATTCTAAAATTACTATAAAAAAGCTCTTTCACGTGTCTTTTTCAAAATCACTATGGCAATGGAATACAAATTTTATCACAGTTACAATAAATTTTTCTTAGTAATTTATCTCTGAAGATGATCCTGGAAAAGGTCCAAAGTACTACGTCACTTCCATGGTGAATTTCAGTTCAGCATCAAGAAACTGATTAGACAACTGGAAAGGATCAGTATAAAAATAAGTAGACACAACATATCTATATTATTCAAGAAAAATATATATATATATTCTATATATTTTTTTTCTTAAATAATATATATATATATTATATATTATATATATTATATTACTATTACTATTATTAGTATATTATATTATTATTATATATTATATATATTATATATAATATATATATATATATATATCTTGTCGTTTCATTACATATATTACATTACAATATATTACATTATATATATTTTTTCTTGAATAATATATATATATATATGTTGTCATTTTATTACATATATTACATTATATATATATATATATATATATATATATATATATATATATATATATATATATGTATATATATATTCATGAATAATACACATATATATATATATATATATATATATATATATATATATATATATATATATATATAAATAAAAAGAAAGAACAGTAAGATATATAATCCGGTGTTCTTATAGATATTTTTATTTTTGCACAATAGTGCTCAATGTAAATTTACAGAGCATTATTATAAATTAACTGATTTAAAATATGTTTTTTTTCCTACACAGTAATAACCATATTTCAAAAATGGAAGCTAAAGCTTCGAATTTAATTTTGTTATTAAATTAAAGACATTAGTTCCATTTCCTCGTCAAGCAAATTTGGGAGTATATATATATATATATATATATATATATATATATATATGTTGTTGTTACATTATAAGTAGTGTTTATTGTCCTGAGCACTTTGATTAAATCTTTAACCATTTTCAAGGAGGTTCTTTTTTGTTATAACTAGGATTGTTAATGTATTTTTGTTTTATTTCCTATATTGTGTTGGATGAGAGGTATTTTGTAGCGGTCATTTCTTCTTCAGATGAAAAAAAAAACCTTTACAAAACCTGTTTCAAAAACGTTATAAGAAGACACTATTTATGAAATGAGATGAGGCATTTTTAAGGAAAAAACAAATGGCCTTCTTTTAACAGCACCTTTGTCGGGGGTGCAGGATCATTCCATTTTATCTGTATTCAGAAACTAAACAAACCATTAATAAGAATGAAATTGCCTTGGTTCACAAACCATTCTGTGAGAAGGACGACCCTGACTTTATAATCGGAAAGGCATCTCCTTCAATACATACTTTAACTACCATATACGTTTTAATGCAAATTGGCCAGTTTACAAATATATGCATATAAATATACAGAGAAATAGGTTGATTTGAGTAGATTAGACAGATACATAGAGAGAAAGGGAGAGAGTGATATGAACAGACTGAGATAGATATATAGTTAGATTGATAGATATGAGCAGATTGAGATAGATTGAAAGAGAGAATGAGAGATGAACAGACTAAGAGATAGATAGATAGATAGATAGATAGATAGATATGAGCTGATTGAAATAGACTAATAGATATGAACACATTTAGATAGATATGTATAGAATACCATAGATATATACAGAGAGAAATGTATAGAACAACATTGGCAGATATGTATAGAATAACATAGAGAGAGAGAGAGAGAGAAAGAGAGATATGAACAGACTGATAAATATATATATGTACATACATACATATATATATATATATATATATATATATATATATATATATATATATATATATATATATATGTATATATATATGTATATATATATATAGCATGACTCTTTGGCAGAATTGAGTCACTGTCAGTCACTGTGTGTTTATCTAAATCTAAAAATAAACATGCTAAAATTCACCTTCATCCATGCCGTGAGCTGACGGCTTAGTGGTAGAAGTTCCGACTGACGCCAATTCAGTCGGGTTTCGATCCTAGCTAGAGGCAACCGCACGTCTAGCCACACTGATGAGCTGTGAAACAGTGAAACAGTCTGTCTGTGGATGACAAAATATATATATATATATATATATATATATATATATGTATGTATGAACAGATTGAGATGGATAGAAACAAAAAGAGAGAAAGAAAGACGAACAGACTGGAATAGATAGATAGATAGATAGATAGATAGATAGATAGATAGATAGACTGGGGTTAATAGATAGCAGAGACAGAGATAAATATGGCTAGAATAACATCGATATATAGATAGATATGGATAGAATAACATAGATAGATAGCT
The DNA here is from genome assembly GCA_964036315.1 of Acanthosepion esculentum. Classification (NCBI taxonomy): domain Eukaryota; kingdom Metazoa; phylum Mollusca; class Cephalopoda; order Sepiida; family Sepiidae; genus Acanthosepion; species Acanthosepion esculentum. The sequence continues at coordinate 36,301,257 of OZ038504.1, read as the reverse complement.
ATAGATAGAATAAAAGATAGATATGAAAGATAGATATAAAAGATAGATATGAACACACTGATATAGATAGATAAACAGATATGTACAAAATAACATAGATAGATACGAATAGACTAAGACAAACAGATAGTTGTGAAGAGACTGGGATATGTAACAATTAAAAAAAGCATAGTTATGAATTCCTAAATAAATATAGAAATCAGATATTCTGATATTCTGATATTCTGAATGATTAAATGATTGATAGCCAACTTTTTACCAAATACAAAAAAATTTGACTTATTCTTCATCTCATCAAAATTATTCTCATGTCAGCCATTGCACAACAGTCATCTTCACCATGATGCTCGATGTACAAAGTGCATTCCATCATTTTGTTTTCTTTTTGGTTTTCCAAGTGTCATGAAAAGACTTTGATGATCACCTTGCAATGTGAACACATGGCATGACAATATGAATTTTTCTTTTTTAAAATTTATTAAGAAAAGAAATCAACGTTACACTACAATATATGTTCGACATTTGAATAGGTAGACTTAGCCTATGTGTGATTTTCATTCGTCATGTATAACATGTGTGTATATGAGGGAGTGCTGAAAAGTTCTTGTTGGACCCACATTGGGACTGGGCTGGTGTCCTGGGTAACATTTAAGAACCACTTGTATACCTATGTTTGTTCTGATGGTAGAAGCAGATACATGAATTTTAAATATCCCCAGAAGCACACACACACACAAATATATATATATATATATATATATATATATATATATATATATATATATATATATTAAGAAATATAGTTTTAAGGTGTGCCATATTTATGGAATAAAGTGCTCAATATCAGGGATAGAGTGTATGTAAATATAAAAGTGGACATTGAAGTCAACACCCAGAGGCAACAGTCTGATTCATGTGAGACAAAATTGTCAGTCTACTTCAATGTCAACTTTTATATATATATATATATATATATATATATATATATATATATAAAAGTGAACATTGAAGTCAACACTCAGAGGCAACAGGCTGTTTCATACTGTATGCAATCATCAGGCCTGACGTTTGTGTCTAGCATGAAACAGCCTGTCGCCTCTGAGTGTTGACTTCAGTGTTCACTTTTATATTTATATTAACATATGCTCTATCTCTGATATTGAGTACTTTATTCCACAGATATAGCACACCTTAAAACTATATTTCTTCATATATATATATATATATATATATATTTAAAGACATTTATGATATGTTTAACATTCTTTTTATAGATACAAGTATTTAAGCAAATGCTCTGTTTTATAATAAACAGTATGAAATAACATTTACCGGCCTGAATGTCTGAGAAATTTTCATAGAAAATTTTTGTTCTCCGACAGGAATCGAACCTGTATCCTATACGGAACCGTCATTTCATGTTCGATTCCTGTCGGAGAACATTGGAATATTGGATATTGGCTATTGGAATAGCTTCATGTCTCACACATCTCGCCTGTGGAACTCCCTTCCTTATTCCTGTTTCCCTGACAAATATAATCTCCAACTATTTAAGTGTAACGTCAATCAACATCTCCAGTTGCCTTGATCTATCCACTTCCCTTCTCCACATCCTTTCACCTTTCATTCCTATCTGCTCTCGCTCCAAATCTTCTGTAACCCCCTTGCCTTGATCGATCCACTATCTTTCTCAACATCCTCTCCTTTACCACTCCTATCTGCTCTTCCTCCAAACATTCTGTAACCCCTTGCGTGCTAGTGGCTTCCAGCCTTGCTTGGGGTGATAAGCTTAAAAAAAAAAAAAACAGAGAATTTACTTAAATAATTGTATCTATAAAAATAACATATGAACAGAAAATATATTAAAATACACACACACAGACATATATATATATGTGTGTGTGTGTGTGTCACTCAAAAATAGTCAGCATGGCTAAAATGACTTTACAGTTCAGAGGTACTTTAACACATGTACAGTACTGAGATTAATGCAAATTTTATTAATATATATCTTGAGTGAATACTGCAAAGTTATTAGCCTGTCCTTCTTCCCTTTAAAGCTTTCATTTTGTGTAATATATGATGACACTTTTTAAATGAGCTGTGAGTTTAAAGAATGATACTTTAACTGGGCATGACAGATCGGAGCATAATTGGAATCAACATTCTTATCTATAACTTATATCTGATCAGTCTTGAGAGCTGTGAATAATGACTTTTACCAATCTAGCTGACACATAAAAGCAATTCAGATTGCATAAACACGGGACTGTTTTGTCTGCTAGTCAGTCGACGCTTAGCAAATGCTACAAGGGAGAAAACCCTATTTGATTCTCTTCTCTTTCCCCATAACCAAAATCTAATAGCAGCTGTCCAGTCTCACTGTTGATTGAAGTTCATGAATAAACCAGAATGATTCTTTGTTATCCATCATTGTTTGATGCCATTGGTCACTTTCTGATCATGCCTCTTTTCTACACCAAGTTAAAATGTAACCTGTTAAAATGGTGTAGTGTGGCAAATATAAATTTAGGGCTCGATAAAATATAACGTTGTGCCAGTTTGAACTCAGTATGGTGCAACTAGTATTATTAATATAGACACATGAAATGATATCTTTATAGGAAATGAGTAAAATGCCTCTGAAATGTTAAATGATTAATTTATTTAGTTGAAATAGGAACCATGTTAATGACTAACTGTTCTCCAACGTACCTCTAAATTCTTGATCCCATCTTACAAAAATTATCATCCTTTCAAATGCTTCGATTACTTCTTCCTTATTGAAGAATGTTATATTGCATATTCAAAGCTCAAAATACTTAAATAAGATAATCAGTAGGAGAAATATCAGATGAATATGGAGGATGAGGCAAAATTTCATAATTCAGGCTATGCAGCTTTTGGACAATTGATTGAGAAGAGTGCGGCCATATGTTGTCATGCAGCAAAATTGGGCCATACCTATTCACAAGTCTTGGATTTTCTTTTTCAATTGTTCATGCATATACTCAATTTCTCCAAAATCCAAGGTTGATGTTATTGTTTTCACTTGAGAGAAGAATGAAAAATGAATACCCCTTTGACACACCACAATACAGTAACCATTGCCTTTTTAGGGTCCCATGGAGGTTTTGGGTATTGCTTTGGTGATTCACTTGCATTTAACCACTGGCCTATTCTCTTACTGTTATGAAAGGATATCTATTTCTCATCACATATAATGATTTGATGCAAAAATGGTTCTTTTTCCCAATTTGTTCTCATACAGTAAGATTACTCAACATTGTTTCATTGTCATCATTTTCAGCAGGCTTATGAGTAACAATAAAATGAAAGAAAAATTACCTGGACAGAAAAAGAGTCAGGATTAAGTCAAGATATTTTTATATACTAAAGAGATCACTTCGTTAGATGACCGAATCAACAACCAACCAAAAGATGTGCCATTTCATGTTTGACAACCTAATATTTATTCCTATATATATGCAAATGTACATATAGATAGGCATATATATATATATATATATATATATATATATATATATATATATATATATATATATATATATATATATATATATATATATATATATATATTCTGTTTTCCCAGTGGAAATGACAATAGCATTAATCAAGAATAGATAGTGACAATGCAAAAAGTTTTAACTTTGGGGGCCAAGGCTGCTTGTAGTTTGTCAGAACCAAGTTTGAAATGAATAAATTGAGACCCTTCAGATGACAGCAGAGAAAGGATTGGGTTTTTTTTCCATCTGTTTAAATTCCTTTTACCTTATTTTCTGAATGATCTTAATAAACATAATAGCGTTAATGATGAAAATAATAAACCCATGATAAAAAGGGACCAGCAATTATTGCAATGGTAGACATAATATCAGCTTTAGTAAGAAGAAAAAGAATGATCCCACAATTATAACTCATTCCTAAAATAAAACCAAGCAATGGTAAGAAAAGTAAAAATAATTATATATATATATATATATATATATATATATATATATATATATATATATATATAATATAATATTTTTATTATGCCTTCTTTCTTTGATGAAATGGTTGCACACTTTAGAAGCCTGCTTCACTGCATTTCTCCATCTAGAGACATGTTGTCTTTCAATTTATAAGTTACATAAATTATTCATTTTTTTAGTCCCTTCACCCAAATCAAGGCAATAAATCCACTAAGATGTTGAGGGTTACATCGAGAGAAAGAGAATGAGAAGACTTTATTGATGAGAAGTAAGGAAAGGACAATAAAGGGAGAGGGTTCAGGAAGACAGAAGGTGGCGATTGATGTTGCATTTAAATTTTTGAACATTATAGGTGACAGGGAAGTAAAAAATTGGAATGTAGATCTATAGGTGGCGAATGTGAGAAAAGAAGCATTTAGATCATACGGTTGCATTGCACCTAGCTCGCTCAAAAGTAACATGCTGCAACCTAGTCGCAAGTCTAGTAGAACATTTGAATTCATGCAATCAAGGCACTAGGGAAAAAAGACCATCAGACGAGTTGCCATGAAATTAGTTATAGAACCAGCGTTTCTCAACCTTTTAAAGCATTGGCACACCTAGAAGAAAATGAAAATATCACGGTACATTTAGCAAAATTTTTAAAGGGTATACATTTAAATGTTATGAAATAAAACTATAATTTTTTTATCAATCAAACAATGTTGAATGCAATTAGATAAAAAAAAGCGTCAGGATTAAGTCAAGATATTTATTGAAATACAGGAAAATTTTAAGAAGTGACATTTCAAAGAATAAAAATACTTTTAAAAAAATGGATATTGAAACAAAGTATTTAAAATAACATAATAAAAGAATAATGAAAAGAATTATTTGAAAAAAAAAGTTTAGTACTTATTCATTTATTCAAATACTCATGCTGTACCATGACTACTTCCATGCATATATATATATATATATATATATATATATATATATATATATATATATATATATATATGTGTGTGTTTGCCTTGACTAGTGTGCTGTGGCAGGGCAGTTGAGAATCACTGTAGAAAAGACAAAACGAAGCCACATCGCATCAATGAGAAAGTGACTGAAGTCGAGATGCGAAGTGAAAAATGTGACATGTGTAGACATGAATAATTCCAGTTGTGCTTGGTGCCCTCAGATTGTTTGGAAAAGGTTTCGATAGACTCATTGAAGGGATTCCTGGTAGCCCATGCCTTAAAGAAATACAAAAAATTGGACTCACAAGTTCAGCTCACATGTTACGAAGAACTTTATCTATGTAAAATGTGTGTGATCTTAGATATTTGGGTTTTGTTTTTTTACAAAAATGTTCAGTGGAAAATCTGATGAAGCCATTTCTGGCCTTAGGTCTCTGGTTGGGACCTAGAAGGAAATGAGTATAGAACAGAAATACAAAGAAGAAGACATAATAATGATAATAATAATAATAATAATAATAATAATAATAATAATAATAACAACAACAAAAATGTGCCACATGAGTACATCAATAATTCCAGTTGTAGTTGGAGCCCTCAGATTGATTGGAAAAGGATAGACTAATTGAAGGGATGCATGGTAGTCTATGCCTTAAAGAAATACAAAAATCATACTCACAAGTACAGCTCACACATTACGAAGAACTTTATCTATGTAAAATGTCTGTGATCTTAGATTTTTTTGTTTTGTTTTTTTACAAAAACGATCAATAGAAAATACCATAAAGTCTTTTCTGATCTTAGGTGTCTGGTTGGGACCCGGATGGAAATGTGAATACAACAGAAATCAATGGAAATAATAATAAAAATAATTTTAGTGTTCTATACTACAGGCCTACTCATGGGACAACAAAGAGCCAGAACTGGAGGCCTATATCAAAATGTTTGAATTTCAGAAACTTTGTGAGAAAAGTTAATAGTTAAACAACATTCTTCATAAATGATATTTTCATTAATTTTCTACTATAAACATATTACATTTAGTTCTATTTTATATTTATAATTGTAAACCAAACTAAAATTAAGTATAAATAAAAAAATAACTTTTAGAAAGAAAAACACAAATTATTCATTAAATATTATATCTAACATCTTAATGTTATTTTGTTTTTAATTTTGCTGTGTAAAAATTTACATTAGAGTAGAAGAACCATGGTAAAAATTCAAGACATTTTTACTTTTTAGAAACGAAAATAGAGAATATGCAAAAAAATTTATCGTTAATGTATTTGCTTTTAAAAAATAAGCACTTCATGCAGAAGAATATTAAATTAACTTTAAGTGAAAAACTGAAGGAAACAATTTTCATTATTTACATTTGCTGTCCTCATTTTTATTGCCATATTCCTGTTTCGGCCATTGGATGCCACATCCTCCTTCAGGTGATTGGAATTTCAAACTGACCCCTTTATTTCATCCACCAGGGTTTGAAATAAAAGGTTCAGTTCAAAATTACCAATCACTTGAAGAAGGCTGGAGTGTACAAAAGCCGAAATGTTGTGAATAAAGATGAGGACAACAGTCCAAACAATATAATTAGTGTAGATAGTTACAATACCACATCTTAAAAATAGAGACAGAGGTTGAAGATGTATGGCAATAAAGATGAGGACCACAGTCCGAACAATGTAAATCGTGTAAATAGTTACAATACCTCATCTCAGAAATAGAGACAGATGTTGAAGGTGAATATGGCAATAAAGATGAGGACAACAGTCCGAACAATGTCAATCGTGTAAATAGTTACAATACCTCATCTCAGAAATAGAGACAGATGTTGAAAGTGAATATGGCAATAAAGATGAGGACCACAGTCCGAACAATGTAAATCGTGTAAATAGTTACAATACCTCATCTCAGAAATAGAGACAGATGTTGAAGGTGAATATGGCAATAAAGATGAGGACAACAGTCCGAACAATGTAAATAGTGTAAATAGTTACAATACCTCATCTCAGAAATAGAGACAGATGTTGAAGGTGAATATGGCAATAAAGATGAGGACAACAGTCCGAACAATGTAAATAATTACAATACCTCATCTCAGAAATATAGACTGAAGAAGGCCAGAGCATACAACAGCCAAAATGTTGGGATATTAAGTAAACTACTAATTGATACAACCAAGATCTTCTAAATACACTTTTAGTGAATTATGCATCAAAGTTTGTTTTTGTGATAAGCATGAGATAATATAGCAAGTCCAAAGCCAATGAAATATATAAATCTTCTTCTTTATGCCATGTCCCTTCAGGACATTGGTGATCATGACTCTCCACAATTTCTTTTCCTTCGTAGCGCTTAATAAATTTTATCTTTTTCTTATCTCTCCTAAACCTTGTTCCACCATCCATTTACCCCAGCACATTATTCTTCTATATGTTGTATCCTTTCCAGAAGTTGGCGATCATGGCATTCAACAATTTCCCATCCTTTGTAGGTCTTAATAAATTTTATCTTTTTCTTATCTCTCCTAAACCTTGTTCCACCATCCATTTACCCCAGCACATTATTCTTCTATATGTTGTATCCTTTCCAGAAGTTGGCGATCATGGCATTCAACAATTTCCCATCCTTTGTAGGTCTTAATAAATTTTGTCTTTTTCTTATCGCTCCTAAACATTGTTCCACCACACATTTACTTTTATATTCTTCTTTACATTTATATTCTGCTTTATTTAAATTCCTAGAGGTTTCTCCAATGTATTTCTTGTGGCAATTATGACAGGTAATAGAGTAAATTCCTTCTTCAAGGTTTAACTTATTGTTTTGTTTTGTATTAATTAAGTCTTTTATTGTTTTAGATGTAACTGTGACAATTTTTTTGTTTAGATAAATTCTGTTCAATTGTAGTTATGATAGAGTTGGTTGGTAGAACAACATATTCTGTTTCGTTGGATTTGTTAGAAAGCACTGCTTTTCTATTTAGGAATATTTTGTGAGCCTTTTGTTTCACATTGAATATGTAACAGGATATTGAAGAAGCATTCAGTGTATTTCTTCTCTTCATGTAAATACTGAGGGTCGCAAATTTTTGAGTGCTCTTAAGTAGAATCTGATGATTATTCCAGATTTTATTTTGTTATTCTGATGAGATTAGAAATTTTTGAGATCATTTTTATTAGTTGATTTTTGGTGGACTCTAAGTTTTAATCTACTGTTAACATGGCATAGCATGATATCAAGGAAAGGTAAAGTATGTGTAATAACATGTGTAGTCACATCAACATAAACACAGACTTAGACTGATGAAGTCTTAAAGGACGAAACGTGTCACATAAAAAAATTTTCAACTTTGTCATACTTCATTCCCTTAAAATTGTTCCTGATAGATCAAAATTTATTTATCATTATTCCATAAAGACAAACACAAATTTCATGCATTGCTTTTCCTTGTCTCTCTTTCCCTCTATTCAACCTGTGAGTATCAAATTCTCCAAGCCCTCCTTTCTCATTACGTGTCCCAGAATTTTCAGCTGCCTCTTCCTGATGTTAAGTATAAGCTTCCTCCTTGTTTACATCCTCCCCAAAACCTAATTGTTGCTCACATGCTGGCTTAAATGATATCCTTAGCATCCTTCTGTAGAACCATACCTCCATTGTCTCAAGTCTATTCTTCATCATTGAGGAGACCATCCAACATTTACTGCTGTAAAGGAGGACAGATGTCACGTAGAAGTTCAGTACCCATTTTTTTGTTACCAAAGAAATCCTCCTGTCTTGTAATACTTTGCCTAGCTTTTTGAATGCATCTTTGGCCATACCAATATGACTTCAGATCTCAGAGTTACACTTACTGTCCTCTGTCAAAGCTAAAAAACTATAAAAACCAAATTAATAAATCATGTCATTAAATCAAGCAAATTTACACATTTTTTTGGTTAGACTTGTATAGATCTATTAATTTTTTCTTTAATTTTGCTGTATAAGAAGTTTGATGACTATAAGAACTCTAGTAAAAATTCATTATACTTTTTTTAACTGTTTTAAACAGAAAAAGAGCTTATGCAAAAGCTTAAAGTTTATCATTAGTGCATTTAATTTTCTGAATAAAAATTTCATAGAAAAGAATATTAAATTAAGTAAAAAATATTAAATTAACATTAAATGAAAAATGTTAAATAAACTTCCAGATGACATTACCAAGATTCTTAAATTATAATCTCAAATCTCCCTTATGGATATAAAAATATAAGCATACCACTTCTCAAGGCTCACAATTTCAGAATCCAAATGACGATATTCACTAACCACCCCACATGGTCTGATGTAGCACAATGTTGAGTTTTATTGTGGGGTATCCAAGCCCGTAGATTTGGCCCAAAATTCCCTGTAGACCCCGCAAAAACAAGGTCGGGTAGCTGTCTTTTCAGACAAGACTCTGCCCTTCGACATAGCCTTGTCTGGGAATCCTCTCCGCCTGGAGGCAGAGAGTTTGACCAGCACACTTGGAAGTGAATCCAAATGACTACCACATACAGTATATTCTACTGTATTTATACAGTTTGGCATATATACCCATTAGAGTCCATAGGTACGGTATAAAAATTATACAAAAGTCGATGAAAGTTTTAAAACTTTTAGAGCTGATTCTTTATTATATGCATTTTAATCTTTGAATTAATTATCCACCTTGAAATGGTTTTAATAAAACAAAAGCAATGTTGGGATTATGAATACGAGATTGAAAATTTTTCATGAAACAAAATAAACATAAAATTTTATCATTTAGAATTGAATTAAATAACGGTTTGCTGACATTTTGTCATAAATATACATTTATGATTAGATCCTGAGTTTCATAAGCCCTTAGGGTTGTAGGGGCATCACATGTATTGCAACTGAAGTAACAGTGGTGTTTTCTGGGCAAGATAGCCTGACAGAGCCCAACCATCTTCAGGCCGATTTGAATTCAAAGTTTTCCTTTTCCTAAACTACTAGTCACCCAAGGTTATAGGATTCAGTCTGTCTTGCTTTTTGCCCATACCTGGGTGGGGAGAAAAGATGAATTCATACCTTTCCAAAAGGCTACTAGCATGTAAGTGAATGCAATGAACTCAACTAGTATTCTCAGCATCCTCCTGTAGAATCATAACTCTGTTGCTTCAAGTCTCCCCTTTATCTTTATGAAAATCTTTTAACATTCACTGTCATCTTTTATCTTCAAAAATTTAAATGCAATGTCAATCGTTATCTTCCGTCTTCTTAATTTCCATTCTTTTATTGTCTTCTCTCCTTAATGGTAGTTTTTTTCTCATTTTCTCTATAACCTTGCTTGAGGTTAAATGTTTAAAAAAAAAGTGAAGAAAGACGTCTTGGAGAATTTGCAACATGCTGAAGACGAGAGGAGAGGGAAATTGGGATAGCATACATATTGAGCTTGTTTAAATGAATTGAGAGAGATATTAAGGGGATAAACTTAGATTAACAAACTAAAGGAAGTTGTGGAGACCCGCTGCTGCGGATTTCCTGCATAGAGATGGCACACATAAAAGTAGAGGAACCTAAGATTAAATAAATTTTAACATACTTCCCTAGCAACACTTAGTGAACTTCATAAACTTTTTTCGATATTTCTGCCATTGGTTTTAATGCCATTATCTCTCTTCCTCAAATCTTAAAAGTCATTATTGACAAATTCAGAAGAATTTCTTTAATTTAATTACAATTTAAAAATGTAAGATTACCTTTTTTTTTTGTAATTTTAGCTTTTCGATTTTTTTTTTCCTTCAATCAACAACTGATTTGTAAGAAGTTATGTCGAGTCACTGTGAGTTACATTAAATCCACTTTACAGCAAAAAAAATTACCAGAGAAAAATGCAATAAGTCATGCACTGATTTTTCTAGATATTCTGTCATTTTAATTATCATGAACAATGCAGGTGCATCTCTGGTGATATCTGATCTGAAAGAAAATTGCCTTTTTATATCTTATCCATTTACAAGTCTACTCTTCATCCACAGATTGACAGATCTGGTCTGGTGCTTCTGCCTTATATTTTAGAATTGTTATTTGTTTCCCTGCCCCCACAGACAATGAATTGTAAATATGGGAACTAGTTAGTATTTACATAGAGACAGTGAGGCATTATGGTGTTTGGAGTAAGAAAGGTACGTATGAATGTGTTGTTTTGGTGTATGGATTACTGTTCGTACGATTGGGTCAGTGATTCCGGCTAGCTAAGTTATAGTTAAGACAGAAGAAGACCATCCTTTACCCAACCCCCATTAGGCCTTGCGCCACATTTCTGTATAGCACAGAATAAATATTGCTATATATTTAGAGATTCTTGATAAAATTCAAAGAAGAATCTGCAATATTATTGATCCTGACCCGGCAACTCACATACAGCCACATTCCTCTCAGCCTAATATAGCTTCCCTCTGCCTTTTCTATTAATACTTTCATGGTAATTGTTCTTAAGAACTTTCCTGTATTGTACCCAGACATTAGGAATTTAAGCACAATACTAGATTGGTGGCAGTGCCTCTTCATTTTATAGTGGAAATGGCTAGATGTAACTGTAAGTTCTATGCTAACAGTTTCTTCCATCTTCACTCTTTTCGCTTGTGGAAATCTCTTTTGGCTTCTTGTTTCCCAGTTAAGTTTGATCTTCAAAAATTTAAATGCAATATCAATCGTAATCTTCTGTCTTCTTAATTCCTGTTTTTTTTTTATTGTTCTCTCTCCTTAATAATGTTTTTCTTTTTCTCTTATTCTTTCACACTTAGTAACCTCATTGTGTCTTATTGGCTTTATTGCCTTTCTTGGGGTAAACTGTAAAAAATGTATTTGACTGATATAAGTCTGGATTACAAGTGATAGAATTTGTATAGATAGACAAATGCTCAAACAAACACACACACATATATATATATATATATATATAAAAGTGAACATAGAAGTCAACATTTAGAGGTGACAGTTTGTTTCATGCTAGATGCAATTGACGTTGCCTGACGATTGCGTCTAGCATGAAACAGACTGTCGCCTCTAAGTGTTGACTTCTATGTTCACTTTTATATTTGCACACGCTCTATCTCTGATATTGAGCACTTTATCCCATAGATACAGCACACATGAAGACTATATTTCTTCATATGTATATATATATATGTATATATATATATATATATATATATATTTGGGCAAAAATACTTTTTTATGCATGTTTCATAAAAAATTATAGGCCAGGAATGTCTTGAGAGTTTATTATTTAATTTTTGGGTTCCTTATGAGTTTTTCTTTTCTTGTGGGGAGAGAAATGGAATTGGAATTGGTTAAAGTATTAGCTGAAAGTGCTCAGGAAATCAAACCTTACTAATATATGCATATTGGGGTCACCACATATCAACTTCTTTTAGATCATTGGTTCCTTATTAACATTTTCTGATTTAGATATCCAGTATTTTCTGTTGTGAATTGCATTCAACCTCTTGTAATTAATATTATTATTAGTAGTAGTTTCTGGGAAAAAAATATATGAGTTTTTATATGTCAATAACAATTTTAGAAAAATTAATTACAAAGTGGAAAAATATTTTTGCGTGACCTTTTGTCCTTTAGGACTTCTTTTGGCTAAAGTGATCATAACATTGATGTGACTGAATATGCACATGACATGGCGGGGCCACTAAAATTTTAAATGGTGAAATGCGTCAGACAAAATCTTTTTTTTCCAATTTAATATAGGTATTCTTAAAATTGTTTAGTCTCAAAGATTATGGCAAATGTTCCAGTGAGCTACCTTCCTTAGTTCTAGCAGTTCAGATTTTCACAGCTAGGGCCTGCCATGCCATAAATGATCGCTATTTCTTTTCTATTGCTTTTGTAAGGAACAAGCTCTATTAAGACAACTTCTTTGATAGAAACTTCACACTGTGTGATAGACCTCTGTCTATCCTACATATCCTTCTCCTCCTCTACTACACTCTTTTAACAATCTCATTCCATAACCATGGCTCTTCGGAATTGTATTGGGGGAATAATTGTAAAAAAATATCCAAGTGCTTATGTAACGAAAAATCATTTTATTTAATATTGTATAATATTGAAACTTAATTTGAAGATAAAGCATTAGAGTAAACATTAATAATAGCCACTCTGCTAATATAATAATAGCCACTCAGCAGATATAATAATATCCACTATTCAAATATAATAATAGTCACTCTGCAGATATAATAATAGCTACTCAGCAAATATAATAAAAGCAAGCCTGCAGATATAATAATAGCAACTCTGTAAATATAATAATAGCCACTATTCAAATATAATAATAGCCACTCTGCAGATCTGGTAATAACAACTCTGCAAATATAATGAATGCAACTCTGCAGATATAATAAGAACGACTCTGCAAATATAATAATAGCCACTTTTCTCATACAATAATAGCCACTCAGCAGATATAATAATATCCACTATTCAAATATAATAATAGCCACTCTGAAGATATAATAATAGCTACTCTGCAAATATAATAAAAGCAAGCGTGCAGATATAATAATAGCCACCCTGTAAATATAATAATAGCCACTCTGTAAATATAATAATAGCCACTCAGCAGATATAATAATATCCACCCTTCGGATATAATAATAATCACTCAGCAGAAATAGTAATAATAATAATAATACACATTCTGTAAATATAATAATAGCTACTCTGCAGATATAATAAAACCAATGCTGCAGATATAATAATAGCCATTCTGAAAATATAATCATAGCCACTTTGTAAATATAATAATAGTCACTGAGCAGATATAAGAATAACCACTCTGCAATTATAATAATAGCCACTCTGCAGATATAGTAATAATCACTTGGCAATTATAATAAAAGCAACTCTGAATATACAATAATAGTGACTCTGTAAATATAATAATAGCCACTCAGATATATTAATATCCACTCTTCAAATATAATAATAGACTCTGAAGATATAATAAAAATTGCCTTTTCCCAAGAGTAAGGAACCAATGATATATTATCAATGTTACTTTCTTTTATAAACCTGCCATTCAAAGATCTTCTTGCAATTCAGGCACTTGGTTGAAGGACACAAGACCTGTCATTCAACGGCCGATGGCAACAAACACTTACAAAAGCTTCTCTATGAAGAATTCTTGCACATTCGAAATATCTATAGATTTTGGGATGATTTAATAAAGTCCCTGTCCCTTTCTTAGCAGAGCCAACATTGGCCTCATATCGTCTACAAGAGAAATGTCCGTATTCAGTTAATAAGGAATGTTCTGTCTTTGATTTTAATATAGGGAAGGAGTGGCCGTCACAACCTGAGAAGATCTCATCCAGTCTCCTTCACTGCCTTTCTAGGATATCACATTAATCCAATGAACAAATCAATTACGACTTCTTTCTTTTGGTGAACAGACAGTTTCTTCAATACTGTAAGTGATAGGATTTTACATTTCTTTCAATAAAATTCTTGTCAATAATAGTCGTTTTGTAATGATATATAATGTAAAATGATAGAACAATAAACCTAATAACAGAGAGAAATGAAAAAGACTGATAGATAGATAGATAGATAGATAGATAATGACCAGACTGAGATAGATAGATAGATAGATAGATAGATAGATAGATAGATAGATAGATAGATAGATAGATATTCATAGGATGTAATAGATAGATAGATAGATAGATAGATAGATAGATAGATAGATAGATGTTCACAGGATCTCATAGATAGGTAGATATTCACAAGATGTAATAGATAGATAGATAGATAGATAGATAGATAGATAGATAGATAGGTGCTCACAAGATCTAATAGATAGATAGATAGATAGATAGATAGATAGATAGATAGATAGATAGATAGATAGATATTCACAGGATGTAATAGATAGATAGATAGATAGATGTTCACAGGATCTCATAGATAGGTAGATATTCAAAAGATGTAATAGATAGATAGATAGATAGATAGATAGGTGCTCACAAGATCTAATAGATAGATAGATAGATAGATTGTATTACAGCATATTCAAAAGTACTCTTAAATCTGTTTCCTTCTTTTTATCTAGATCCCATTTATCTCTGTACATACATACATATATATATATATATACATATGTGTATGTGTTTGTGTCCAATATTTCAAGCAAGCTTAGGGCTCTATACATCCAGCCTGTCATCTCGGTACCTTTCACCGCTCCTCCATCATCGCAGGATTATTGACCATTGTCTGTTTTTAGTACTAGAAATTCCTGTGGGGGAATTTGATTTATCATGAACACAGTGTATAGTAAAATACTCTGCTACTAAATAAGTGTTTAGCAGGTGTGTGCGATTACAGCTTTTCTCTATATGTCTGAGGCATGGGTAACATATCAGAGGCACATTCTATACCTGGAACATTTCTGGCAGCAGTGCTTAAAAGGTATTATAAAAGTCTTATGGAGCTTCCATATACGAACCATTTGTAGAAGTGTTGCAGCCTAGAGTCCAGGATTATGAAATAGCAGCTAAGATGGTCTGGTCATGTGGTTTGCCTTGAGGACAAACAACTTCACAAACAGGCACTGCATGGTGAACAGAGAAAAACACTTGCAATGCAGGTGAGGAAAAAAGGTACACAGATTGCCTGAAGCGCACAATGAAGGAAGTCTCTATTGAGAGTGACATCTGGGAAAATGTAGTATGAGACAGAAATCAGGGAATGAACCTGATTACTTCAGGCATTAGCAGGTTTGAAAGATGCTTCAAAATATATGGAAGATGCAGAAATGGGATCAAAGCAAAACCTGACATGAAAAGAATGTGCATGTCAGATTCATCAGTCTCCAATGTCATCTCTCTACCAGGTATGACCAATGCAAGTACAACATTCAGCTTGACTCTGATAGATAGATAGATAGATAGATAGATATCAACAGAATGTGATAGATAGATAGATAGATAGATAGATAGATATCAACAGAATGTGATAGATAGATAGATAGATAGATATCAACAGAATGTGATAGATAGATAGATAGATAGATAGATAGATATCAACAGAATGTGATAGATAGATAGATAGATAGATATCAACAGAATGTGATAGATAGATAGATAGATAGATAGATAGATAGATATCAACAGAATGTGATAGATAGATAGATAGATAGATAGATAGAAGGATAGATAGATAGATATTCACAGGATGTAATAGATAGATATATATATATATATAGATAGATAGATAGATAGATATTAACAGAATATGAGTGATAGATAGATAGATAGATAGATAGATAGATAGATAGATAGATACTAACAGAATATGATTAGATAGATAGATAGATAGATAGATAGATAGATAGATAGATAGATAGATAGATAGATGTTCACAGGATCTCATAGATAGGTAGATATTCACATGATGTAATAGATAGATAGATAGATAGATAGATAGATAGATATTCACAGGATGTAATAGATAGATAGATAGATAGATAGATAGATAGATAGATAGATAGATAGATATTAACAGAATATGAGTGATAGATAGATAGATAGATAGATAGATAGATAGATATTAACAGAATATGAGTGATAGATAGATAGATAGATAGATAGATAGATACTAACAGAATATGATTAGATAGATAGATAGATAGATAGGTGCTCACAAGATCTAATAGATAGATAGCTAGATAGCTAGATAGATAGATAGATAGATATTCACATTTCCTCTAAAACTTTTTTCTAAAACAAATTTGATGATATTCTGTCCCCAACTATGGATTAATTAGTAAAAGTTGTATCATTATTACCTCCAAGAAATTCTTAAAATCTAAATATATTTCTTGGCTTTAGAATTATCAGCAGAAGATTGACAAGCCATAAAAAACAAATTACTCAATCAATCATGAACATCCTAAGGTGTCAGCTTTTATGTAGAGATGTTAAAATAAAACAAGTTGGGAAATTCAACTCATTACAAGGTCAATCGTTATCTTCTGTCTTCATGAAACTCATTCTTCTTTTGTCCATTTTCCTCACGTCTCATAATTTATCTTCCACTCTCAGTAACTATCATAGTGGCATTATTGCTTTGGTTGGCGTGAAATGATATCTATCTATCTATCTAATCATATCAGCATTTTCATTTTAATTCTCTTCTGTCAGTCAATTTTGACCGAATCTTCAAAGCAACATCAATAAATTTTAATTAACTATCCCTTGTATATCACTTACGTTCTTCTTTATTTTTAATAACAAATTTCACAGAAACACAATAAAGTATCAATAATAAACATAAAATAATTAATCATAATTTATTACATACATGTTTTTGTCTTTATTCAGTGGACAAATGGATTATCCATTAATCTGGCTCTAGGTTTTGAATTTCAGTGAAACTTTTGACAATCTCTCAACTATTTACAACCTTGCACAGTTTCTGCTTTGAGCCTTGCAATGTGATAATTAAATTCCCCCAAAATTAAGTTAATTAAAACCCAAATATGATTGATAAAAATTAATAATTAAACTAATTAATTGGTAAGATGAAACTTGAAATGATCTCATCACAAATGAAGCCAAAAGACAAATGCATTTTGATTATCACACGCAGTATGACAAAGAAATCTTTCTTGCCCCAAATGCAAGAATTAATCACAATAAAGACATTTTCTATTCACACTCTTTAGCCATCCCTTTTTTCAAGATAGCGAGTAACAATAATAATTCATCAGTTAGAAATCAATATATTGTAAGCTCATCTTCGGTAACATACCACCAGTCAATCTTGTCCGCTGTGAGATGCAATGTGTGGAAGGACACTTACACTTAGCACAGAGAAATAGACAGTAGAAATTTCTAGGGCAAACAATGAGGAAAGACGGCTTAGAAAATTTGACACTCACAGGACATATTGAAGACAAGAGGGGATAGTGGAAAGCAGAACATAACCTACCTAACGAACATGTGTAAATGGTTGGCAGAACATGGAAAATTTACTAAGAGCTACAAAGGACAGGAAATTGTGGAGAGCCATGAATGGACAAGGCAACAAAGAAGAAAAAGAAGAATGTAATTGTGTTGATGGTTGGCAGAACAGGGATCAGGAGAGATAACAAAAAAGACAAAATTTACTGAGAGCTACAAAGTAAGGAAATTGTGGAGAGCCATGATTGGCCTCAAACTGAATGAACAAGGCAACAAAGAAGAAGAAGAATGTAACTGTGTGGAGGGTTGGCAAAACAGGGATCAGGAGAGGTAACAAAAAAGACAAAATTTACTACAAGGGACAGGAAATCATGGAGAGCCATGATTGCCCTCAACCTGAATGGACAAGGCAACAAAGATGAAAAAGAAGAATGTAATTGTGTTGATGGTTGATTGTGTTGATATTTGGCAAAACAGGGATCAGGAGAGATAGCAAAAAAGACAAAATTTACTAAGAACTACAAAGAAAGCATCTTCTTGGGAGTCAGTTCTACAAGGCAGTGGCTTGTGGGATGAAGTTGCTTGAGTGGAACTTACATCTCACCAATGGAATACAAATGGAATTAAGGTGGGTTGCTACAATGTACATGGCATAGCGGGTCTTAGCCGTAAAGGAGTGACTAAGGATTAAACTCTCATGCATCTAAGGTCTGCTTCAGTCAGATGTAACTCTATTAATTTTTAATCTTTTCATTTGTACCCTCTTACTTCTTAAAATAATAACCTACATTCATACTTATGATTGTTATTGCAATATCTTGTTAAAATTGCTAAGCTCAAATATTTAAACAATGTAATAGGGTAATTTGAAGGGTGTTTGTAGTTACAGAATTTACAAAGAGCTTATTCATTCAATAAATTTAGATTTCTGAGTCATCAGAAAATTCAGATGAGAAAGCTGTGAAATTGGCACGCATTCTAACATAAATAACTTTTCATCTCGGAAATTCATACAGTAACCTATTTTCATTCCTGCCATGTTCCGAAAAGTCTGACTTTTGCTTGAGTGTAGCAGAACAATATATATTCATACTGTTTCCAATTTGGAAGCGAATTGACTGGTCAGTGCTATCAGCACTTGCAGCAAAGCATCTGTGGTTTGTCTTTGATTCAAATATCAAATTCTATAAAAAATAATACAAAGAAAATTTCTCTTCTGGATAAATACAAGATCATTGGCTTCTCCATCATCAATAACAATATTTATATAACAAACACCCATCATTTCAAAAAGGGAAAGATATGAATTTACAAAAAATTTGTTGTTTACTAAAATTATATATTTTAACACTCCTCCTGTTGACAATGGCGATTTATTTTACCAATTGTTTTTTCACATATTTTAGATCGAAGAGGAAAAATCAAAATCATTGTCCATTTTTTTTTTACACTTCTGTTCTCACTCCTTCCTCCATTAACTATCTGATTCCATTTTTACTTTTAAAATGTTTTGTTTCTGATTCTTATTAAAAAAAATTACGTACTTTTTTTTTATTTGGGATAGCTTTAAGAGGATAGCATTTAAGATGGCCTCATGGTTAACATGAGAGAAAATAAATTTGCAAGCCAAGTTCAAATTCTTTTATAGCCCGGGCTCTCTAGACAACCAGAAATTGGTAGCTGATCTCTCTTTTTATCTAACTCTAACATCTCAGAGGGGAAAAAATGGCAGGTTACATTCAATGCCTCAAAAACTGTAACGAAAGACATGACTTACCTCAGAATTCGAAACAAGTGCAAACATGTCTTGCCTGCAAAGCAATGACCAAAAAAAAATATGGCCACTTTTGAAGACACAATTTATGCATGCCTATCTCGTCCAAGACGAGATGATATTTGCACACATGCAAATTTTGGCTGTCTTGGAATAGCATAAAAAGCGGGGTGTCAGCAGCACGGGAGGAGAAGTCATTCGGCAGACTGTGTGTGTTAGAGTTGGACGTATGGATTGACAGACAGACAGACAGACAGACAGACAAAGTGGAAGGTGAAGTAGGCGCAGCTGAGTTGGTGTCTGTTTCACAACTGCCCAGTGTAACAGCCGAGAAAGTGAGCCACGCAATCCATTTCCTTGAGGTGACCAAAGAAGAAGAGAAAGAGCTGACCTGCCTGCCAGCATCACACTGCACTTTTCACCCCCCTCATCATCATTTATTTTTCTCTACAAAAACCAAACTACTTATATTATATAACTCATGGACTGAGCCTGTGAGCAATGATGAGGTCTTAGAGAGGTTGCAAACAAGAAGGAGGCTTATACTTAATATCAGAAACAGGCAGCTGAAGTTTCTGGGACGCATAATGAAGGAGGACTTGGAGAATCTGATACTCACGGGTCGAATAGAGGGAAAGAGGGACAAGGGAAAGCAACGCGTGACATACCTGGCAGACTTAAGCAAGTGGATGACGGAATGACGGAAACAGAGGGAAGGAACTTGTTGAGAGCTGCAAGGGATAGAGGGAGGTGGAGAGCCATGATCGCCCACGTCCTGAATGACGGAATGTGGTCTGGGGGTGGAAGCAGAGGGAAGGAACTTGTTGAGAGCTGCAAGGTATAGAGGGAGGTGGAGAGCCATGATTGCCCACGCCCCAAATGACGGAATGTGATCTGGGCGTGGAAGCAGAGGGAAGGAGCTTGTTGAGAGCTGCAAGGGATAGAGGGAGGTGGAGAGCCATGATCACCTACATCCCGAAAGGACATGACAGATAAAAAGAAGTTCAGACCCAGAACTATCGCCCATCACCATAAACAAATTTTCCCTCAGTGAAGGCCTCTGTACCTTGGGCAAACTGGTGAGCCTTAAACTCAACCCAGACTTCAAGTAGAACTCATACATATGATCCAATGCAAAAGATACTGGAAAAATTGTTCGTTCCCTGTTCCATGCCAGCAAGTAACTGGCTCTTTCTGCTAATCTCTATCTTTAAAAGAGAAAGATCAGGCCAAAAATGGAGTACTGCTGTCTTATTTGGGCGGGAGCTACCCAGTCTTCACTTTCTACTCACGATAAAGTCCAAAAGCATATCCTCATCCTTGTGGGTGACAAATTATTTTCCACCCTACAACCCCTTCCCCACAGATGAAACATCGCAAGCCTGTTACTGCTCTATTGCTATTTCCATGGAAAATGTTCAGACGAACTTCATGCCTTAGTTCCACCAGTTCTAAACTTCACAGCTAGAACCCACCATGCTATACACACTGTAGCGAACCTCCTTGATTCCTTTTCGTATTTCGTTGGTGTGATGTAAGTTCCACTCAAGCAGCTTCTTTCCACAAACTTCTTTGTGGAATCGACTCCCGAGAATATGCTTCCCCAATTGCTAAAATCTTAGCCTGTTCAAGTCTCGGTGTAACCCACATATTCACATAAACTGTGCCTCTTAAACTGTAACCCTCGAGTGGCTCGCATGCCTTGTACAGAGAAACATCATTTAAAAAAACAAAACAATTTATACCATATTTTCCCCTACCTAGGTGGAATGTCAGTTCAAACCCTGCTGAAGAAAATATGTTTTTTATTAAAACTTGAAAACCCAGGCTGATAGTGACAGTCATGATGACTAAAAAACAAAGATGTCTACTTAAATATGTGCATCTGTTAAATGTAGTGTTTAAATTAATAAGAAACAATGTCGGACTACTACCATTAGGTAGGTGATCATGGCTCTCCACAACTTCCTTTCATATCCTTTGTAAAGCTAAGCAATGTTTGTCTCCTTAATATCCCTCCCAGTCGCTGTTCTGCTATCCATTTACACAAGCTCATTAGCTAGGTGATCATGGCTCTCCACAACTTCCTTTCATATCCTTTGTAAAGCTACGTAATGTTTGCCTCCTTAATATCCCTCCCAGTCGCTGTTCTGCCATCCATTTACACAAGCTCATGAGCTAGGTGATCATGGCTCTCCACAACTTCCTTTCATATCTTTTGTAAAGCTAAGCAATGTTTGTCTCCTTAATATCCCTCCCAGTCGCTGTTCTGCCATCCATTTACACAAGCTCATTAGCTAGGTGATCATGGCTCTCCACAACTTCCTTTCATATCTTTTGTAAAGCTAAGCCATGTTTGTCTCCTTAATATCCCTCCCAGTCCCTGTTATGCCATCCATTTTCACAAGCCCATTAGGTAAGGGATCATAGCTCTCCACAACTATCTCTTCCTGATATTAAGTATAAGTGTCCTTTTTGTTTTTGTTTCCATTTTCTCTCGAAATTTGCTGTTGTTCATGCGTTCATGTTCTGTGAGGAGACTGTCGAGCATTCGCTGCCATAAATGGGGATTGATATTTGTAACAGTTCATTAGACTTTTCTTTGTTAATAACATAATTTTCCTGTTTCTTAATACTTTGCTTAACTTTTGGAAGGCATCTTTCGCCATCACAATGCACCTTCTGATTTCAGTGTTTCAATTTCTGCCATCTGTCAAAACACTTCCCAAATATTTAAATTTGGGGACTTGCCTGATTTTGGTATCTCCACTAACAATTGTTGAGGAGATTGTCCAGCAGTGGATGCTGGACAAACTCGAGCAGAGATATCATGTAACAGTTCAGCACTCTTCTCTTTGTTTCTAACAAAGTTTCTTTTGTTTCTTAATACTCTGCTTATCTTTTGGAAGACATCTTTGGCTATCCCAGCGCATCTTTCAGTTTTCTGAATATGTCAAGGATAACTAGCAGTTCCACTAGTTTTTTGTGATGTACAAAAACAATCTATAAAACACAGGTAAATATCCTTCTACATTTGTATAGATCTTTCTATCATTCTGAACATGAATATCACATTCCTTGTTCTGTTGACTTTGACGAACCTGCACTGTTCTTGTCCTATTTTCAATTTGATTCTGCTACACACTCTGTTTATAGAATTTAGATTTAAGTTGAGGTTAAATAAGCTTTGTCTTATACTCCTTTCTCTGCCTATGTCGAACTTTCAATAATCTTGCTTAAATTAATTTTCAGCAGTTAGAACAACTGCTTGAAGACAGAAGAATGTCTTTTTTGTTAAAGTTATATATGCATTATAAGAGGATTATTTTTATTATTATTAGTAGTAGTAGTAGTAGTAGATATAGTAGATATAACCATATTATCATTATTATAAGAACTACATTCATTATTATTAAATCAGTCAATGTTTATACCAATTCTGGAGCCCAGCAGTATTTCTATTTGTGCTTGTTACTGCGCCTAGAGAGATGGCGTCAGGTCTATAAGGGAAGAATTGGTTTCATTCGTGAAGAGATTTTCAAAATCAATTAGGAATGGTAATTTCCTGGGTCTGATAACTTGCGGCAGAATCAGAAGGCTGGTTCCTGCCTTCAGGGATCAGGATAATGGTCGAAATACAATGAATTAATAATGGGAACCTGTGATTGAATTCCCAGTGAGCATTGAGCTAAACACTTGGAGTTCTTCATGAAGGTCTCATCAAGAATTATTTGAAGAGAAATCCAATGCTAATGAAAGGAGATTCTAACAGAAACCAAAATTCAAAGAAATCATGTATATATATATATATATATATATATATATATGTAAGCAAATGTGTGGATGTAGATCCGACGGTATGATGAAAATGTGGAAAAGACAAAGCAAAATCCGAATATGTGAGTTTACTGTTTTTATTTTATTTTATTTTATAACAAAATCAAAAATAAAATAAAAACAGTAAACTCACATATTCGGACTTTGCTTTGTCTTTTCCACATTTTCATCATATATATATATATATATATATATATATATATATATATATATATATATCTTTGTGCAAATATTTACATAAATGCACATACCTACCGATTTATCTATCTGTCTATGTATCTCCATTTGCATTTTCAACTTCTTTTTCCTTATACTTTTTATCTGTATTGGATATATTAAAATGGTACTTTCTTATATATATATTCTTTTTCATTCTTTCCCTCTCTCTCAGTTTCTCACTCTCACTCTCTCTCTCTCTCTCTCTCTCTCTCTATATATATATATATATATATATATATATATATATATATATATATATATATATATATATGTAATAGCTGGGCACTAATATTCAAGGATACCCGTCACCTAGGTTGGAGATGCTTGCTCAGGTGTATTTGTGTTTATTCAACACCCACAGAGCCCACCTGTGGTTTATACTGCAAATATACTGAGCAGACCTTTGTTACAGTTTCTGGGAGAGAGCGTGTTATCTAGCATGATCAACAATCTGAACAAGGCCAATACACTCAAACCCTCAGTCAAGATGATTTGTGACTTTGTGCTACCATGGCTATCGACAGTCCCCCCCCAGACCGATAACATCAGGAAGTCTCCTGCCTGACAAATCAACCGTAGTGAGATTTGAATCTGGGAATCATAGTCAGAAAGCGAACATTCTAAACATACATATATCAAACCCTCAGCCACGATAACTTGTGACTTCGTGCTAGCACAGCTATCGACTCCAAAGGTTCTACCCAGTTTCACTCACAAGGCTTGGGTCAACCCGTGGTATGGCTTTCACGCACTTTCTAAAGGTGCCACATGCTGGGATTGACCTCCAGTCCGATAATATCAGGGAGTTTCCTTCCTGACAAATCAACCATGGTGAGATTCAAACCCAGGTTTCATGGTCAGAAGGCGAACATTCCAACCACTCAGCCACGTGACCAACAATTCAGTTTGTGCCTCATGATTGTCACACGCATAAAACTCAGATTCATGTTAAATGGTAATGAACAAATATATATTTATTAGTATAAATTTTAGTTCTGTTATTTTACCTCAAGCACTGTCTTATTACCACTAGAATTTACCGTGAGCTATTTAATATATATATATATATATAAAGTATTAGTGGATTTTATTTTTCAATCCGACATATTTTTATTAATTCTAATCTTATTTTTAGTGGACAGTTGTATTTGAGTAGACGCTCTGAATATTTCAAACCGTATTTTATTTTGTCTACTGGCCTACACTTTCATGAAAAATTATTTTTTCTCATATTTTCGGAACACTCAGTAACCCCTTGCATCCTAGTGGATTTATTGCCTTGCTTGGGGTGAAATGATTAAAAAAAAAAAAAAAATTCTACCCTGGCTGTTAACTTCAGTCTAGGAAGCTTTCAACCTGACAATGTTGTATCACAACCACACGAGCTGCTTACAGATCTATAGCACTCAGTTTACCCCACTGTGCAAGACGGACATTTACCCTTCAAGGAATTTCAAATTGAACCCTTTATTTATTCTAGGTTAATTTTTGTTCCACTTTCCATATCTAGGCATATCTAATCTTTTGTGGAACAAACTCCCAGCAGGATGTTTTTTCAACCACTACAATCTTGACCTCTTAACGTCTAAGGTTAATCATTATTTTTCCTGCAAAACCCCATAAACTTCACTTCTTGCCCTTTCCTACCATATCAAACAGTAATCCTCTATTTTGAGTGGACCTTGGGCCTTGTATTTAATTAGTTATTGCTAATTAGTCTAACTCTGCATGGGACTAGAAATCGTGAGTTCAATCCCTAGGACGAGTAGTGCAGACTAAAATTCAGTGTAAACAGAGGAGCAATCACTGAGCATGACTAAGTAAGTAATAGTGGAGAAGAACAATCTACTTTTGTAAAATAAATTAAAATTTTTGTTCAAAATTCTCTGAAGGTAAATGGATAAATAATCACCTAAAGAAGGCCTGAGGACTCAACAGTTAAGATAATAACCGCACAGATGAGGAAATTAGTGCAGATGTAAAAAGTGAAAATATAATGATAATTCCTCATATCAGAAAATTAAACTGATTTTTTTTTCCAGATCTCTAAAAAATATTTTTACAGAAAGGAATTCAAAAGTCATGTTAAAGTGATTTAACTTTTCAACTCTACACAAAAATCTGTTAAATCCATTTGTTCTCACTGTCGAACCAGAAACCATGGCTTGTCAATTTCAGGCAGGACACTCCAAGATTACAAAATTCTGGAAAATTATGGTGTTATTTATTGATTTTTGAAAAGAAGGAAAGTGACAAATCTACAGGAAAGAAGATGATTTATGAGTGGAAATAAAAAAAATTCTCACCTCCCCACCCCACCAACACACAAAATATCAAATGTAACTTTCCTGAAATGGCTTAGTCCCAATGAATGTTTGAATGCTGGGAGGTGGCTAGGGGCAGGAACAAATCCTCATATACCAAGACAGGAAGAGGAGAAGAAGTCTCTCTCTCTCTCTCTCTCTCTCTCTCTCTCTCTCTCTAGGGGTCAGGAACAAATCCTCATATACCAAAACAGAAAGAGTGAGAGAAGTCTCTCTCTCTTTCTCTCTCTCTCTCTCTCTCTCTCTCTCTAGGGGGCAGGAACAAATCCTCATATACCAAAACAGGAAGAGGGGGAGAAGTAATTCTCTCTCTCTCTCTCTCTCTATCTCTCTTTCTATCTCTCTTTCTCTCTCTCTACACACACACCCACACACACACACATTTCTATACAGGATGTATCAAAAATACTTTTAAAAACGTTGTGGGCAGATTCCTCACATCAAAACAAGAACAAAAGTCCATTTGAACATATATCTAGGAATCATTCAATTTTGAGTTGTTTAAAGAAAGTATACGGTAGATGGCATTGTTTTGCCATGTAGACAAGGTTACATTCGACATTTGAGTCTCGTCTGTCTTCGACAGGTAACGTGTGTACCAAAATGTATTAACTGAGAAGTGTTTCATTTAATAATGGTAGGATATTCATATCGTGAACAGACAGATATGATTTTACATATGACCGAATGAATGGTAATGGACATGAGTCTGCATGGCTGTATCAGTGTGTTTCCAGACTGAAGGCTGTCAAGTCCTCCAAACTTTGATGCTGTTTATCAGCAGGGTTGCTGAGACAGGGATCTGTGGCACCACAAACTATGGATCAACGAAGACCGAGATCCGCTCATATGGCTGACCACGAAGAAAATATTCTACAGGCTGTCAGAGGCAATCCAGTTATCAGCACACATCAAGTGGCGCTAGCATGTCCTACATCTCATAGTATCGTATGGAGGGTACTTCAAGAGAAGTAAATTTTCAGAGATGAGGCGGAGCCGTTCGAAGTATAGAGTTGAAGTAGACTTTAAAAGGAACCGGAAACCTGATCCTAAACTGAAACAAGGGATAAACCACTATTCCTTTTCAAAAGACAGAATGAATGTGAACCAGAAAACAGTCAATTTTATCTCTTCCTATTGAGGAGAAGAAACAAATAATAAAGCTTTAACATGAGAGGAAGTGGAAAAATCAGGCATGGCTGACCACGTATGGAGAGAAAAGAGAGATCACCACCCTCTGTGGGATCAGGTTGAGGTCATAGACAAAGAACACCATTGAAAAATTTGTAAACTTAAGAAATCAGCACATATGCTAGGCCACAAAAATCTCCTGAGCCGACCAAGCATAGAAATGTATACAATATGGGAACCAGTAATAAGGAGTGCCGGAGAAAACAATAATAACAACAAAAATTGCAATATGAGCTCTTGTAAAAATGGTTGCTGAGACATTAGGTTTATAATACCCAGAAATTCATACACAGATGTCCTTCAAGGACACATGACACAGTGGATAAAGGCTGGTTAGATCCAGTGACAGGACCCAAAAGAGTTTGAGTTCAATACCCGGTTAAGGCAGTGGAGAACTTTCAAAGGGGAATTAACAGGAGATAACTGATAACTGACATCCATTAAACATGGCACGTGGAACTAGAGGTGTAATAAAGGCTTCAGTTCGACATCCCAACCACCTGAAGAAGGCCGGAGCTGAAACTTTGTAATAAATATGGCGACAAAGATGAGGACAATAGTTCGAATAATGTAAATAGAGTAAAAAAAAAATAATAATAATTAGTAAATAAAATATTGCACTATAGAAAACCTCCGAAAGGAAAATGGATTCAGACGTGTCTTGCATTCCCAGAAAGAAAATGATGGCTTCATGAGACATATATTCAGATACACTTTCACAAGAATTTCTTTTAACATATTCAAATTTTAACTGTCACTCAATCTATAAAAAGTCCTTAAACAGGCGACAGAGAGAATTGCCAGTAATGTAGTGAAGAGAAAACGTGTAGTTGGATTGCTTGACCTAAGTTCATGTCATTACTCTGTTCGTAGAAAGAAACCAATTCCAGACATTTATTACAAGCCAGAAGAAAGTGACTACATAAAATTTCAGTGATCAGGTGGAGACATTAGAAGTATAGAGTTAAAGTAGACTCCTGTTCAAAAAATATGGAAGGAGCGTGAACCAGACGAGAGGCAAAATTATGTACCCCTATTGAGGAGAACAAAAAAAATAAATAAATAATTAGTAACTAAAATTAAAGAGATCAGGTTGAGACATTTTTTTACCATATCCAATGAATAATTTTGAGCATTTATTTTTAATCACTTCACCTCAAGCAAGGTGATAATGCCACTAAGATGCAATGAGTGAAAATGGATGAGAAGACTTTATAAGAATCTGGAAACACAATCCTAAACAGGAAACAAGGGATAAACTTCTACTCCTGTAGGAACCAGAAACCCAGATTTAAACAGGAAACAAAGGATAAACCTCTACTCATTTTCAAAAGACCAGGGATGAGTGTGGACTGAATGATGGGTGAACCTATCAACTCCAAATGAGGGGAGGGAGAAAAAACTAGTAAATAAAATTTCAGAGTTCAAACAGAGATTTTAGAAGTATAGAGTTGAAGTAGACTTTAAAAGGTACCAGAAAACTAATCCTAAACTGGAAACCAGGGATAAATCTCTACTCCTGTTCAAAAGACATAGAAGGAGTGTGAACAGGGCAATAGACAGATCTATCTACTCCTACTGAAGAAAAGAAAAAAATAAATAAATAATTTGTAAATAAAATTTTCAAAGATCAAGCAGAGATGTTAGAAGTATAGAGTTGAAGTAGACTTTAAAAGGAAACGGAAAACCAATCCTAAACTGGAAACCAGGGATAAAATTCTACTCCTGTTCAAAAGACTGTGGAGGAGTGTGAACTGGGCAATAGGTGAGCCCTTCCACTCCTACATTATTATTAGGTGAAACAATGTCAACTATTATCATTGATCTTTGATTAACATTTACTTTTTTAAAATTATTTTTAGTTATATTTTATCCAAACTTTACTAAGATTGTGAGTAGACAGTGCAGATGAGAAATGATGGATAAACTTACAGTGAGATTTGAACTGATATCCCCATTTGCCTGGGGGTGAGGGGCACGTTGAAAATTCTTCAACCAATTAAGCTATGAGAATTCAACCAGTTTATTGGGATAAATATAAAGCTACAAAAAGAATAAAAAAAGAATGGGTAACAAAAACAAAATGGTGCCACTAGCACAACAGAGCATTTAGTAGAACCAAATGAGTCAGTGAAAATTCCTTGGCAACAAAACATTGTCCTCAGACCAATTTATTAGTGGAACAATGTCAACAATAAAACTCAGCACCAGACTTATTCCAATGAAAACAGTTTTCAAATGGTCTTACCAAAATAATGATTAAAGATAAGACAAAAATCAATCTTCCAGTAAGAAATATTTTAACAGCAGGTTTAGGGTTAGGTTTAACAAGAAAAAAAGAGTGACAAAACAACAAATGGCGACAAGATGTGGTTGAGATAAAGAGTTTTTTTACTCTCTGTCACTTATAAAGTTTGATAATTTGCTCATTCCAAGATATCGTATTACAGTCATGGGAGACTGAGAGTTTGTTCAGAGTATAACACAAGGTAGTAGTCGTTCCAAGATATCGTATTTCAGTCATGGGAGACTGAGAGATTGTTCAGAATATAACACAAGGTAGTAGTCATTCCAAGATATATTTCAGTCATGGGAGACTGAGAGATTGTTCAGAGTATAACACAAGGTAGTAGTCATTACAAGATATCATATTTCAGTCATGGGAACCCAAATACACTCAAATATTTTTTTAAAATACTAGTTTCAATAAACAAATATTGAAATAAGAAAAGTTTTAACTTTAAATTTAGATTTAGTAATTTAATCACTTGAAATTCCGTGGTAATTATTAGTCCTATTCTACCTTATAATACTGCTAATTAAAATACTTAAAGTATTGCTTGTTACTATTTTTACTGGTACTTTCTCAGCAAAATGTCCATCAGCTAAATGTCTCTCAGCCAAATGTCTGTCGGCTAAATGTCTGTCTGGCCATGTTCTCAAGGGTATTTGCACGTAACTGAATATAAAGAACCTGACCAGAATTCAAACTCTGTTCTCCATTTTCTAATTCCTAACCTTTATCCATTATGCTACTCACACAACCCAAACTGACCAGCTCTGAGTAAATTATGTCTTACTTCGTTACGTAAGTTATTCACTGCTTTCTTCCATCTCAATATGACCTACGAATAGCAAATTCTCCAAATCCTCTCTCCTCATTATATACCTTAGCTATATACCTCTTTCTGATTCTATCGATAAGAGTCATTTTTGTTTCCATTTTCTCAAAAACTTTGTCATTGTTCACCTGATCAGTCAATGGTATTAGAAGCATCTTTCAGTAGAAACTAGATTTCTGTTGCCTCTCTTCCGTTCCTCATCTTTGAGAAGATGCTAAACCATTAATTGGATGAATTTGGATCCGTTATTCAACCTATATTGTAACAGTGGAATAATGGATAGCAGCTCAGATTGAGGAATCGGAGGGCTGAGTTCGAATTCCAGTCGGATCTATTACATTCACTTACATGCTAATAGACTTGGGAAAGGTATGCATCCTCTTATTCTCCACCCAGCTACGGGTAAATAGCAGGACAGGCAGTGTTCAATAGCCTTAGGTGGCAACGAGTCTAGGAGAAGGAAAAACTCTGAATTCAAAACCAACCTGGAGTGGGTTGGGCTCCATCAGGTGATCACTACTTCTACTGTGGCTGCAGTACACATGCTGCCCCTATGGTCCTACACACCATGGAATAAAACAAAATTCAACCTACACTTCAGCAGAACACTCTTTATCATTCCTGGGTGCTTTCTCTTCACAATATGGATGATCATGACCCTCCACAACTTCTTGCACCTTGTAGCTCAAAAGACTCTTTACCGTGATTCTTCATCACTACTCTATTCACAGAAACTTATTACAGAAGTTACATACTGTTTCCATCTATCTAACCTTTCTTAATATGACCCAACACAAAAGCAACACAAATATGCCCATTAAAATAACATTTTTATTGTCATGTCCTTTACAATGTAGGCAATCATGGCCCTCCACAGATTCCTTTTCTTTATTATCCTTGAATTGTCATTGCATGTTAGGAAAGATGGTAGAGTGGTTTCCTGTTGCCTTCTCAATGGTTTTGTCAGAGTTGTCTTTTTCCTAATGTAAATATTTTAATAACCTCTCCCTTCAAGTAATTATGGCTCTCCACATATCCCTTTCTTTATTATCTGTGAATTTCTATTGCTTTTTGGGAAAGATAGTAGAGTGGTTTCCTGTTGCTTTCTCAATGGTTTTGAAGTCAGAGTTGTCCTTCTCATAATGTAAATATTTTAATAACCTCTCCCTTCATTACATAGGCAATCATGGCCCTCCACAGATTCCTTTTCTTTATTATCTCTGAAATGTTATGATTTGTTGGATAATATAGAAGTATGGTTTCAGGTTAACATTTCCAGGTAATGGAAATGTTGTTGGCTCTTGTCAAATGACCATAACATTTCAATATTCTATTTTTAATGGTGGATATGTCTTCCAATGAGCCTGATCTTTATCTGAGGGTGTCTCACAATGTGTCATTTGTTCTGCATAGAAGATGCCTATGATGCTTCTGTAGTACCACATTGTTCAAAAATCCAAAACAAAGCAAGTCAAAGAATGGCATTATATCATATCAGAAGTATTCTTGCACCAGTAACATTAGAAAACTCGGAATGGTATAGTATCAGGCTGGGACAAAAGTTAGTTGGTTCAAAAATGGCTTGTAATCATGAAGGAGCTATAAATTGTTTTGAGGTCCAGTGACATGTTTGAGATGATATGGAAACTAAATTGGATTTTTCAGTTTGAGCAGCTAACATATTGAATGCAAATGTGAGAAGAAAGAAATTAAAAAATAGAAACATTTAACTGCATGGCACGTATTATTTGTTGCAGGAAATTAATTCTCTTGCAGTAAGAATGGAAAATACATATATATATATATATATATATATATATATATAACTTACATATATATAGAAACACATATTCGTATTCATGAACAATGCAAGCAACCCAAACACAGACACATATTTACATATGTATATATTTTTTAATATACATACATATTTATATAAAAGATAAAAACAAACACATGTGTGCAACCACATACATTTGTACATTGGCAGAAATATATATATTTGTATAGAAACAAATATTTGAATTACTAACATTTTTGTATACAAATTCATGTCTGTGTGCAAATATACACATATATAATAATATATATAAATATACATTTCTATATACAAATACCTCAATTCTCATATATATATATATATATATATATATATATATATATATATATATATATATATGCCAGAAGCTAAATTTTGAAGAAAAATTTAATTTTGAAGAAAAATTTACAACTGAAAAAATGATGATGTAAACAAAAGCAAAAAATTTGTGAACATGCATGTAAAAGAACATTAAATTCATGAATGCACACATGTACAAAACGGATTGAAAAATATACGGAATAAATTGAAAAGATTGAAAAAATGGAAATATCATTTAAAAAAAAGAATCCCTTGAAGAATGGACATTACCAAGAAACTTCAAAGTCAGGGAATACTACAAGAAATTGAAATTTAAAACTTAAGTAATCTTTTTACATCATATTTTATATATATATATATATATATATATATATATATATATATATATATATATATATATATATATATATCAATATCAGAATGGAGGAATTTGTATATACAAATGCTAGTGATTTAAATATTTATTTCTATACATTTATCTGTATATTCATGTCTGTCAGTGTGCAAATAATGTATATGGTTTCACATATGTGTATGTTTTTA
Source organism: Acanthosepion esculentum (assembly GCA_964036315.1). Classification (NCBI taxonomy): domain Eukaryota; kingdom Metazoa; phylum Mollusca; class Cephalopoda; order Sepiida; family Sepiidae; genus Acanthosepion; species Acanthosepion esculentum. The sequence continues at coordinate 36,268,191 of OZ038504.1, read as the reverse complement.
TCTTGCATATAAATATGTATGTATATTAAAACATATATATATCTATGTACAGTGGAGTAATGGATAGTGGCTCGGATTGTGCAATTAAGTTCATTACATTCAGTTACATGCTAATACACTTGGAAAAGTTTTTAATCAATCTCATTTACCCCTGCTATGGATAACGAGCAGGACAGACTGGGTCCTATAACCTTGGATGGTGATCAGTCTAGGAGAAGGACAATTCTGAATTCCAAACCTGCAGAGGGTTGTTTAGAGACCTTGTGGCATACTGAGCACCAGTTCTCTGCATTTGGCTCTTCCAAAATGTTTGGTTCGTTCTGCACAAGCCTTCAACACTATAATCAAATGAAAAGTGTAGGTAATCTGGATGATTGGTTCTGAGAACTGAGCTGGTAACTAATGGGAGAGTCCAGTAAACTTACCCAGTGTATTGTAAGGAACAGTTGTAACAGTTTATTTTATAGATACCTGCTTTGGGTTTTGATATTTTTAAGACATTATATTGTTTTGGATAGATGTTAAGGACTTAATAAGAATTCTGTTTTTAGCTTGTTTATTGTCATCGTTGTGGCTAATAATTTCATGAACATTGAAGAAATTTTTTAAAATGTGTATATAAATACAAAAATAATCTTATACACAAATACATTTGTCATACATAGCAATAAGTTCAATCGTAACTTTGGTTTCCTGTTTCATGCTTGAATGCAATCTTCAGGTCATTCATATATATATATATATATATATATATATATATATATATGATATTTTATCTAATTTGCCATATGAAATTGGAGTACTCCAATTATCATACCAGCAGTCAATAAATAAGTGTTAGGCAGGAGAGTTTTAATTTGTGCTTGACAATTACTATAGGCATGAAACTTTGAGTAGCAATGAGCAACAAGTAACTAATATATAATTATTCTTATTATATATATACATACATACATACATACATATATATATATATATATATATATATATATATATATATATATATATATATATGCAGCATATTTTCATTGAAGTAGGCTTGGTTTTATACATATTATGTATATTTATTTAATTTTCAATCTTTTCAAGTCCACAACTGAATTTGTGGACTTGAAATGATTAAAAATAAAATAAATATACATAATACAGCTCTCTCTCTCTCTCTCTCTCTCTCTCTCTCTCTCTATATATATATATATATATATATATATATATATATATATGAGGAAAAACTAACAACACCAAAAGCAAGATTTCCACTTGAAAATGGCTAAGGAAGTGGCTGAAAGTGCTTGGGACAATAAAAATTATGGAAAATTTCTTTATTCTCTTGCTCTTACAGAAACGAAAAATGTAAGTATTCTG
>OZ038504.1:36241826-36264326 GCA_964036315.1 Acanthosepion esculentum | reverse complement strand
AATAAGGTGCTATTCAATCATGGATATAACAATAATAACGCCTATAATGCGGGAAAATGCACATGAGAGAATAACCCTTTTTTAATAACTGCATTTTATTATAAGACTTCTGCTTGCAACACATTTTATACCATCTGAAACATACAAATGGTATGTAAAAGATATAAAATTAAAAATATAAATAAATTCAGTCTCCAGAAAAAGTAGGACAGATCAAAAATAATCTTCCAAAGACCTTCGCAAAAGTGCAATTTCCATTGTCCGCCCCCTCCAAAAAAAACAGATAACTTTCAGCTGATGTCTGTTTGTTGCTCTTATTACTGGGATACGTCACTCGGCATCTATTTTTATCAAGCTCAGTACAATCTAGCCAAATGCTCAAAAAATGATGCCAGCTTGTCAATGAATTTCTTCTATATTATTTACTTACATCTCTCTTATCGACAAATAACGTTTTTTTCTGGCAACGCCTCAAGAAATATTGTAAGTGGTTGAAAGAAAAAACATGTTAATCTTGTAGACACCATTAACAATTCTTGAAGACTTAGAGAAGCTATATTTTTAAGCTAAGAAGTCAATGATTGCTGAGAATTTATATCTGAGTTGGCAAAGAGGCAGGATACTTAAAACACCGACGGAAAAAAAAAGCATATTCTTAGGATTCTGTCTGTGGAGTCATCATTATTTACACTAATTACATTTGGGCTATTGTCCTCATCTTTGTTTTTGTTGTTACATTTTGGACATTGTGCCCTCCAGCCTTCATCAGGTGTATATCAATCTGGGTAACCTACAGGGAATTCTGAACTGAACCCTTTTTAATCTATGAGGATAGACAGTTCTCGTTCCATTGCGCATGTCTTGTTCTTAATTTTTAGTGATGCTCTGTTATTGCTCACCTGTTTCCACTGAGTTCAAGTATGCACTGCCCAGACCAGGGATTGAACTCACAATTATTATGTAACCAAATTCATAAAGCATTGCTTTAATCCAATTCTCTGTGGTGAACTTGGAGCCTTAAAACTAACCTACCTGCTGATTAGTGTTGCTTTTCATGCTTCCCTACTGCTGCTGAAAACTTTCTTGCTGGTATTTGTTCTTCTTTTTTATTAGCAACTCCCATATTGTATTTATTTCCATTCTAGGCCCACTAAGGAAGTCCCCATAGCTTAGCATATGTGCCAATCCTTTCAGCAACAAAGTTGAGTACAATAATGTAAATGTAAATAGCATAAATGAATTCTTGGGTTTATTTGTGTAATCATAAAACATTTATTTTTAAATTTTTCATAATGATTGCCTTTTCAATACCTTTTGCTGATCATAGCTCCTTAACAACTCTCCACATATACTTTTTTTATAATCCGTGAATTACCATGTGTTCTTAGTAAAGATAGTAGAGAGGTTTCCCATTGCCTTCTTCAATGTTTGGAATTCAGTGTAGTCCTTCTCCTAGACTGGCTAAAACCCAAAGATAAAAGGCTGTATTTAATCCATACCTGGGGGAAGAAGAAGAGATGAATCATAATTGCATGGGTTGAGACTTGTTATAGGAAGAGGTTGAGATCTTTCAGAAGAAATTAATTCAACACACAAAGGTATTGTACATATATATTTTATATGAAAAACAACATGGCTCACAAAAGAAGATAGCACAAGAAAGGAAGAGAAACAATTCATGCACTTCACTGTAGTTGTGTGCTACGTGGTTGTGGGAAATTAAGTAATCAGTTTACCCAATTAATGTCTCCCTGGAAGGAGAGAGTGTTTTATTGTCTCTAATGAACTTTCTTTATTCTCAGAGACAGTTTTCTGCTGCTAAGTCATACACAAAATTATTATACATATTGACATGTGTCCCATGCAGAGAAAATATAACACATGTAATAATAAGTAGTGTATAATCGTCTACCTCAAGTGATTCTTAGATACCTAGACACTATAAATTTAACCCCATTATTAGATAGGCGACAAGATCTCATCATTTTACATTTGAAATGGCTAGATGCAACCATAAGTTCTATGTTAACAGTTCCTTTACTTACACTTCTTACTTTAAATGCAATGCTAATCATTATCTTCTGTCTTCTTCATTTCTGTTCTTTTATTGTTCTTGCTCCTTAATAAAGTTTTTCGCTTTTTTATATTATTCAGCACTTAGTGCCTTGGTGGATTTACTGCCTTGTTTAGACTGAAATCATTAAGAAAAACAAAAACATCAAGAGAAAAAGGAGAAAGAGGGTTTATGCCCATTCTTTTTATAGTCCTGTATAGAATGCCAGCTAGAGGCAGTAAGTAAAATCTATTGGCAGAAAAAGAGGGATAATCCTGCAATGTCTACAAGGACATTTGTATGAAAGGGAACACCTCAGACGAGGCAGGAAATTGAACTTGGTTCCCCGATTTCACTTTCCACAATGACATCGTTTATATTATCTGCACATTATTTGCATATTATTTAAAATAGAAAATTAAAATCACCAAATGAAACTGACCTTCAGGAAGAAGCAAATTCTTATTATAGCTAATTTCATGTCTTCCTTTCGTCACATATAATTCCCTTTGTAAATACATGCCTTGTCGTTTGTTTTATATTTATAGTTAGGTGTTAGTCTCATTTTTACTTGGACTCACATCAAGTCTGTCAATATTGGTTGTGGGATAAATTTTACTCTCCAAAGTGTTGATTCTCACAACTCAATGGGGACTAAATATTTACCCAATTTAGCAATCCCACAACATATGGAAAAAAAATTAGTTGTTACAATTATGTTCAAAGAAATCAAAAATATATTTTTTTTTTACATTTCGGTTAAAAGTCTTGAATGAACCACTAACATAAACTAAATTAAAATAATGTTAATATTAATTGTTTCCTTATGAGGAAACATTTGACATTCATTGACCGAGCAAACTGTGTCACCCTTGGTTAAAATTTGTAATCTCATTTGACCCCCACTTTTGACATCGTTTTTAGCACGCCCTCTTTTAGCATCTTATTTACCCACCCAATTGTAACATAGCATTTAGCTCCCCATTATTAACATCTTATTTAGCATCCCACCCACATAGTATATTATTTGCACCGAATCTCTTTCCACCGCAAATTTACCCCACTCACGTTTAACATCTAATTTAACCCCCACACCTGGTATTTTATTGCCCATTGTAACATCTCATTTAGCTCCCTATTTTTAAAATCTCATTTATCCCCCACCCATAGCATTCCCTCATAACATTTCATTTAGCCCCCACCCTTAACATTCCCCCATAACATCTCATTTAGCTTCCATACCAGCATTTTATTTTCTCATAACATCTCATTTAGCCCCCACCTTTAGCATTCCCTCATAACATCTCATTTATCCCCTACCCTTAGCATTCCCCCCATAACATCTCATTTAGCCCCCACTATTAGTATTCCCACATAACATCTCATTTAGCTCCCTATTTTTAAAATCTCATTTATCCCCCACCCATAGCATTCCCCCATAACATTTCATTTAGCCCCCACCCTTAACATTCCCCCATAACATCTCATTTAGCCCCCACTATTAGTATTCCCACATAACATCTCATTTAGCCCCACCCTTAGCATTCCCCCCATAACATCTCATTTAGCCCCCACTATTAGTATTCCCACATAATATCTCATTTAGCCCCACCCTTAGCATTCCCCCATAACATCTCATTTAGCCCCACCCTTAGCATTCCCCCATAACATCTCATTTAACTCCCACCATTAGTATTCCCCCATAACATCTCATTTAGCCCCCACCCTTAGCATTCCCCATAACATCTCATTTAGCCCCCACCATTAGTATTCCCCCATAACATCTCATTTAGCCCAACCCTTAGCATTCCCCCATAACATCTCATTTAGCCTCCACCCTTAGCATTCCCCCATAACATCTAAGTTAGCTCCCATCCCAGCATTTTATTCCACTAATAACATCTCATTTAGCTCCCCATTTTTAGTATCTCATTTATGCCCCTTATATTGTTGTTTTCTGCTTATACATAACATTTATCTTGTTTTAAACAAGAATGTTCATATTATTTCTTTGTATACCCACATCTCTAGCTTCATATGAAAAGTTTTGAATATATTTTAACCGGTTTTTATAAAACTAGCCATGAAAATATGAATTATAGAAAGAAAATATATTTGATAACAATCCTAGATTTAAAAGAAAATCCTAATTAAAGATAGACTAATCAAGGAGATCTTTGGATTATGGGTTGTTAACTGCAACACAGTTGGAGATCTCATTACAATGCCCTCAATACTTCTGAACCGACTTCCTGTTTAGAAACAATTAGGGTCATCAAATATTAATCGGCAGCCACAAAATTTCTAATTGGCAAACATGCATAATCTGATTTGTACGGACACAATCCAACGATCCTTTGGCATCAAATCAAGAAATCAATTTAGCTCAGTAATCATTTGGCTGGTTTAATTTTTGCCCAACAGATTTCCCAGAGATGGATATCTTTTGTTGAACAAGAGTATTTCAGGGAGAGATATCAGGAAATATCCCAAAAAGTTTATGCATGAACATCTCAGATATTTTACTAATACTCTTTTACTCCTTTCCTAGCAATCTCCAAAACCCAAACATAGTCGTTAGAAGCTATAGTGTGCTGTAGGGATACAAAAGGTGCTTATCTCTCTCTGGTGGGGGTAAGTCACATGGTTCACATAACAGCCACTCAGTGACATCACACCATACAGTGACGAAAGCAGCAACCAAATTTAATTTGTTTACAGCAAGCAAATTGAATGGTTGTTTTCTTTAGCCCGGGCCCCCTATAGTCTGGGCTAAGGCTAAATCTGCCTCCCCAGGATCTTGCAAATCCATGGTGTCATTTCCCAATATATCTCTCCCATGTATAGAAAGAAAACCCATTTGAGAAATATGTCCTGAGACATAGATGAAAACGGCCCATTTGAATCTGGAGTCCTAAACATGGCTTCTCCAGACACAACAGTATCTCCATGTTGTATGTTAGGCTCTTCCTTTTTGTTTCTCCTTACTCTCTGCTTTGCTAAGTAGATGTATGTGATATATTATTCTCCATATGGAACACACATGTATATATAGTTTTGTGTATGTCTTAGCATTATAAAAGTCTTTCTGAAAACAAAGCATGTTTGTTATTCCTTTTCCTTTCAGCTATTCCATTCTATCCGTGAATTATGATGTTATAATATCACAGATATAATAATGCCTATAATGGGGAAAATATAAATGGGAGAATAAATCATTCTTCCCTGGGTCACTCCCATTACAGTGTGATATTGTAATTCACAGAATTGTCCTGCATGAACAACATTTGCCTACCTGGTCACTACTGGCAGCTATTACCTTCAAAGTACTCGACTTGTGAAACTATGCACTGTTAGGATATAACGGATCTCAGGATAACTTGGATTGATAACAGAAACATATGTGCGGTTAAATATGAATTTATTTACATTCAGCAGTCATTATGATAACGGGGATGGAAAATGTGTCTTCTAAAGGTAGAAGACACCAAACAGCTAGGGTAATATTTAGCTTGGCATCCAAAAGTCTCCGCATGTTAATACAACATCTCCCCTCTATAAAGTTAAATAGGAAGTATATTATTCATGGTGACACAAATTCAGCTTTCATGTACTTTCACAGGCATGTCAGTTCTATTTGTGTATGGTTCAGCATGAGTGAATGGATCTGACATAATTCTTGAAGTGTTTAACCGTTACCGCACTAATTTCTTTCCAGAATTGTTCCCCCTACTTTTTATAAAATTCTTTTTGAGGGTGCAAAAACATGAACACCTTAATTGTCATAACTTTCTTTGCATTGTGCGCAAAGATATGTAAATCAACCCGTATATTTTTTACTTTACAAGTTTGTGTAAGCAAACGAAAAGCAAACAAGAGAAACAACACAAAACAACGACAGAATTCATATTTATATTTAAGTATGTAATGATGTACAAACATATGGGTTACTTCCCTTTGACTTGAATTAAAGTCTTTACTAATGAAATATTTTTTTAGCTGAGCTCATAAAAGGTTGAATGAACTTGCCGCTCAAAATGTTCACTGTGAGAGAGTTGAAAGAATTCTGTAAAGCTGAAAATATGTGTTATGTTCCGTGCTAATAGGAATATATACTTGAAAAACAAGGTGGATAGAATAAGTAAAGGTTTATTGTAAAAAAAACAGTACAACAAGAATAAAGGTAACAGTTATGCACAAGGTCGTCGCAAGTCAATCCAGTAGTGATTGCTACTATTGGAAGGTTGGTAATTCTCCCGTAAGTCTGAGTCGTACTCAACAGATCCCAGCTAGTCACTGTAGTCTGTTGACTTACAGATACTTATAGGTAGTTACTACCTATTGTGTAGTCACTCATGGGGGTGACAGGTTACTCCATTACATCAATTTGTTGATAAACTTTTAGCTTCAGAAGAGTTGAAGGAATGAATGTTCCAAAATGTTTAATTAGTTTCCATTGCTTGTAGTTGAATATACATAATGTGTTGATGCTTGTAATGTTCTGTAATGTTCGTAATGTTTGTAATTAAGTTTCCGTTTGTATATGTATGTGTGCTTGTGTGAATATGTTTCCTAGCGTCTGCCCGCAAGGGGTTGGAACACATAAATCTTAAACAGCTACATTTTCGTAAGCGAGAGAAATCAAAAAGAAAAGAAATAACAAACTTGTGTCTGGTATTTATGATCAACATAATTACATGATAGGCTCTGGAGAAAGAAGCACAAAATTTTGACTTGGTCACGTGCTGAAAATAACTTGTGCATGGGTGTTTTGCAATGTCCACTTTTGTTTTTATTGACCAATCAGAAGTTGAGGTTTTCTGAAAATATGTATGAATCTGGATAAGCTCTGTGATGCACTTTTTGAACAAAATTAAAATTGAAAGAAAAGTGATAGCAGGATGCTATAGATGTTAATATTTCTACACTAATAGAAGAATGAATGAGTAATATTTTGATGTAACGCATTATGTAATGCATTACGTTTTGCCTGCATGTTTTGACATTGAAAACAAAAAATTGAAATGTGAAATAATAAAATGTGAAATAAAAAAACATACATTAAAAAATGCATAAATAATTCAACCTAAATTTAACTTTTATTACACCTTGTGGAGTTCTGGGGGTGCAAAATCGCTAAGAAGGCTTTCATTTTGTCAAAAAGGTGAAATGTTTCCTTGTGTTTACATACGAGAAGACACAAACATTTTTTGCTCTTTCTTTCACCTGACTCGTATCTATTTTTCTCGTTAAAAAATAAAGTTATTATTTCATTGTTTATAAATAGACAAAATACTTCACCTTCAGAAAGCCTATCAGGTATATCGATGGTTTCTAGTAGCATCCATAAAATTAGTCAGGTATGGATGATATTAGATGTTAGAGTAGCAAACGGAGACAATTCTATGGCAACTACTGTTGCCTGCAGTGTGTTAAAGGTTAATGTAGTTATCTACATTATTTGCTTCTCTCTTTTGAAAAACAAAGGTTTCATTTATCTACTGGCCTTCTACAGTAAAAGATAATTTATTTTCACCGTGTCATCCACATCGCAGAGTGGTTCGTCAAAATATAGTTTGGCCTGACATAAGTAATTGTTCATTTCTTTTCCCAAACTGGCACTGAAGCAATCTATCTTTTGTGTAGGTGTGTCAACCTGTTTCCATGATGGGAAATGAAGTTTTAGTTAAATTGCTCTTACCTTGATGGTATATATGAGCAGATGGGTTTTTTTGAACGTGTGAAATATCATCTAAACTTGTCAAAATATCACTGCGAACTGTGATTATCCAAAGAAATATAACTGCTGCCTATTTTTCACACTCGTTTCCTCATTCTGACACCATGTTATGATACAACAGATCTCAGGATGTCTCAGATTGATAACCGAAACGGCTGTGCAGTTAAATATACATTTATTTACATTTGGCAGCCATTGAAATAATGGGGACAGAAAGTGGGTCTTCAAATACCCAGAAACACTAAACAGCAAAGAAACACTAAACATTTGCCTTGGTATCTAAAAGTCTCAGTTTGCTAATACAACATGCACTTTGTGAGACGATCATGCCATTTCTGGAAACATTCTTGGAACTTGTTTTCTAGCATACCGCTCAGTCATGTAGTCATGTTTTTGCTTTGCTTGATATCAAGTATGTCAGTAAATCTTTGACCTTTCAGGTCATCCTTCAATTATGGAAACGGACAAAAATCACAGTGAACTAAGTCTGGTGAATAAAGTTTATGACCAATTTTTGGAATTAATTTCTTAGCCAGAAACTCACAAACCCCAAACTTAAAATATCTCACATTCCCAAATCCTCAGAATTTACCACACTGTTTATCTATTCATATTCAATTCTTCTGTTATCAGTTGTATATTTAATCTTTGACGTGAGCGCACTAAGTCTCACACACTGCCCCTATTTTAATTTGTTCTTCTTGGTTCGTGCGGCCCACATTTGGTGTCAATGAGCATCTCACCCTACCTTGAATTGTCTGTGGTACTCAAAAACACATTTCTTCATAGCATGTACAGCATAAGTCATTTTGAATAGGGCTGTTGTTTCTTCACCAATCTTCACTCAAAGATGAGCACATGCAACTTTCTCTACTACTCATCATGGTAATTAAATTGTCACACTTGATATATTAAAGTTGAGCTTTATATTATGGATCTTGTTTGATTCTATTTATGATGGAAAGTGATTAGTGTCATATATATTTCTATTTATTTTATATCAGCAATTTCAGTTTACTACAGGATCCAGATCTCCAGATCTAACAGACATATGGATAATGAGCCTTACTCTGTTGCTTCAGGTCTCTTCTTCCTCTGCCATATATGAGGATTGATATATGTAACAATTCAGGAGACATTTCTTTGCTAATAACAAAAGTTCCTCTTTCTTAATACTTTGCTTAGCTTTTGGAAGGCATTGTTTGCTATCTCAATGTACCTTCAGATTTCATTGTTGCACTTACTGTCATCTGTTAAAACACTTCCCAGATATTTAAATTTTTGTACTTGTTTGGTATACCCGATTTATAATTTGCATGTTGAGCTCTTTTTACTAACAAACATGCATTCTATCTTCTTGCAAATGATGGTCAGTTAATGTTTCCTTATAATGAAGCAGCTAATATTAGCATTACCATTAATACACACACACACACTCACACACACACACACACATATATATATATATATATATATATATATATATATATAGAGAGAGAGAGAGAGAGAGAGATAATATTATTGGTCAATACATATATATATATATATATATATATATATATATATATAAAACCCCAAGAGGATAGAATCCAGGTAGAACTCAATGTCAAGGACAGAGTAAGAATATAATATAAAAGGCTCAAACACTAATATTCCATAGTTATAAGGATCCAATTCATCAGACCTAGGTCTGATAAATAGGATTGTAATAAATTGTAACCATGGAATATTAGTGTTTGAGCCTTTTATATCATATATATATATATATATATATATATATATATATATATATAAAAGTGAACATTGAAGTCAATACAGAGAGGTTTCATACTAGGCACAATCATCAGTCCATGTGTGTTGAGTTCTTTCGATTATTTAGTTGAGAAAATAGTCGAGAAAAAATAAATAGTCAAGAAAAAACTCAACAGACGTGGCATGATGATAGTAGTGTGAAACAGTCTGTCGCCTCTCAGTGTTGACTTCAGTGTTTGCTTTTATATTTACACACGCTCTATCTATAATATTGAGCACTTTATGCCACAAATATAGCACACCTTAAAACTATGTTTCTTTATATATACATATATATATATATATATATATATATATATATATATATATATATATATATATATATATATATATATATATGTAGATATATAATTATGTATATTTAGAGATTCTTGATAAAATCCAAAGAAGAATCTGCAATGTTATTGGTTCTGAACTGTCATCTCATCTTCAGTCATTTTCCCACCTCTGTAATGTAGATTCTCTGCACCGTTTCTATAAATACTTTATGGAAATTGTTTTGATGAACTTTCCTCGATGGCACCAAGATTTTATGAATTTAAGCACAGTACTAGTTTGGCACTAAGGTCTCATTGTTTTACAGTGGAAATGGCTAGATGTAAGCATAAGCTCTATGCTACTTCTTGCACTTCTCACTTGTGGAACTCTCTTCTGGCTTCTTGCTTCCCTGTCAACTTTGATCTTCAAAAAATTAAATGCAATGTCACACTTTTTCTTCTATATTTTTAATTATTTATCTTTTATTGTTCCCACCCCTTAAAATTAGTTTTTCTCATATTCTCTAACACTCCTTAACCCCTTGCATCTTAGTAGCTTTATTGCCTTGCTTTGTATGAAACGATTAAGAAAAAAACAGATTTAATCCCAGTTTTCTTCTCTTACCCAACATAAGCAGGTAATGGAACTAGTATATTTATATATGAGAGGCAACATCATTCTCTTCATATTCTCCCTTATTCCAAATATAGCCAGATGCATAAATAAGGAAGAATAAAGAAATGAATCTCATTTCTAGTTAGAAATTAAGCTTGGTTGAAGATTCTCGTTCTGGTTGATATCCAATAACGTTCGAAAAAGGCTGAAAAATAAAATAAAGTTGCTAATTTAGCTTTCTCATTTTGAAAAGTATATAAATTATTTTTTTTTTATTTTTATCTATCTATTTACTTATGCAATCTTTTTGATTTCTGCTTGTTGGTTTTCTTTATTCAGTCACCATTTTATCTCACTTTTTTTTCATTTTGAAATTTATTTTTTCCAGATCATTTCTAACATTCAATAATTGTTTTGAGGATGGTTGGGGAACCGCTACTTTTCCTTTACCTCTTTATATTTTTTTTTAGATTTCTCTTTCAAAAACTTCCACTTTCTTCCACCTATGACCTTCCCAAGACCAATAAAAGCATTTTTTTTCTTTTGTTATTCCAAAAATCAATTTTTTATTCAATTAGAATTTTGTTTGTCACCATTGTCATTATAAAGTGTGTGGGGTTTTTTTTTGTTAAAAATTTTGTGCATTTTTTTTGTGTATTTTAAAGAAAACTGTAATTTGTAATTCTGAAGAATTTTTGCATCAAAGAATTTTTTCCATCTTTTATTTCTTTCTTTGATTCATTTTTATTTTCTTAATTTGGTTGGAATTTTCTACATTTTTTTTTCTTACTTGCTGGGTTTGTTTTTATATTTTCCTTTCTTTATTTTAATCTTTCTTATTTTTACTTTTAATTTCTTTTCCTTGTTTTTATTCCCTTTCCTTTCTTTCATAATACTTCTTTGATGTTTGTTGTATTTTGTCTTTTCATCAGTCATTGATTGATGGCTTTTTCTCTTCGTTTTTTTCTATATCATTTTTTTCCCTGTCTTATTTAGATGTCAAAGAAGCTTTCCTTACTTCAGGCCTATATGCTGATGATCAAACTACCTTATTGCAAGGATAACACAGTGTTTTGTGGGCCATGTCCACTCAGGTTGTAGACGATCATGAGTTTCCACAACTTCCTAATTTGTACTTCATAAACTGCAAGATTATATATGACTTTGTGCCAGAATGAACCAAACCCCAAAGGATCTTAACTCTTTTTTTATATAATACTCAGAAAATGAGTTCTTCTTTTTTAATATTATACTGTCAGGCGATCTTATAATCTTAAAAAATCACCTCCAAAAACAGGGGGCTGTCTTAAACTCCAGGTATAAAATGTGTAACTTAAATCCTGTGGTTTATGTCATTAGCATAGGAGATTTTTAACAATAGGCTAATCTCTATATTGCTTCCTTTTTTTCGATAATGTTGAACAAAAACACACCTGGATGTGTGTCTCAACAAGACCTTCAAAGAACACATTTAAGAATAGTGGAATGAGTGCATTTTTAGCAGGGAGAAGTCATTCAGTCTACCGTAATAGACAACCAAAAACATAACACTCATGAGGTATTTTAGATTGTGGTTGTTAATTGACAATATCTCCCCACCGTTTTTTCATTAAATTTTGCGTAAAAAGAAAGTATATGCTTACTGAATTTATTTAATAAATTTAATACATTCCAAAATATGATTTGATGGGGTGTGAGCCTAAAACCTACTTTTTAACTTTATCAGTCACATTATATGTCAGGATAGTCAGTAATCAGAATAATAGCTCTTCTTTTTCCATATGATAATCAGAATAACTCTTCTTTTTCATATTCTTTTTCTTCGTATATGTTATATCCACACAGAACATAGGTGCTCATGGCTCTCTACAACTTCCTGTCCCTTGTAGCTCTGAATAAACTTCATCTTTCTGTTATTTCTCCTAAGCCTTGTTTCACTAATTTATTTAGTCAAACTAACTACACGTCATGTGCTGTTTTACTTTGTCCCTCTTGCCCTCTATCCATCCTGTGAGTATCAGATTTTCCAAGCCCTCCTTCCTCATATGTCCCAGAAACCTCAGCTGTCTCTATTTTTTGTTAATCATTTTGCACTAAACAAGGCAATAAAGCCACTAAGATGCAAGAGATTATGGAGGGTGAGAGTATATGAGAAAAAGAAAACATTATTAAGGAGAGAGAAAAATAATGCAGGAGGACAGATATCACATAAGAATTCAATATTCTTTTCTTTGCGTCTAAGGAAATTTTTCTGTCTTTTAATATTCTGTGTATCTTTTGGAATACCTCTTTGGATCTCCGTGTCACAGAGTCTAATTGTTCTTCCTTTTCATATAGCATATTCACATAATACATAGACTAATCATTCTGCTCTATCTTATAACACACAAAAATAGACCCACCTTTTCTTTTCACATAATAAACTGCGTCTAGAGATTATATGCAAGTTATGAATTGGTATAAAGAGTTGCGTCTTTAATGTTAAAAGTCCTAATATGATGTTGTTTAGATTCTACTCAATATTATTAACTTAGATATATAGTGATAGAGAAAACTATTGTTTTTGGTTGGAAAAAGTTTTACTAAGTTAACAAAACAGACTAATTTGACTGTCAGTAGTTTATTTGCCACTATTTATTTTGATACTTTTACATTATTATACCTTGTAAAACTAATGTAAAAAAATAATATGAAAAGATTTTAGAACAAATTCGTCAATTTCTTAAAGGAAAAACATTAAAAAAAACATTTTATTTTAAAAATAAAAGATATATTAACAAAAAATAATAAGAACCTCCTAAAATTTATTGCACAAATGCTCCTTTCTTTTCAATAACTCTCAGCAGCCTATTGTCAACATCTGATGTTAGATTTACAATTTTAGCAGCTGGTAAGTTGTTTGCAGCAACTTTAACTGCCTCCCAGAGGTCATATTTGCTGTTGAATTGCCTTCCATTAGAATAAATATCTCTCTTGAGGATGCTCCACAGGTTCAAGATTCAAGTCACAGCTATTTGAAGGCCAGTCCATAAGAGAATCTTCAACAAATCCCTTTTCTTTCAACCAGGATTTAGTAAACTTTGATGCATGATTTGGTGCGTTGTCTTGCATAAAGATCATAGATCTATGCTTAGCTAAAGACTGGTTATCAATCCATTCAAAGAAATATTGCTCTAGAAAATCACAGTAACTTTTGGAATTCATTTTAACCCGTTCTTTCAGTTTAAATGGACCCATGAGCTCATTACCAATAATCCCAGCCCATATCATGATCCCACCACCACCTTGTTGGCATTTAAAAAATTTTCTTGAGTCATGTTGCTTGCAAACTGATCCTCGTGCCCATCCATCGGGCCCATCGAGGGTGATCCTTGATTCGTCTGTAAATAGCACTTTACTGAAATCAGTTTTCATGTATTTTTTTGCCCACTGCAATTTTCTTTCCTTATGTTTTTTTGTTAAAATGGGTTTCTTTATTTGATTTTTTACATCAGCAAACTTCCTTAATGCTTTACACCTTGTTTCCCTTGACACCATAGGAGCTCCAGCGGCCTCAAATATGAACGCACTTGACGCATTTGGGTTTCTTATTAATTCTCTTCGGATATGTGATAGATCTCGCTTTGTTAAATTCCTGAACTCAGCCTGAGACTTTTTTTTCCTTGGTTGAATTCCCATTTGACATATTTTCTTGATTGTTCGATGATCCCTTTTCAAATCCTTAGAAATTTGAAGCGAAGACTTTCCTTTGCTAATTTCTTTGATTATATAGATCTTTTCATTCATTGTTAGTTCTTTTTTACGAGACATAATACTAAATTATAGTTCTTGCAAATAATCTCTTGACACTTCAAATTGCTATAATTACTGAAAAAATACTAAATATCAATCTGAAATTGAAAATTGGGACTTAATTGCTTTCATGCTTACTCGCTATACATAATAGTACAAATTATTTCATTGGATAACACATATCTATGAATTTTACATAAAATATTTGACAATACCTCTTTTGCATATAATCTCTAGACGCAGTTTAGGCATAATTTATGAGACAGAAAATATGAACGATCAAGTCACATGGCCACCTAGTTGCGAAAGAAAAAAAGTTAAATATGAAAACATCAGCTGGATAAACCTGCTGATGATGATCTGTCGCCAGAGTTTTATGATAGCTAAATGATTAAAACTTTTCTTGTGATGAAAGTTCAGACGAGATCATGAGTCTTGTCGGTTCCAACCCTTTACTCTGCCTTTGGCCAATATTTTTCTCTGATTTTGAATTATGAACTGAATTTTGTCTTCCATCATTTCTTACTCTTGTAACCACTGATCAACTCAACAGCACTTTTTCCATTGATGTGAACTTGTTTACTCTCAGAGGTCATGAAACAACCTCTTTTGTATTTTTCATTTCTTGGCAAGACACTAATATTTGCTTAATTAAGCTAACAACTCCCTGAAGGAATCTCTTGATAAAACCCTATGTTGTGAACGTCTATTTTATTGATAACGAATTCCGAACAAAATTGTTAGACAATAGAATCTAAGGAACTCATTTGTCTTTTTCAATGAATAGCAGCTAACAAAATGGCTGTTCATTTTTACATAGATGTCTTCATCAGTTATTGGAAAGATCTTGCCAATGATTTATTAGTCTTCTTTTTAAAGATAGAAACATGAGTGCATGAACAAACAAATAAAGTACGTAGCTAAAGTAAGATGGTACTGACACAATACACATACACACACACATATATGTGTGTGTGTGTGTGTGTGTGTGTGTGTGTGTGTGTGCAAATATATTGATAAAAGAGGAAAGAACTGTTAGATTGATGATCTGAAGTTCTTTAGTATCTTTGTTTTTATCTTTAAAAAACAGTGCTCGATACACAAGTAGAGCATAGATTATGATAATTTTTAAAATATATATATATATATATATTTAGTTTACAAAAAACTAGGTAATCCGTATGGGTAGACCCAAGGCGGATAAAATCTAGAGAGCTCAATGTAAATCAGAGCTAATAATTTAAATAAAAACAGACCACTTTAAGGTTCCATATAATAAATTAATTCACCACAGCCCTTTTAAAGGACAGTGGATCATCAGATTTTACTTCCAAAGGTTGAAACAAAAAAATGAAAAGAAATTTACACATCTTTGATGAGCAGTACTAAGTATATGTCAATTAATGATGTGAGGAAGTGAAGGGGGAGAGAGACATGATTTTATCCTCTCACCCTTCCATGTCAATATATAACTTCCGTTAAGTTAACCGATTTAATGTGTCAATGTCTGGATTTCCTCAAACAATTTAAATTTGAAAGAATAGAAATGTTTCATCTAACTCAATCATGTCTCTCTCCCCCCTTGCTTGCTGAAACAAAACCTGACCTCAACTGACCAAAGCAAGATACGCCTTTTTCAGTTTGTTGCACATGCAATCTAGCTGTGTTGATGGCGCAACCATATGCAGTACTCCTTGGAAATTCCACCAGAAAGAGATCAAGATTTATTGTTGTTTTCTTTCCACTTTGTAAGTAAGTCGGGACTTTCTGGCCAACCTAATATATATATATATATGTGTGTGTGTATATATATATATATATATATATATATATATATATATATATATATATATATATATATATATATGTATATGTAGTCCACCATATATATATATATATATATATATATAGTAGACTTTCCCGTCATGTTCAACATATGAAGGTCAATCAGCTCAGTTCCTAGGAACTGACAGCCAGATATCATATTTGATTATAGGGGTGAAAGCTAGCTTCATACAGAACCAACCACACTTTTTGAAGGGTTGAATACAGGGACCTGGTCCCCAAACTTCCCTCCACAGGTTTTGAATTCAGAGTTGTCCTTCTCCTAGACCAGTTGCCATACGAGGCTATAGAACCAAGTCTGTTCTGCTATTTACCCATAGCTGGAGGGAGAAAAAGCGGATTAATAAGTGAATGCAATGGATTTGACTGGAATTCGAAGTTGGCTCACTGATTCCTTAATCTGAGCCGCTATCCACTACTCCACTATGCATATATATATATATATATATATATATATATATATAATTTATTATTCATTCTTTTTATTGAAATATTAATTATCATTTTCTTTTTCATTATCTTTTTATAATTTTTGAGATTCTGTCAATTAATTTTATGTTTTCCAAATTTTAATTTTATTGTACGTTTCATCTTTTTTCTCTCATATTCAATTTCAATAGGTTTTATTGATTTTGACTTTTGCACATTTCATGTTTTCTTGTACTTTATATCTGAATTTTTAATCCGAAATGTTGCTTTTGATTTTTCATTTAAGTTGTTCTGAATTTATTATTTGACTTCTCTTAGATTTTTCCTGCAACATATTCAATATTTTCATTTTAATATTTGCTTCGCGTTTATTACGTCTGCACTTCTCTTTTCGTTTAACAGCAATTCTGATATGTGCTGCCATTTTGATTCTTCCCTCTTTAAGACTTAAGAGTTCTTCTGTAATTCTAAGACTGATGATTTATTTTAGTAACAGTGGCCAGTCAACTGTGATTGGCAGGTTTTAGAATGATATTGACTTTTGTCCAGTTGACATTGCTTCGGGCCGTGTTAACTTGAATACAAGAAAGTAGATCCTTCCTTCAAAATGGCTTGCATTTTTCAATGATTTTATCAGTACATCATCATTATCATCATCATCTTCAATATATATACATATATATATATATATATATATATATTGAAAATAATGATATATATATATATATATATATATATATATATATATATATATATATATATATATATATATAATATTAGTGGTCTATATATATATATATATATGGTCTATATATATATATATATATGGTCTATAGATATATATATATTTCCAAGTGGATAAAATCCAGGTAGATTTGTATGCACAAAAGAGAACAAGAATATAATATAAAAGGCTCAAACACTAATATTCCATGATTATAATTTATTACATTAGAATCAAAATCACAATCCAATTCATCAGACCTACAAATTCAAAAAGCTTTTTGAATTTGTAGGTCTGAGGAATTGGATCGTCATTATGGTTCCAATGTAAGAAGTTATAACCATATATATATATATATATATATATATATATATATATAAAAGTGAACATAGAAGTCAACACTTAGCATCTAGCATGAAACAGACTGTCGCCTCTAAGTGTTGACTTCTATGTTCACTTTTATATTTACACACGCTCTATCTCTGATATTGAGCACTTTATCCCATAAATATAGCACACTTTAAGACTATATTTCTTTATATATATATATATATATATATATATATATATATATATAGGGGGAGAGAGAGAGAGAGAGAGAGAGAGAGAGATATGATGAAGCTTTAAAAAAAGTGAAACCTGTTAGAATAGTAATCATTCCCTATTTGTTCTTTATCTTATCATTCTGCCAGATTCCAATCCATATTTGATCTGGTTTTGATTCCATTATATATATATATGTATATATAGAGAGAGAGAGGGAGAGAGAGAGAGAGAGAGAGTGAGACAGTGAGAGAGATGAACATTATTTATGAGTTCAAATGCCTCTTAAGGAACTGTGTTCCTGATCAAATGAACTCATTAAAAAATTACATGAGTCACATGGCTACATGCCTATCCAGACGCATTACGTTACACCTATCTAACCATAGCTCTATTAGAACTCATTTAAACACGCACTCAAACTTACCAGACTCCAATCGAAACATACTCGTAGAAAACACTAGCATAATAACCTCATCCACATATAAAAAATATTGAAAATAATGGAAGCCTTAATAATATTAACTATGAACATGGCTAGAGAATGTGCTGTGTTCGGAAAATAAAACATCCCTATAACTCTAGAAACTCTAGAAACATACACACAACCTACCCAGTTTTTTTTTTTTTTTTTTTTTTAAGCGTATCACCCCGAGCAAGGCCGGTGGCCACTATCACGCAAGGGGTTACAGAAGGGTTGGAGGAAGAGCAGATAGGAGTGGTAAAGGAAGGGATGTGGAGAAAGAGAAGGACGGAGGGCCGATAGAGGTGGGGAGGTTACGGGAGATATAGAGCGAGAGCAGATAGGAATGGAAGATGTCAGGAAGTGGATAGATCAAGGCAACTGGAGATGACGATTGACGCTACACTTAAACCGTTGGAGATTGTATTTGTCAGGGAAACAGTAATAGGGAAGGGAGTTCCATAGGCGAGATGTGCGAGACATGAAGCTATTGGTGTAGAAAAGACGTCTACACCTAACAGTTTCTACGGTGAAGGGGTGGGAACGGGATGCCAGCCTCGTAGGACGCTTGAATTCACGAGGCTTAGGGACAAGTGAGAGCAACTCCTCAGAGCAATTACCGTGGAAGTACTTGTAGAAGCCAAAATAAAATCAGCCTTGATAATGGCTAAAAGCATAGCTGAAAACTCAGAATTACAGCACATTTGTACAGTTTCTACACACTCTGTGTCCAGAAAAAACATTTGTTTGAACATAAGAAAAATGAAATAAAAAGCTTAATTGCAGTACCTTGTCTGTCATCTTTAATGAAACATGTATAAGTGAGGGATTGCTGCATAAGTACACAATACATATATATATATATATATATATATATATATATATATATATATATATATATATATATATATATATATATATATATCATATATATATATATATATATATATCAGGATGTTTTAGTCAACATTATTTCTTGTTACTATAAATAATGTTAGATGAAAAAAATCCTTTCAAAAACTTACTGCTTTAGTTTACATTTCGGGTATGAAACCGAAACTGAAACTAGTAGATGTAGATCCAGAGAAGACTCAATAAGAAAAATCATGCATTCCTTATCAGGAAATTCTGCATTAGTCCTGTCAGTCTGATGCTGTGTCCAAACTGGTAGAAACACTCTTGGGCTTAAGAAATAGCTTTTCTGTGGTAAAATAGGGATGCAGGTTCAATCTGTTTCAGAGGCATAAATTTTGTCTTTACTAGGATTTCTTTATTGTTATTGATTTCACTAGAATAGCAAAATTAGATGCTGAAACACATTAGTATGTGATGAGATATGTAGCAAAAAGAGTCTTCTTCTTGTATGTGCTATGCCCCACTATGACATGGGAAATGATGGCTCTCCACAATTTCCTATACTTTGTAGCTCTTAGTAAAGTTTTTTTTATTGCTCTTAATCCCTGTTCTGCCAATCATTTATACAAGATTGTTAGGTTGATTATTTGCTGTTTTCTTCTATCCCTTTTGCCTTCAATATGTCATGTGAGTGTCAGATTCTCTAAGCCTCCTTTTCACTGTCTTCTTCTGATTCCAGGCATAAGTGTCATTATTGTTTCCAGTATGCATAGTTAAATGAAATGTAATTGTAGATACCCAATGTGGATTGAAATGGTGACAATGGTAATTTGACTGATTTCCTTTTGGGGTTTCATATATGGTAGTGACATATTTTACTGCTACAAATTATGGTCCAACCAACCAAGGTTGAATGGTAGAAAACTCCTTCTAGAATTAGTTTATCATTTCTTCTATTAGGGTATCCAGAAAGTAATTACATATTTTCACCGATATAAATTATGATTCCGCCAACCAAGACAGAACTGGGCTTATAGTCATATAGCATTGAAAAACCAGTTCCCATACAATCACCAAAGTTAAACAATGACAAACCTGGTCCGTGGCTAGATGGGTGACTGATTGAGACTACCAGGTGCTGAAAGCTTGGATTTGTTAAACGGTGTAATGGATAATGGTTCAGAATTGCTAACTGGAGAGCTGAGTTCCAATTTCTGTTGGGTTAGTTTTTATTCACTTATGTGAAAATACCATTTGGAAAGGTATTAATCCACTTCTTCTCCCCTCAGATATGGGTTAATTAGTAAGTCTAGTATTGGTAAATCGTTATTATCACCAAAACATTCTTACAATTTAAAAATATTTCCTGGCTTTAAAATAACCTATAAAAGGTTGATAAGTCATGAAAAAAACAAATCACCTGAGGAATGAGCTTTTAAATACAGACGTTAAACTGATAAGCCATAGAAAATGACTGAATGAATCAATTAAGACAGAAACATAACTGAGTGGCAGAAAACTGTTTCAGGGTTCTTGAAAATTCTTGTAAAGTTAAAATAAGTGACTAAAAATATGAAAGCTTTTACTTAATTTTTATTTACTTTCATTAAGTGCATGACTTTTAGATTGCTGGTTGATAACAAATAACTTAATTGGTATAGACAACTGCAAATTTCATTCATATTATGAAGATGAAAAGGGTTAACTATCTTTCATTTACCGAACAGAAAAAAATAATTTTCTGCAGGCTCTTTTATCTTTTATAAGACAAAATTGATAAATACTTTTTCCTTAAATATATTTTTAAAGTGATTTGACAGAGTTTTATTTTTCACTTTTCGGTTTTCTTGAGGAACAGCCAAATTTATTAAGGAAGAATAAGGTAAGCATGCTTCTTACCACATTCTCTATGATTTGATTCATGATGAATTGATATTGATTTTTACTTAAAAGAGAGACCTCTCTCTACCTTCTATCTTTATGGCTGATGCTAACCTCCAGGAAAGTGACTCATTGCACCTTCTCAGGCAAACATCCTCAACTGACATGAAGTAGAAATAACTATATTGAATCCAAGCTAGGCAAACTGCTATGAAAGTTGGTTCATGCAAGACAATTTTTCTTTCCAGAATCTATCGTACTTATCTATAAGTCTACCGTTCATTTAATATTGCTGCCACATATAGTCCAGATCCACTGCTATTTTCCTTGAGCTCCTTGATAAAATCCAAAGAAGAATGAGCAGTATTATCAGTCCTGATCTGATTGCATGCATTCAGTCACTATCCCATCGGTGTAAGGTTTCCTCTCTGTTCATTTTCTATAAACATTTTTAACTTAACTGGTCATATGAGCTATTCACTATGGTACCTAGACTTTTTGAATTTAAGTGCAGTACTAGACTAGTGTCAAGATCACATCTGAGCTGGCTAGATTTAACCGTAATCTCTATGCTAACAGTTTCCTTTCTTGCACTTCTTACTTGAGGAACTCCCTTCGAGTTCCAGGCTTTCCAGCCAACTTTAACCTGCAGAAATTTAAATGCAATGTCAATCGCTATCTACAGTCCTCCTGATTACTCTTTTCTCTTCATACTCATTATTAATGTTTCTGTTCCTAATTTTTATACGTCCTGTAAACCCCTTTGTGTCTTAGTGGCTTTACTGCCTTGCATGGGGTGATACCGGTTAAAAAAAAAAAGCAAAAGTTTGATGAAAGATTTTCTTGGATTTTATTATATTAAAATTTAAGGGTCACAGATCAAAAAAGGGAATAGTTTTGTGTATAGGGAATTAACAGAATGAAAGACGATGAGAGAGAGAGACAGAGACAGAGAGCGAGAGAGAGAGAGACAGAGAGCGAGAGAGAGAGAGACAGAGAGCCAGAAAAGAGAGAGAGAGCGAGAGAGAGAGAGAGAAAGAAATGAACAAGACAGAAAGAGAAAAAATGACATAGGAATGAAGAGATGAAAAATGTTTTTTCAATAAAAATAATGAAGAAGAATGAAGAAAATTAGAAAAAGAAAATTTGATTAAAAAAAGCAGGGTCTCTATGTTTATTTTTTTACGATATGTTTACAATTTTCAAATAAAGTGTTGTGCATTGGGATCAAAAATCTAGATAAGCTCACTTACGTTCATAATTTTGCTGTTGTTTTGTCCATGTACTTTCGGCAAAATCAGTTATTTTCAAGAACCCTGTGGTGTCTGCGTGGTAGGGAAGATTCTGTTGTCTACATCTTGGTATTTTTTGGAAAGCTGAAAATTTCAAATGTGCAACAGTTATTGGGAATGAGGCTGCACCAAAAAGGATTTATTTTTTTTTTGTTATTTTTGTTTTTCCTAACACACGGACACCACATTGTTTTTTTG
>OZ038504.1:36211826-36236826 GCA_964036315.1 Acanthosepion esculentum | reverse complement strand
TGCACTTATAACTTGTAGTTTCTGTCTACTTGTTGCCTATTCCTTTTTTGCCAAACAACCCTCCCTCATCTTTCACGCAAAATGAAGCCGCATTAAGTACATACATAGTCCTTATAATGTCAACAACTTCCTCTTTACCGTCATCATCTATTTCTTTTTTTACCATTTTCTTTGATTCTCCCTCGTCCTTACCTCTAGCTCGCAGACTGGCAACCTGCCTTTCTCAAATGCAAAAACTTGTTCGAACTCTGTTGAATGTAATTCTTTTGTCTACCTGCGATTGATTTTTTGGCCTCACGTATTGATTTGGCACAGATAGTTCATTGGTCGTTACAATCAGAACAATGTCGGTGAAATCTGAGCTTTAATTCCCGCGTATTCAGCTGTCGACTTCAAATTAAAGACGGGTTTAAATATAATGCACTGTTAAGGAAATCAAAACAGACATAATTAAATGGAAGAAAATGGGAAAACAACAACTATGAAATATGAAATTAGGAACAAAAAAAAAAGTGAAAAACATAATTCCTATAGAATGCACTAAACACTTATTGCTCCTCACTTATCAAAAAGTTTCTACTCTCGTACTTCTTGCATGTGGACCTCTCCTCCATCTTCTTGCTTCCCAGTCAAATTTCAATATTTTTAATCATTTCACCCCAAGCAAGGTGACAATGCCACAAGTGCACAAGGGTTACAGGGAGTGTAAGTGAGAGAAAAGACTGAGTATAAGGTGGATTGAGGAAAGGACAAAAGATGAATGGCACTCAAGAAGACAGAAGATGGCAATTGACATTGCATTTAAATTTTTGAAGATTGTAGTTATCAGGGAAGCAAGTAAATGGAAGGGAGTTCCACAGGTCAGAAGTGCAAGAAAAGAGACTGTTGGAATAGAAGTGCTGGTCACATTTCACTATTTCAATCATAAACAGGTCAGACCTAGATGCCAATCTAGTAGCACGATTAAATTCATGTTGTTGGGGTACAATGGAAAAAAAGCTTGTCAGAGCAGTTGCCATGAAAATATTTGTAGAAAAGACAGAGGGAAGCCACATCATGTTGGTGAGGAAGTGACTGAAGTCGAGATGCCATGTCAGGATCGATTACATTACAGATCCTTTGTCAAACTTTTCTCTATGGTACCTAGACTTTATGAATTTAAGTGCAGTACTAAATAGGTGGCAAGGTCTTATTATTTTACAGTCAAAAGGGTTAGATGTAACAGTAAGTTCTATGCTAACAGTTTCTTTTATCACATTTCTCACTTGTGGAACTCACTACTGACTTCTAGCGTCTCCGTCAACTTTGATTTTCAAAAATTTAAATATAATCTCACTCGTTATCTTCTGTCTTAATTCTTGTTCTTTTATTTTCCTCTCTCCTTAATAGCAATAATAATAAATGATAATAATCTCCTTTTTTTTACATTCTCCCTAATACTCAGTAACCCCTTGTGTCTTAGTGGTTTTATTGTCTTACTTGGTGTGAAATGATTAAAAAGTATGTTTTTTATTCATATACAAAAAAAAATAAATTGTAGGTTTCATTTTGTTTTATTTTTTTAAATATTTCACGACAAGCAAAGAAAATTAAATTAAATTAAATAATTAAAAAATTATTGATAATTGTAATGATAATATTAACCTTTTTCCTACAAGAAACATTTGGCGATCATTGACTGAGCAGCCATTACTGCTTTCGATTGAAATTTATAAAATATTTCTCTTAAAACAGTTCCATCTTAACGTTTTATTTGAAGTGATATGGCAGTAAAGCCACTAAGATGCAAGGGGTTACTGAGTGTGAGCGATTATGTAAAAGAAATCATCAAAAGAACAGAAAAACGTAAAAGAACAGGAATTAGGAAGCAAGAAGATATGATTGACATTGCATTTAAATTTTTGAAGACAAAAGTTGATTGGAAACATAGAAGAGTGTTCCACAAGTGAGAAGTGTGAGAGAAGAAACTGTTAGCATAGAACTTACAATTACATCTAGCTATTTCAAATCTAAAATGATGGGATCTTGCCACCAGTCTAGTAGTACGTTTATATTCATAAAGTCAAGCTACCAAAGAGGAAAGGTCATCAGTATAATTAACCTGAAAATACTTATAGAAAAGGCACAGGGAAGTTGTGTTACAGTAGTGGGAAAGTGGCTAAAGTTTAGATGCCAGATCAGGATAGATAACATTGCAGATTCTTCTTTGTATTTTATCAAGAATCAATTTGAGATGCCAGTTTATTTAGTCTTGCACAGATATATTGGTAGTCTCATTGGTAAAGTGGAAAGCAAATGTATTAAGCATTTTGGGCTAAGATATTTTGAAATTGGCTGGAATTTATCTATTCTAAACAGAGACAGGCTAACCCATTAATAGGTGGAATTTTTGCTTGCAAAAAAACTATTATTGAATGTGATAAAATATTGGTTTTTATAGTCGACAAAAGCAACACCTCGTAAAATAAAAAACAAAACTCTTTCTATCGATCAACAAAGTCATAAATGACACCTTAATAATACATTGGGGGTGGAAACTAAATTACTCAAGCTCTTAAATGAAATAAATAAGCTAAAATATATAAGTAAAACAAAGTAAAATATAAGTAAAAAATATAAGTAACTAATGGAAATCTACAATTGAATTCACATCTAAAGTAGAAAGAAAATAACAGTTTACTTTTTCTTCGTATTCTATTAATTCAAAAATAAAAAATAGTCTCTTTTTTCCCCCGATACGAGGCACAAGTGTCACTCAAAGCAGAGGGTTACTGAATTAGGTGATTGTTATGGTCATAAGAGAAAGTTATGAGGATATGGAGGATAGATAATAATTGACCCTGGAATTGAAGAGATTAAGATTGTAGTGTTCAGGTAATCATCTCTTGGAAGTTTGTCCCACAAAGTATCAGTTCTTAGAAAGAAGCCCTTCCTCCTTACAAATGGAATATGAAAGGAATGAGTGTGATTCAACCCTGTGAATGTAGCTGTAAAGGTCTGAACTTGTGGGACTAATAGATGAAGCACTAATCTGAACATTTGCAGTGGAAATAGCAATAAACTAGTGATAGCTTCGTGATGTTGTATCTGGGGGATAAGGGCTGATATCAGTTTAAAACATGTTGGGAGAAGCAGTGGATTCATACCTTTCTGATGTAATGGAATAACCAGTCACCCCCATGAATGATTATGCTATAAGTAGTAAGTACCTATAAAGCCAACTG
Organism: Acanthosepion esculentum; assembly: GCA_964036315.1. Lineage (NCBI taxonomy): Eukaryota > Metazoa > Mollusca > Cephalopoda > Sepiida > Sepiidae > Acanthosepion > Acanthosepion esculentum. Next base: position 36,233,602 of record OZ038504.1, on the reverse strand, counting down.
TCTACGAGAGACTCGAGGACAAGTGAGAACGAGAAGACGCAAGCACGTCCAACCTTCCAATCAGTGGCACTCGCTACCTGGTTGAACCGTGTGTATAACTGTACTATATTTCATATTCTACTGGTTGTGTACAATAAACCTTTCTTCTATTATCCATCTGGTGTTAAGTATTTATTCCCTTAGTACTTTCCCAAGTATATTTGCACACAAGTGAATATAATGAACCAAACTGAAATTGGAACTCAGCTCTCTGATTGACTATTCCAAATTATTATCCATTACCACCATCCACACATCCACACACCTGGTGTTCTCAAACAGTCACACATTAAGGTATTGACCAGGCTTGATGTTGCTTAAGTTTCAATGTAATGGTCATAATGAAGAGAAATAATAAGGGAACAGATAATGGTTAGTGTTGCAATGTTGTAAATAGACAGGTTCACTGATATCATGATGTACGTGGCACATCAAAGAAACAAGGAAATTTACCGATGATAGAAAAACAATGGCATTGAATATAATGAATAGAGCAACTTGCTTTTTGTTCTTTTATTAACATGTAAGCATAATAATTGGAATTTTGGATAATATCTTTTACTGCCTATGACAGTTATGGATTACTATAAATCTTGTGACAGGATTGGTATTTTCTAAAACGCTATTAAAAAGGTGAATCAAATTGATGTTAAAAATAGTAAAGAAAGAAGAACTGTTTATCAGGATAGTTAATGCTATAATTTCTAAAAACCTTTTTGAAGTTAATGAAAAAAAGTCAGGGTTTATTATATGGTTAATTGTTGAGATGTTGAGTGTTTCCACGTGAGTATATGGTAATAACGAACAAACACAGTCATAGGGAAAAATACTGGTATATTCAGAGAGGTATTTACAACAGAGAGATTAGTAGTAGAACGAACGTAGGTTAGTAGTAACAATAAGTAATAGTAATAAAGTCCAACGGTATCTTCCGGTCGAGAAACGGAAGTGTAACTGATCACTACAGAAGTCTCACTCTGCACTACACTGCTACACTGCTCCCAGTCTCTAGAACTACTGTTCTATTTATAATAATAGGATCAGTCTATTGTGGTTGTGAAGGTGGGTGTGCCCCAACATTAATAGACTCTAGATTATCATTGTTTTAGGGCTAGTTAAATTATATAGGTTTCATATTGATAAATCTATCTATGTTATCATTGTAGCATACCTGTGGATGATGATAGGTATTTCTCCATTCCCATAAATACTCTAGTGAATACTGTACATGATCTACAGTTATGGATTCGTCTCCAGCTGTGCTGATCAAACTCTCCACCACTGGGCAGAGAGGATCCCAAGCCTGGGCTTGGATACGCCATATTAAATTTGACCTTATACCACATGTGACCATGGGGAACAGTCGGTAGATATCCTAGAGTTGGAGATTCATCTCCAGCTGTGCTGATCAAACTCTCTGCCTCTGACAAGGCTATGTCAAAAGACAGAGTCTTGTCTTAGGAAACAGCTACCCAGCCCTGTTTTATACCGGGTATACGGGGAATTTTTGGCCAAGCCTATGGGCTCAGATACCCCACATTAAATTCGACCATGTGCCACATCTGACTGCATGGGTCAGTTAGTAGATATCCTGCAGTTGGAGATTCATTGTGGAATTCATTTGACTCACTTCTAGCAGTTGACTACTTCTTCTACGTGCCGCTGGCAAATCTTATATGTGCTGTTCTTGTCCTAAGTATTATCGTTCATTACTAACCATTGTGTGATTATTCTATTCGGTAACCTTCCCTAAGTTACAACACTTGCCTTTCTTACTACATCTACCATAGTACCTCATTGTCTCTATGAAAGTCCTAACTAGTCCCCATATGTGCAATTCATTGTCTCTGGTGGGAGCAATTTAAAAACTACCCCAATGAGTATTTACAATATGAAAACAAAACTATTTACAAGAAACCAAATAAAGTAATGCTAGTAATAACCCCTCCACCAATCATAGCGAAGAGTTCATCCAAACAATTAGCATAAAAATATTTATAGAAAAGGCACAGGGAAGCTATATTATGGTGGTGGGAAAGTGACAAAATCTCTAGATATAACAGTAATATGAATTTTGTGTATATTTCGCTGGCATATTTTCATCAAGATAGGGTTCATGAGATAATTTAGACATATTCTGTCTACTTATTCTTGATAGGATCCTTTCATACTCACGAATGAGCTTTTTTTGTGTGGTTATTGAAAGACAAGAGGAACCGACATGGTGTGTTCCTCTCAACTTCAATGACCACACAAAGAAAGGACCCTATCCAGAATAAGAAGACAGAACATGTCTACAAAACCTACCTTAATTTTATTTATATATATATATATATATATATATATATATATATATATATATATATATATACATGTATATAAATATATATATATATATATATATGTATATGCATATATATATATATATACATATATATATATATATATACATGTATATATATACATATATATATATATATATATATATATATATATATATATATATATATATATCTTATATTTACTATATATACAATTTCTCCCAACTTTTGTGTTACAACTCATGAGAAAGCAAAAATAAACAACTGAGGAAAAAAAGCAAAAAATAAACATCAAAGGGGAAAAAAATAAATAAATTGCTGCAAAACCAAAACCTTAGCCTAAAATATTAACCTAAAAACATCATGTTCTTATAAATAACCTTGTTAGATCAAGACTTTCATATAAATGCCATGCATAGTATCAAACTGATTCAGAAATATCTAAACTGCCAGTTTGATATTTGTCCATGTTTCTGAGATGAGGTATTGTAACTATTTACACTATTTACATTGTTCGGACTGTTGTCCTCATCTTTATTGCCATATTCACCTTCAACATCTGTCTCTATTTCTGAGATGAGGTATTGTAACTATTTACACTATTTACATTGTTCGGACTGTTGTCCTCATCTTTATTGCCATATTCACCTTCAACATCTGTCTCTATTTCTGAGATGAGGCATTGTAACTATTTACACTATTTACATCATTCAGATTTGTCCCCATCTTTATTGCCAATCTAACCCAGTGGACTAAATAACGGGCTCGGTTTGAAATTCTATTTTTTATCACATGAAGAATGTTGGAGCGTACAACAGCCAAAATATTGTCGGTTTAATAACTGAAAATTGCTTTGAGCGAGTGGAGCCTGAGTCTTGGCAAAGACTATCCTTCTTCACATCATGTGGACTAGCACTAGAGAATCACAAAGTATATATATATGTATGTATAGCTGGCCACTTGTATTCAAGGATACCCGTATACTAGGGCGGCTAGCCAATCCCTATTGCACATGCTTGATCAGTCGCATTTGTGTTTATTCAACACCCACAGTCCCCACCTGTGGTTTATACTGCAACTATGCTGAGCAGACCTTAGTTACAGTTTCTGGGAAAGAGCATGTTATCTAGTGTTATCAACAATTTCAACAAGGCCAGCATGCTCAAGCCCTCAGCCAAGATGACTTGTGACTTTGTGCTAGCACAGCTATTGACAGCTATCACACGACTTGGGTCCACCTGTGGGGTATGGTTTACAGGCATTTTCCAAAGGTGTTGCATGCTGGGATTGACCCCTCCCGTCCAATAACATGATGAAGTCTCTTTCCTGACAAATCGACCATGTTGAGATTCGAATCTGGGTCTCATGGTCAGAAGGCGAATGTTCGAACCATTTGGCCACATGCCCTCAAAGTAAGGACAGTACAAAAAAAAAAAGAACGGTGCATGTAACTCAAAGAAAAAATAATGACATGAAAAATGATGTTGACATTCCACACTATTTCAAACAAAAGTTTAAATAGTCTGGTGTCCCCGCTGTTCATCTCATGGTTTTCGACAAAATCCAAAGACGGATATGCAATGTGATCAGTCCTGACTTGGGGTCTCATCTTCAGTCACATTCTCACCGATGTGAAGTGGCTTCCCTCTGTCTTTTCTATAAATATTTCCATGGAATCTGCTCTGACAAGCTATTTTCACTGGTGCTCCGAGTGCATGAATTTAAGTGTTCTACTAGCTGGCATCACAGTCCCACCCTTTCACTATAGAAACAGTTAATTATAACCGCCTCTTCTACTCCAACAGCTTCTTCCTGACAGTGGAACTCCTTTCCTCTTACTTGCTTCCCTGATACCTATCTCTCCCTCTTTTCTTTCTCCCACTTTCCCTACCACTTCTTCTTCCCTCCCCTCTCTTCCTCACCTCCTCTCTCTCTTTCCTGCTTCTACCTCTCCCTTCCTTTTTCCCCTCTCCCTCTTACCATCTGCCTTTTTCTTCCTCTTCCTTTCCCTCTCCTCCTCTCTCTTTGCTTAGACAGTGTAATTCTCTTTATTTGATTTCTTTCCTTGAACAACACTGACCCCATTTCTATTTTTATTCCAGTATAGAACTTGAAATGGAAATTGAAAATCAGACAGAATCAAAAAGTGCTTTTGTTCCACTGATTCTAAACTCTACCAAACACAAAATACATTCAATTCCAAGAATTAGCGAGGAAAGTCTTTGCACTTTGCCATTTTTTCTTCTCCTTCTTCTTCTTCTCCTGCTTCTTCTGTCTTTTCTTTTCATTCATTTTGTTGTTCTCGTCTAAACAAATTCTTGTAGATATCAAAATCTGGTCTTGTTAAAGTGAATAAGATAATAACAGGATGGAAGGTTCCACTCCTCTGGCTGGAACGATGCTTAATTCCTTTGGTTTGATTCTTTTTAGATGTTTTTTTTTGTTTTCTCATTTTTTTCTTACACAAAAGGTGAAAGAAATTGTCAGAAGAGCTTGGCTCCAGGTTTGCTTCCACAATGAAACAACTAATCAGTTATACAAGAAACATCAAAGAGTATTAGCCTCTCACAGAGATTAAAAAATGTTTTAAGGCCTAAAGAAAAAAAAAGCTGCTCATATACATGCATATATACGTGTATATATATATATATATATATATATATATATATATATATTTGTTTATTTATTTATTTCAACATCCAACTGGTTTTCACATCTTACATCTTACATACTTACTTCAGATAATTCATCTCAATCACTTATCATATGAATGTGTGTGTGTGTGTGTGTGCTTGCATGCAGAGTCATAAATAATTTCCGTTATTCTTTATCAACTTTATTCTTCACAAAATAAATCAGTTACATTTTATTCAATTATATATTCACCATTTTTTGCAATGACTTCTTCTCACTCATCAAGTGGCTCCTGAATACACGGTGAGTAAATTCCACAGGCTTTAATGTAGAAAAAATCTTGAACCTTGTTTTCATTCAAGAAAGTTTCCCCCATCGAAGCATTTTCATGCTATCAAAAACGGTAACAATTAGTTGGTACAAGGTGAGATGAATGTGGCGAGTTGATTAAAACCGAACAACTAAATCCCAAAATTGTTTCTTGTGTTCTTTATGCTGGATAGAGCCCTTGTCATGGAGGAGAACAACATTTTTCCTTTAATCCGATGTGTACTTCACCAGTGCCATGCAAAAACTATGGTATGTTAGCATATTGATGAGTATTAGGTGTTTTTGGTGAAACATTTATGGACATGTTGCAGCTGCTAGACTTATAAATGTGCATTTAGTGTTTAATTGCAATTTAAGAAATTTAATAATAGACCAACAATCCCACTACATACACAACATTACCTTTCTTGGAGCCTAAATTTGGGGTCAGTTGTGTAGAATTATCTTTGTCAGTCTACTGTATTTTCCATTGAACATTGTCATACGTGGACTGCAAATTTATTATTAACTGCTATGTATGTTTAATAGTTTTGATGAAATATTTGTCTTTAAAAATGGTTCCCAAAGAGAGAAAATACTTATCACACACACACACACTCACACACATATATATATATATATATATATATATCAGAAACAGTTGGATGAGTCTAATGGTGATCATGAAGGTATGGTACTTTGGAAAACTCTGTGTTGGTGAGGGCCTGAGAATCAACAAGGAGGCCTATATCGAGTGCCTTGAGGAGGTTTTGCTGCCCTGAGTCAAGAGGGTGGTTGCTGAAAGATCCTATGTCTGGCAACAGGACTCTGCACCATGCCACACAAGCAGGAGAACCCAGTCATGGCTGTCACAATTTCTGCAACCACAAATGGCCACCTAACTCCTCATACTGCATAACTGGTTATTATGTGTGGGGTGCAGTTGAGTGAAAGATCACCAAAACTCCTTGTAACACCAAAGATGAACTGAAGTCAAGGATTATGGCAGCATTCACCAACTTAAACAAGAGACCATCCAGAAGAGCTGCAGTAGGTTCTGAAGTCGTTTGGAGGCCATAGTTGAAGCCAATGACAATTTTATTGAATAAATTATCTCTTTAGTATTTCAAGATACTTTTGTGTAATTTTGGTAAATATATCTGTTAAAATGAGATGTCAGTGTTATTTTTATTTTTGCGTAATTTAGATGATAATTTATCCATCGCACCCTGTCGATATATATATATATATATATATATATATATATATATATATGTTTTTAAACTACAATTCTCCATGATTTTCTCTCGTACATTCGTATCTGCTCGATGCATATCCAAATGTAAACAAATGACGTCACTCATTATGAAATGGACAAAGTCCGACAATTATTTTAAGACATTTTTATGTTTATACGTTCTTTTTTATAGATACAAATATTTGAGTAAATGCTCTGTTTTATAATAAACAGTATTAACAACATTTACCAGCCTGAATGTCTGAGAAATTTTCATAGAAATATTACCGATTTTGCCACAGAAAAGCGTTTTGGTTAGCAAGGTTGATTTTACTGTTTGGATATGCATCGAGCAGATATGAATGTCCGAGAGAAAATCATGGAGAATTGTAGTTTAAAAACAGTAAAATCGACCTTGCTAACCGAAACGTTCCTATGTGGCTAAATCGGCATATATATATATATATATATATATATATATATATATATTACATGAATCATTTATACAAAAAGCAGATAGCAAAGTTAATGATATAAATCTGCTTTTTGTATGAATGATTCATGTAATGTAAATTGAATTGCACCACATACTTGATATACATATATATATATATATATATATATATATATATATATATATGTACAAGTTTGATTAAAAACAACCAACACTAATAATCAAAGACCCACATTAATTATTTATATTGGGCTCTTATGCATCCCACTCTCTAGCAGATTGGTCTGTCACCTGTCAAAACTCAGTGCAATCCATACACACCACATGAATGACCAAAGATAGGACAAATATTAACTTCAAAATACACTACAGCACCCATTGCAAGAAAAGATTCAAAACTCTAGAAGCTGTTATTATAAAAAAATAAACAGCCCACATTAAATAAAATATCATTCACCACAGAAGATGGTATCTTGAAGTGCATGTGATATAAATAATGTGCACACATACTATATTAGCAATGAAAAAAAGGTAATTAATTAATTAATAAAATAAAATAAATAAATCAATAACGTCATCATCACATGATGACAGTCTGTTTCATGGTTGAAACATGTTGTCTGCTCCTGCTGTGTGTTGTTCTGTTTCTGCACATATATATATATATATATATATATATATATATATATATATATATATATATATATATATATATGAAGAAATATAGTCTTAAAGTGTGCTATATTTATGGGATAAAGTGCTCAATATCAGAGATAGAGCGTATGTAAATATAAAAGTGAACATAGAAGTCAACACTTAGAGGCGACAGTCTGTTTCATGCTAGATGCAATCATCGGGCCCGATGATTGCATCTAGCATGAAACAGACTGTCGCCTCTAAGTGTTGACTTCTATGTTCACTTTTATATTTATATATATATATATATATATATATATATATATATATATATATATATATATATATATGTATGTATATATATATATATATATATATATATGTATATATATATATATATGTATATGTATGTATATATATATATATATATATATATATATATATATATATGTATGTATATATATATACATATATATATATATATATATATATATATATATATATATATATATGTATATGTATGTATATATATATATATATATATATATATATATATATATAAATATATATGTGTGTGTGTGTGTGTGTGTCTGATGTGTGTGTCGGATATCGGTTGAGGAAGACCTTTGACCTCACTTCCTGTGTATCAGAGTGAGTTAGAATCAGAATGGGTGATAGCATAAACAGGAAATGCATCCGGTGGATAAAATAAACAGGACGCACTGGTGTCATGAGCCTTGAATAAACAGAGTGCGCTGGTGTCCTGAGTTGAAAAAAATACATGCTTTCATGGGCGCATGCCGGAAGAGGCATAAGCTCAAGAAGTTGCGTAGGTGACATACTGGAAGACGGCATAGCCACGTGAATTTGCGCAGGTCTCCAAATATTATAAAACTGGTCCAATTCTTGGCCTGGCAGAGAGGCTGGCTAGAGTTTTACCAAAGACTTGTCTCCGTCAATTCATGTATATGCAATCCTAAAATCTGTAATTCTCCCCCATTCTACCCAATCACCACAACTCGAACAATAAAGATATATATTTTTTATATATAAATGTTCAGCAGCTTATTTGCGTTCAGCAGCAATATACAACATGTGTGTGTGTGTGTGTGTGTGATAATACTTAGGATCAGAAATAGAGAGTTAACACACATAATGAGGAAAGAAGGCTTGACAAATATGACACTTACAGGGCATATTGAAGGATTATAGGAAAACAGTGCATAGTCTAATAAGCTTCTATAAATTGTTGATAGAACAGGGATTAGGAGACATAACAAAAAGATAAGCCTTAATAAGAGCTACAAAGTACAGGAAGTTGTGGAGAGCCATGATTGCTCACGTCCTGAAGGGACACGTCATATAGAAGAAGAATGAGCTTGTGTAAATGGTTGGTAGAACAGACATTAGTAGAGATAGTAAAAATTTATTAAGAGCTACAAAGGACCAGAAAGTGTTGAGAGCCATATTTGCCCACATTCTAAAAAGACAAAACAAATGATCTTGTGTAAATTGTCGGCAGGACAGATTAAGAGAGATTAGCAAAAAGATAAAATCTATTAAGAGCTACAAAGGGCTGGTAATTGTGCAGGGCCATGATCCCTGATGTCCTGAAGGAACAAGAGATATAAAAGAATATTCATTCATATTTATCTGCACAATATGTTCTTATCTACTTTATTATATCTATATTATAATAAAAGTATTAAGATCAATGTAATAATATGCCTTTTTCCATGTGATAATAATGTCTTTTGCATAGCATCAATATTTCTTTGCAATGCAAGTCGGCAGTCATTGATTCTACCTTGGCTTAAATTGATTATGCTTTATACCACATGGTTTTCGTTATTATTTTTTTGCGGTTCGATCTCATTCTGTCTCTCAACCTGCATTTTTTTTTATATGACTGTTAAGGCATCTGTTTATTTTCTAGTTTCTCTTGGCATTTTTCATAAACAGAGTAATCTTCTCCATTTATTTATACTTTTTTGTTCAACTCTTCAATTTTACCAACAAAACTAAGAATATCTGATCAGGTAAAAAGAAAAAAAATTCATATTAAACCATGATGTATAATTCATAACCCTTTTTGAAATACTTTAAGCAGGAGGGATTTCTTCACACCAACATCAAATGCATGTAAGGCTTATAGGAATTATATTTTTCAACCAATAAAATTCCATCGGAAGGTTTGTTTGATAAACAATAATTACTAGGGCAAATACTGCTAAAATACTTATGGATGCCGTTGTCGACCTACAATGTATTATCTTTGGACAATTTAGAAAATAATAACAATAACTCATTTCACCATTCCCACAAATTCAAGAAAGATTTTCACAAGTCAGTGTGGAATTATTTTCTAACTAATGGAAATCTTGTATTCAAAACGATTGCACCTCTACATGAAATTAGAGTTTGGATCTTCCTTATGGATATAAAAATAGAAGCATATTACTTCTCGGGGTTCAAAACAATTTCTGTTGAATAATTCTGAAAAGAAATATGAAATAGAAAATATACAAAGAAAATATGCAAATGCTATTTTAACTGACGTTCTGCTTCTATTTTTCCTTCAGCTAAATAACCTTTTTTAAAAGATGTGTTGTTATTGTTGTTAAATGTTGGAATCCTGACACTCATATAGTGACAAAAACTATGTATTATAGGAGTATAAGAAAAAACTATGTATTATAGAAGTATAAGAAAAAACTATGTATTATAGGAGTATAAGAAAAAACTATGTATTATAGAAGTATAAGAAAAAACTATGTATTATAGGAGTATAAGAAAAACTATGTATTATAGAAGTATAAGAAAAAACTATGTATTATAGGAGTATAAGAAAAAACTATGTATTATAGAAGTATAAGAAAAAACTATGTATTATAGGAGTATAAGAAAAAACTATGTATTATAGAAGTATAAGAAAAAGATTATGTATTATAGGAGTATAAGAAAAAACTATGTATTATAGAAGTATAAGAAAAAACTATGTATTATAGGAGTATAAGAAAAAACTATGTATTATAGGAGTATAAGAAAAAACTATGTATTATAGGAGTATAAGAAAAAACTATGTATTATAGGAGTATAAGAAAAGAATTATGTATTATAGGATTATAAGAAAAAGATTATGTATTATAGGAGTATAAGAAAAAACTATGTATTATAGGAGTATAAGAATAAATTATGTATTATAGGATTATAAGAAAAAGATTATGTATTATAGGAGTACAAGAAAAAACTATGTATTATAGGAGTATAAGAAAAAACTATGTATTATAGGAGTATAAGAAAAAATTATGTATTATAGGAGTATAAGAACAAATTATGTATTATAGGAGTATAAGAAAAAACTATGTATTATAGGAGTATAAGAAAAAACTATGTATTATAGGAGTATAAGAAAAGAATTATGTATTATAGGATTATAAGAAAAAGATTATGTATTATAGGAGTATAAGAAAAAACTATGTATTATAGGAGTATAAGAAAAAATTATGTATTATAGGAGTATAAGAACAAATTATGTATTATAGGAGTATAAGAAAAAACTATGTATTATAGGAGTATAAGAAAAAACTATGTATTATAGGAGTATAAGAAAAGAATTATGTATTATAGGATTATAAGAAAAAATTATGTATTATAGAAGTATAAGAAAAAACTATGTATTATAGGAGTATAAGAAAAAACTATGTATTATAGGAGTATAAGAAAAGAATTATGTATTATAGGATTATAAGAAAAAGATTATGTATTATAGGAGTATAAGAAAAAACTATGTATTATAGGAGTATAAGAATAAATTATGTATTATAGGATTATAAGAAAAAGATTATGTATTATAAGAGTACAAGAAAAAACTATGTATTATAGGAGTATAAGAAAAAACTATGTATTATAGGAGTATAAGAAAAAATTATGTATTATAGGAGTATAAGAACAAATTATGTATTATAGGAGTACAAGAAAAAACTATGTATTATAGGAGTATAAGAAAAAACTATGTATTATAGGAGTATAAGAAAAAACTATGTATTATAGGAGCATAAGAAAAAATACAAGTAAATAAAATAATAAATAAAATGAAATAAATAAATCACAATCTTTTCATGTGGCCTCATTCCCAATAGCCATTATACATGATGTCACCTTAACCTAAAAAAATGAAAATGAATGAAAATTGTATCAAATAGAGATCAAATATGGATTGGAATCTGATAGAAGAATAAGATAAAAACTCATTATAACTTACATTTTTACAAATGCCACTCTAATTAAAAAAAGAATATTATTCTTTACATTGAAAGTACTTCAATGGATTGCTAATAAATGTTTTAGCAACTATAAATACATCACCAACCTTTCTTGGATCCATTCTTAAAGAATCTAATGTATGTTTATAAAAAACAAACAGTATGTACGTAACGATTTGCCAAATCAACATGCGTAAAACTGCCAAGCAGAATGTCTACTAGAGAGAGAGAGAGACACACATGCGTGTGTGCGCGCACACACACACATGCACACACACACATGCACACACACACATGCACACACACACATGCACACACACACATGCGCACACACACACACATGCACACACACACACATGCACACACACTTACGAATATACATTATCATCTGAATCCCACACTGACAAACTAGAATTATTATGTGCGTACGTACAGAATGCAATATATTTGTGGCTTTTCAGTTAGGCTTGGAATCTGTTGATTTCTTAGAACTTTGGATGAAAGCATCATCTCTACTTTAATTCAGAATGCCACAAATTATATTAACGTTTGTTTAACAAGTCAAATTTATGTGAAACATGATTAACCAATGGAAATCAAACAGTACAAAAGCAAAAATAGCAGAATTTCTTTCTTCTTTTTCAACACATATGCAATCATGCAATCTATCAGCCTGTATCTGCAAGCACCAAAGAGATTTATGTTTAGACTAACATTCAAACTCTCTTGTAATACACAGAAACAAAACTGGCCACAAATTTGATTTTACTAATGCCACCTTAATTAAAAAAGAACATAATTCTTTATGGAGAAAGTACTTTGAGACCTTAATAATAACAATATTACCAACCCCTGTCATATATATGTATGTATGTATGTGTGTGGATTTAGGTGTCACAAGGCAGAAGACCAGGTCGGAAAACTCAAGGAAGTGGAGAGTATTGGTGGATGCTACACTGCCAGTGGAGATTGTTGTGTCTGGTCTGAGACCAGATCGGGTCTTAATTGATTTCGAGAAGCCACATCTGTTGCTTGGCGAACTGACAGTAGCATGGGAAGAAGGGATTGAGGAGGCACATGAAAGAAAGTTGCTTCGGTCTGAGGAACCGGTGGCTGAAGTCCGTGAGAGAGGATATAGCTGCATTCTGGTGCCCTTTGAGGTTGGCTGTAGAGGATTTCCTGCTGCCTCTTTAAAGAGATTCCTCAAGTGTGCTGGGATACGAAAGCCGGAGAAGGTGATAAAGACTTGTGGTGAAAAAACGGTGGAAGGAAGTGTACGGATTACCCAAAAATTCTTATTGAGTCGCACGTAATTAACATAGACCGATTGCAACGTAACATCGATCAGCTGTTGTGGCCCCACCGTGTGGAAAGGTACTGAGCCTAACAGGCCGAAACCTTGCTGAAGCACGGCGCTCAGCTGAAGATTGCACCTGGTCTGGAGCACGATGTGTATTTGTGTTCAGTATGTATGTGTGTGGGTTTAGGTGCCCATTAGGATAATGGTCAGCTCATTCTATCACACCATTCTATTGTCTATGCTTTATCCTTACAAGAATGGAGTATTGCTGCCATACCTGGACTGGAACTGAAAGATCCTCACTTTTCAGCCTTCATAGAGTTCAGAATAGTTTCTGCAGTCTTGTGGGAGAAGATTTCTTCTCTACTCTGAAAGCTCTTTCCCTCAGATGCAGCATTTCAAGCTGATTGCTACTGTATCAAGATTTCCATGCTAAATATTCAGCTGAGCTTCATGTCCTTCCCCCAGTTCAGACTTTTACTTATAGGCCATACCATGCTACTTCCATGGAATTGAGTCACCCTCATTGCCCCTGTATTCCTAATGCAAATTTAAAGTTTGACTCACAAAGCTTTTTTCCAAGAACTGCTACTCTGTGGAACAAACTGGATCCAACAAACATAGCCTCTTCAAATCAAGGGACAATCATTATCTATCCTTCTTATCCTCACATTCTAACACCACGTTCTTCGTTCATATCACACATTGCATTCAATATAACCATTTTGACAGTAAGCCTCTATCTGAAGTGGCTCTCAAGAATTGTATTGAAGAAGTTTAGTATAAAATTTGTTTATATAACAAAAACACAATTGGTTCCTTTTATGATGACGAGGTAAGTTGATTCTTTGCTATGGAAAATTTCATTTTTTACCTTACAGATTTTTGCTCCTTACACAGTACCAAAGAGACTTATCTATATCTTTATCTACAAAGCAAATCGCTCATGGACTTCATTTAGAAGCAACTTGTCTAATTTTTGTGTTTTACTTACCAGAATCTTCTTAAAATGGGGCGGTCATGGCTCTCCACAATTTCCCGTACTTTTTAGCCCTTTGTAAAGTTTGCCTTTTTGCTATCTCTGTTCTGGGATCCATATATGCAGTTCAATAAACTTTTTTCTGTTCTTAATATTTTTGCTTAGCTTTTGTAAGGCACTATTCGCTATTTCGCTTTGAATGTTAGTGTTGTTTTTTTTTCCCTCTTTTTTACTTACTAGAATGTTCTCAGAACATGGCGCTCATAGCTCTCCACAATTTCCTGTCATTTGTAACCCTTAGTAAAGTTTGTCGTTTTGCTATATCTCTGTTCTGGAAAACATTTGAAAATGTTCACTCAGTAGGTTATGGGCTGGTTTCTTCTGTCCCCCTTGCCTTCAATATGCCCTGTGAGTATCATATTCTCTAATCCCTCTTTCCTCATTATGTGCCCTAGAAATTTCAGCTTTTCTCTTTAACTTTGCTGTTGCTCATGTATTCTGCTAATGGTATTCTCAGTATCCTTCTGTAGAACTACATTTCTATTTCCTAACATCTCTTTTTCATCTTTGAGGAGACTGTGCAGCATTCACTGCCATATAGGAGGTTCAATATTACATAACAGTTCAGTAATCTTTCGTTTTTTTCTAACAAGATATTCCTGTTTTCTTAATACTTTGTTTAGCTTTTGGAAGGCATCTTTGAATATCCCAATGCAGCTTTAAATTTTGCTGCTGCATTTTCTATCCTCTGTTAAAACATTATATAGAACAACATATCTATTGCCTAAGGTCTCTTCTTCATCTGTGATGAGATTCTCCAGCATTCACTGTCATATACCAGAACCAATATTAAATAAACCAAATAAGAGGTTCATTGACTTCATTTAGAAGCGATTTGTCTAATTTCTTTCGTTTTACTTACCAGAATGTTCTCAGAATGTACTTCCTGACATTAGCTGCTATGGTTTTATAAATTTCCCAAAGCACTCAAATCATCTTGATATGCACATCCGATTCCCTGTGATCCTGAGAAGGATTACAAGAAGAAGTTGACGCAAGCCTCTTAGAGTCAATTAAATATGGATCCAGTATATGACTAGTGAATATTGGACAGAATGCTGTGGGAATTATGTTCATGAGAGTTACCTAGCATCTGGCTAGATGCACAAAAATGGGTTGAGAGGGACGAGATGTCTATATGGAAAGAGATGTCAGGGCTTTGCTAAAGAGACAGATTTATTTAGTGCATATGGAATGCCAAGCTAATATATATTTGAGGCAGAAAATGAGCTATATAGTTAATATGTGTTTATGTAGATGAACTGTATATACATATATATATATATATATATATAAAGTGAACATTGAAGTCAACATTCAGAGACAACAGGCTATTTCATAAATATATAGGATAAAGTTCTCAATATATATATATATATATATATATATGAAGAAATATAGTTTAAGTGGTGTTATATTTATAGGATAAAGTTCTCAATATCAGAGATAGAGTGTATGTAAATAAAAATGTGAACATCGAATTCAACACTCAGAAGTGACAGGCTGTTTCATGCTAGACGCAACTGTCAGGTCATGATTGTTCTGGCTTGAAAATTGCCTCTAGCATGAAATAGCCTGTTGTCTCTGAATGTTGACTTCAATGTTCACTTTATATATATATATATATATATATATATATATATATATATATATATATATATATATATATATATATATACAGTGTGACCCGGATATAAGAGAGATGTCTCGGACCGGAGAAGAAGTCTCTTATATCCGGCTTTGATCTATTTTGTTTTATTAACACAGGCTCTAATTTGGGACCAGATAAAATCTCTCTTATATTCGGGTTTCTCTTATATCCGGGTTACACTGTACTGTGTAACCCGGATATAAGAGACCCTGATATAAGATAAACTCGGATATAAGAGACTTATTTTCCGGTCCCGGCAACTCTCTTATATCCGGGTTACACTGTATATATATGTATATATATATATGCATATATATATGTGCGTGTGTGTGTGCATGCGTGTGTGTGTTTATGTAGATGAACTGTGTATATATATATATATATATATATATATATATATATATATATATATATATATTACTTCAAATGTTATCATAGTGGACACATCATATTTGAAATAGATGCCCCAATTTTAATTATGAATCAGCAATATGTTGATCAAACTGTGCATTCAAGAAATCTTATTAAAGAAAAAGTGTTCCTTGCCAGGGATTAAAAATTAATCCATTAATTAATTAATTAATATATCTATATATATATATATATATATATATATATATATATATATATATATATTTACTGAGTGTAAAAACGAATTTGTCCAAATCAAGATAATTGTTCATCCCATAAAATAAAATGCATAATATCTAAAAAAAGCACTAAACTAATTGAGTTTCTTTTCCCAGGTATTCAGACAAGGTGTTTAGCCATCCTGACACCATTTTCCTCAAGAGTCACTGTAAAAGCCTTTAAGTTATTCAGCTAGAGAAAGAAGAGGTTAAAATCATTTTGTGTCAGCCACAATATGTCTTACCAACTGAGCAATGGTGAGAGGAAAAAAATCATTCAGGCCTTTAGGAATGGTACCAACATTTGTAGTCTGGCTTCCATCTTCAAAATCCATTCAAGAACCACCAAGAGAACAGTGAATAAGTTTAAAAAAGAGGGAACAGTAGAGAGGAAAACTTGATCAGGAGGTCACAACAGGAAGAGGGTCATCATTTCATCTTAGAGCTAAATACGTTCTTATTATATAAAGTAGGCCCTAATGGTGTTATAAATTGAGTACATGGAAGGTACTTCAAAAGCAGCTCCTGTATCCATATCATTTACATTCTGTGTAGAGTCTTTTGCCCTCTGATCACTCACCATGGGAGAATTTTTGCTGATAGTTTATTACATAACTTGCCAATCCATATTGTTTGTCTATTCAGTCTTGTTTACAGATGTGTTTATATAGACTTTTATCCTTGTTTTGGTGTGAGGAACCCACCCTCAAAATTTGTAAAAGTATTTTTGATACACCCTGTATATATATAGATATATATATATATATATATATATATATATATATATATATATATTTTTTTTTTTTTTTAAAGCTTTTCACCCCAAGCATCACTGGAAGCCACTAGCATGCAAGGGGTTACAGAAGGTTTGGAGGAAGAGCAGATAGGAGTGGTAAAGGACAGGATGTGGAGAAAAATAGTGGATCAATCAAGGCAAGGGGTTTACAGAAGATTTGGAGCGAGAGCAGATAGGAATGAAAGGTGAAAGGATGTGGAGAAGGGAAGTGGATAGATCAAGGCAACTGGAGATGTCGATTGACACTTAAATAGTTGGAGATTATATTTGTCAGGGAAACAGGAGTAAGGAAGGGAGTTCCACAGGTGAGAGGTGCGAGACATGAAGCTATTGGAGTAGAAGAGACGTCTACATCTAACAGTTTCAACAGTGAAGGGGTGGGAACAGGATGCCAATCTCGTAGGACGCTTAAATTCATGAGGCCTGGGAACAAGCGAAAGCAGCTAATCAGAGCAATTACCGTGAAAGTATTTATGGGGGGGTAGATTTCTCAGAATAAAGCTGTAGAGAAAACAAATTGAATAAAATAGACAATTGGGAAATAGTATTATTAGAAACTTTTTCTTTTTTTAACCAAAAAAAAAAAAGGAGATGTTACTAATATCCCCAAAAATGCTTATATAGGGTGCCTTCTTAAAAAGATTTTGAATTTCTTGTAACTACACATTTTGTCTTTGTTCATCATCACTTGCCTGGATAAAGTCAAATGTCGAAATGCATCGGCAAGGACTAAGTACTATTTTCTGATTGTCTATTTTATTCAATATATATATATATATATATATATATATATATATATATATATATATAACCATTTGACAAATATATATATATATATATATATATATATATATGTATTTGTCAAATGGTTAAATTGTCATATTTTGTTGAGTGATGAGGATAATGATGAAAAAATGTCTCAGACTCAGTAGACTTCTTCAAAAGTATTTCAGTCAGAATTCCTCTTATCAGAAGAAATTAAATATTGTGTAATGAAATGGGTAGTGAAAAAAATTGAGGACGAAATTATGATAGCTTTAAAGAGACAAATTTCTGATATGACATTTTGAAACAAAGACAAACTTGGCAAGAACATATTGCTTAAACGATAATTAAAATAATGAATGACTAATGTTTGTTGCACATGAATGTTACTTAGATATGAAGATTGTCGGTGATAATTGTGTTTAAAACACCATATTAATTGGATAGATAAGATTTAATCATGAAAGTAATTAGAGAGTGAATTGTGAGCGAATATATCAATTAAAGTCTAGAAAATTAAATTTAGGCTTTTAAATAGGTTTTGGATTACATGAAAGGAAAAAGCAAAGAAAATAATGGATTAACACTAACTTGTAATAATGAGTAATGCTTTAATAATGTGTAATATTTTAATAATGTGTAATATTTTAATAATGTGTAATATTTTAATAATCTTCTATGATATTTTGTTGTAAGATAAGGATTTTAGAAGGATGAAGGATCACTGCCTCCATCTTAGAATTATGGGTGGCATGATTTGTAAATATCTCAGACATTATTCCTTTGATCACATGAATGTCAACAGATGCCTTTTCTACCTCCAGAAACAAATATGGCATGTATATTTCTCAAACTAAATTTCTCTCCGATAGATCCCTCTCTGACTTCCATCAGCATGGCTGATGCTAACCTTCAGGAAAGTTACTCATTGTGCCTTCTCGGACTAACGTTTTCAACTGACATGAAGTAAAATGACTATATTGAATCCATTGCTAGATTAGCTTCTAAGAAAGTTGGTTCATTGTGTTGTGCGAGGTAATTCTTCTCTCCAGAGTCTATCTTACATCCTTATAAGTCAACTTTTCATCCATCCTCAAAATATTGCTGCCACATATGTCCGTGTGTCCTTGCTATATATCTTGATCTCCTTGGTAAAAACGAAAGAAGAATCAGCAATATTATTAGTCATGATCTGACAGCTTGGCGTCAGTCACTTTCCCACCACCATATGGTTGCCTCTTCATGTCCTTTCTTTTTTTTTTTTTTTTTTTTTTTAAGCGTATCACCCCAAGCAAGGATGGAGGCCACTATCACGCAAGGGGTTATAGAAGGGTTGGAGGAAGAGCAGATAGGAGTGGTAAAGGAGGGGCTGTGGAGAAAGAGAAAGACAGTGGATCGATCAAGGCAAGGGGGTTACAGAAGATTTGGAGTGAGAGCAGATAGGAATGAAAGGTGAAAGGATGTGGAGAAGGGAAGTGGTTAGATCAAGGCAACTGGAGATGTCGATTGATGTTACACTTAAATAGTTGGAGATTGTATTTGTCAGGGAAACAGGAATAGGGAAGGGAGTTCCACAGGCGAGATGTGCGAGACATGAAGCTATTGGAGTAGAAGAGACGTCTACATCTAACAGTTTCAACGGTGAAGGGGTTCTATAAATACTTTCATAATAATTGTTTGGATGAGCTCTTAGCTATTTTTCTCCGGTTAACTTAGCTAGGGTATGTATGCTCATTTGGCTCCTTTTATTTCTGCCCCTATTTTTCTTTAGTTTAATTCCCCATCCCCTCCCTCGTTAAGTGGTCAGTGATGTCAGTTGTTTGGTGGATGCGGGTCACCTTTCGTTTGGGATGACTCAATGTTTTATATTATTATAGTCCTGCATTGATTTCATCCAGTTAATGGATGTTTTTGCTGCATTTAGGATTGGGGAAGATGGTCATTACTAACATTATTTTGTTTATTTTCTTGTAAATAGTTTTGTTTCATATTGTAAATTCTCATTGGGGCTAGTTTTAAAATTGTTGTTTTATTCCCCTCCCACAACAGACAATGAATTGTACATATGGGACTAGTTGGGATTTTCATAGAGACAATGAGGTATTATGGTGGATGTAGTAAGAAAGTTAAGTAAGAATGTATTGTTTTGGTGCAAGGGATATTGTGGTATGTTCGGGTCAGTGCTTCTGACTAGCTATGTTTAAAGTTAAGACAGAAAAAAACTGTCCCTTTCCTCATTCCTCATTTTGGCCTTGTGCCACATTTTGTATGATTGTACAAATAAATATCGCTCTTAGCTATGGTACCTAGATTTTATGAAATTAAGTGTAGTACTAGACTGGTCTCGAGATCTCATCAGTTCACAGTTAAGCAGGTTAGATGTAGCCGTAATTTCTATGCTAACAGTTTTTTTCACGCACTTTATATATGTTATATATAACTCTTTGTGGTTATACACACACACACACACACACACACATATATATATACACACACACACATATATATATATATATATATATATATATATATATATAAATATGTATATATATGTATGTTATATACTGTACCTATTAATGGGTATATCCCAATACTCATAAATAGGTTTGGCACTATTGTAAGTGGGGGTAATATGCTCTCTAAGTAGTTAACCACTAGCAGTAGTTTACCAACTTCATGCTGCTGGCGAGTATTGTATTTTGTTGATGTTACCATTTCATATCCAACTTCTGTTTTGGTTATTCCTCATTCAGTAACCTTTTCTAGGTTACAACAATATATATAGAAAGAGAGAGAGGAGGTGTTATATATTGTATCTATGAACACTAATGGGTGTGTCCCAATCCTCATAAATACATTGGACACTATTGTAAGTGGGGGTAATATGCTGTCTCAGTAGTCCACCACTAGCAGTGGTTTACCTACTTAGCGACGCTGGCGAGTATTGTATTCTTTTGATGTTATAAAGATTACCATTTCATTTCCAACCTCTGTTTTGGCTATTCCTCATTCAGTAACCTTTAGGTTACAACAATATATATATATATATATATATATATATATATATATATATATATATATATATACATATATATATATGTATATAACTCAATCATGTCTCTCTACTCCCTTCACTCCCTCACTTCGTTAATTTACTTATTACTGTCCGTTATAAATGTGTAAATTTCTTTTCATTTTTCGTTTCAACCTTTGGAAATAAAATCTGATGATCCGCTGTCCTTTAAAAGGGCTGTGGTGAAATAATTTATTATATGGAACCTTAAAGTGGTCTGTTTTTATTTAAATTATATTAGCTCTGTTTTACATTGAGCTCTCTGGATTTTATCCTCCTTGCGTATACCCAGACGGATTATCTAGTTTTTCGTAAACTAACTATATATATATATATATATATATATATATATATACAAAATTCCAGAAATAAATTTAATATCTGGTAATTTACTTCAATAATAAATTTAAATCTCAAGAAAATTGAGCCTCCAGATATATTGTCTAACGACTGAGTTATAATCTTGTTCTTGATTCCACTAAAACAAAGTAAATTTATTTTTAAGTTAAGAAGTCATTTAAAAAGAAAAATTTCAGATTTGTTAATAGCCACTAATTGATTCCTTATAGAAAATAACTCGACACTTGCAAAAAAAGACAACGCAGCTGTTGTGGGATTGCCAATTGTT
>OZ038504.1:36156826-36206826 GCA_964036315.1 Acanthosepion esculentum | reverse complement strand
TGATAAATGCTTTAAAAGCAAAGTCCAACTGTCACATCCCACAAATTAACAGTTTGCAGTTTCGGACTTTAGCAAAATAAGGAAGTTTCTTTTTTTTTTTTTCGTTGTTTAATTCAATTCTTCCTTTGACTCGACTTCTATATTTTGTTTATCCTCCATCTTGTCTCTCCTGTTTCTATTCACTGATGTCATGATTGGAGTGAGGAGATGATATAAAAAAAGAGCAAAAAATAAAAACTATCAGGAAAAGACAAAAATTTCTACTCTTAAACAAAGTATTGTGTAGACTAAATATACAGAAGCAAAATCTATTTCAGGTCTTTGACTCTAATAGCCAAAACATGTCATTACTGAAAATGGATATATCCATCATCTTTTTTTTTTCATTATTTGAGAGGCAAAAGAAGCCTGAGTGAGAGGCAACAGAGAACAATTTGTGTAACAATTTCAAATGAAAATTCTGTCAATGTGCAAAAACAAAAGAAAAAAGAGGTTTATTTTTATTTTAAATATATTATTGTTCACCCAAGACAAGGCTAACGAGCCACTCAAAATAGAGCATTAATGAGTGTAGTTTTTATACAATCATAAGAGGAGGAAGTATGTGTGGCAGACATGATGAGGCAGAACCTGGGACGAGCACAACTGGTTACGACTTGCCTTTTCCCCACCAAAAAAGAGCCCATATTTGCTTAGCATGTAGGGCTACTGCAGTTGAAACGAAGGAGAAAAAAAGAAAGCACTTTCCGCTCTGCCGTAATCTGTCCTTGGCCAGATAACGTAAAAGAATAAGGGGAGACTTGCATCGCCTTTTTATGCAATGAATATGCAATGCATTATGGGACAGAGACGGAATGAACTATGGGATCGCATGAAGACGCAAGGGATTATGGGTATATGGACAAATATAAAAGCACCTAGTTTTTCCCAGTTCGAGAGAAGCTTGGAGTGGCGTTCCCGGTTGGCGGCTGGAAAAGTCTGTTTGTGCGATTTTGAGACGGAACGACTAGAGGTTGGATTACCAGTTGGGAGAGCTCGAATTTACTCGCTGGTGGCCGTTTTTCTTTTTATTTCATCACAGTATGAAATGCAGATTATGAGGATAGGTAGGATAGATAAAGGTTGATGCTAGTCTTGAGGAGGTTAAGATTGTTACAATCAGGGAAGCATCCTCTTACAAGTAACAGTTCTTGGAAAGAAAGTTGACTGGAACTGGCTCCTGTGAATAAAGATGATTCTTCTGTGTGGATGTAGGTATGATGGGTCCAAGCAATAAAGGTCTGAACTGATGGAACTGAAGAATATAGCTCATCTGATCACTTGCCATATCACACCAAAGCACCAGTTCTTGTACGATCATCAAAGTTAAGCAATGTTGGGTCTTGTCACTACTTAGATAGGGGGACACTTGAGAATACTAGATGCTGTAAGTGTAGATACATAGGTGGCGTAATTTTTTAGATCTTTCACTAAGAATTCAGAGAGCCAAGTTCAAATTCCCATGAGGTTCATGATATTTACTTGTGTGCAAATAACCTGGAGAGAGATATGAAACCGCCTCTTCTGCACCAGCTATGAGTTAATTAGTACAACTTGTATCATTATTAGCTCCAAAAACATTCTTACAATATAAAAATATGTTCTGGCTTTAAATAACCTGTAAATTTTGATAAGCCATAGAAAATCTATCAATCAATCAATAAAATGCTGATTAGCTACACGGGCATGTCTTTCAGATTTATTTACATTCTCAGAAATATAAATGTGTAGAAAATACACCGGCCACAAAGTGAGGGGTCAGTTTATATATTGATTGTTATATAGAATTGATCCCCCTCTTTATATCCACATTATAATTTCCTGTTTGTTTATCAAATTCTGATTAGCCATCCTGGGTATGACGATAAACTACATCTGTGTCCTGGGTAAGACGATAAACTACGTCCAGCAGCAAGGCCTCTGATCAGGAGGTTTTGAGGATCGTTGAACCACCTCTTAATTGCTGGCGTTCCCAGAGCTACCCTGACCCGGGGTGATATCACCTGTTAGAGTCCCAGCTATGGAAAATTAGCTAACACCCAAACTTGTGTATAAATAGGTTTTAATACCAGAAATACTTTTGTAATAAAAGAAAATATTACCAGCAATAATTTTTGAAGGAAAAATTATTATCAGCAATACTTAAAAAAGTACCAGCAATACAAACAGCTATACATCCATATTTAATGGATGTCAGTTATCAGTTATCGCCTGTTAATTCCCCTCTGCAAGTTCTCCACTGCCTTAACCAGGTACTGAACTCATACTCTTTTTGGGTCTTGTCAGTGGATCTAACCAACACCTTTATCCACTGTGCCATGTGTCCTTGAGGACATCTGTGTATGTCACGTGGAACTAGTACAGTCTACCCCAGTAAGCGAAATAAAGGGTTCAGTTCAACATTCCAACCAACTGAAGAATGCCAGAGCGTACAACGGCCGAAACGTTGTAATAAATATGGTGACAAAGATGAGAACAATAGTCCGAATAATGTAAATAGTGTACATAATACCTCATCTCAGAAATATAGACAGATACTCAAGATGTTGATGTTCCACTTTTTTTACAATAATTTTCACCGAATACAAGGCCTAAGAGCCACTCTAGGTAGAGCGTTACAGAGTATGAGGCAGAGTTTATGGGGGTATGTGGGAAAGATAACGGTTAACCCTAGACTTGAACAGGTTAAGATTGTAGTGATCAGGGAAGCATCCTCTTGGGAGCTCATGCCAAAAGGCAGCAGTTTGGGGGAAGAAATTCTGAAGTGGAAATTACAACTCATGAATGGAATACAGGTGGTTTGATCCAGTGTATGCGGCATGGCAGGTTTTAGCTGTGAAAGTTAGAACTAGTGGACCTAAGGAATATATTTCATCTGAACACTGAACACAAAGAGGGATAATAAAGACTCAAACATTGCTTAGAACAAGAAGTTGTGGAGGACCATGATCGCCAACGTTCTGTAGAAACATGGGGCATAAAAGAAGAAATTATACAAAGCATTGTTTTTAATCATTTTGCCACCAGCAAGGTCATAAAGCCACTAAGAAGAGAGAACAATAAAAACAAAACAAAAAGAACGACTGATATATCATATAATATGACACATAAATGTAAAATCACAAATGAGAACAGAAAATAAGGAAAGAAAAGCAGATTAGAAAATTCTAACCTGACCTAGAGAATTTGACTGTAAGATAAATAAGATGCGAATTAAGATCGGGAAAAAAGAAACATTGCTACATTGCCGTATTTTCGTCTTTGCCTCTTTTTAGTAAATCAATACTGTAATTCATTCTTTGAGTATTGATGTGAATTAATGATCGTTGATCTCAGTCGAAACAAATATACATGAATACGTTTTTTTTTTCAGTTGTGTATGATCTGGGGTTCGTATGCTGCACAGTTGAGCTAAGTGCAGGAGGAATACTGCAAATAAAATGCAAAGAAGCAAGCCGAAAGATTAGAGTAAAAAAAAGAAAAAATGAAAGTTTGTGGGAATATTGGAAAGTTAAGATTGTAAGACCTGTGTCGTACCTACAAATTCTACATGGCTTTTGAAAAGAAAAGGTTAAAAATGTGTCCTTTGGTGAAGGAGGTCATTCAGAAAGAATCAAAGAAGAAAAAAAAAAACAAATGAAATAATGAAAGGAAGAAAGAAAAAAAATAAAATCCAGAAAGAAAAAAAAGATGAAAAAGAAAGGAAAAAAAATCATCAGCTTCAAGACATGAATGAATAGAGAAAAGCTATAAATGAACGAGCACAAGGACTGAATTGGAAAATAGATATGTTTCTTTTCTCATTCAAAAATTCACCCAAATCTCAAAAGCCACTCAAGGTAGAGGTAGTGCGTTACTATTAAAATGGTTGTGACTAATAAATTGCATTAAATGAAAGAAAGAGGAGGTGGTAGGAAGTGAAGACTACGATTTATATATATCTATATATATATAGCATAATGAGAGGCCACGTATACTTTCTTGATATGTATATAATATCTGGATAAAATAAATGAAACAAAATTGGGTGTTTTTTTTATGAAAGTATTTATTTCTGTGTTTTTGTATATATTTATTTATTTAATATTTCAGACCACCTAGGTCTTTCCTCAGAAATCAAATGAGATATATATATATATATATAGATATATATATGTTCTTTTTATAGATACAAATATTTAAGTGAATGCTCTGTTTATAATAAACAGTATTAACAACATTTACTGGCCTGAAAGTCTGAGAAATTTTCATAGAAAATATGCGTACTCCAACAGGAATCAAATCTGTATCTAATACAGAACCGTCATATAGCCTGACGTGCCTTAACTGATTGGGCCACAGAGGAGCGTTCGGTTAGCAAGGTCAATTTTACTGTTTTTAAACACAATTCTCCA
Organism: Acanthosepion esculentum; assembly: GCA_964036315.1. Lineage (NCBI taxonomy): Eukaryota > Metazoa > Mollusca > Cephalopoda > Sepiida > Sepiidae > Acanthosepion > Acanthosepion esculentum. The sequence continues at coordinate 36,202,393 of OZ038504.1, read as the reverse complement.
TCATTTTCTCTCATTCATTCATATCTGCACAATGTGTATCCAAATATAAACAAATATATATATATATATATATATATATATATATATATATATATATAGGTAACTACACTCGTCTCGGAAAACCTTCGGTTTCTTGATTTGCCAATGATCACTAGGTTTGACTAAATATATATATATATATTTGTCATCCACAGACAGACTGTTTCGCAGTTTCACAGCTCATCAGTGTGGCTAGACGTCCGGTTGCCTCTAGCTAGGATCGAAACTGAATTTGCGTCAGTCGGAACTTCTCCCACTAAGCCGTCGGCGCACGGCAGGGATGAAGGTGAATTTTAGCGTGTGTATTTTTAGATTTAGATAAACACACAGTGACTGACAGTGACTCAGTTCTGCTGAAGAGTTGTGCAATATTAGCTTAAATAGTCACTGTTTACAAACCAAAGAGCTCGACCGAAATTAATTTTTCAGGAGCCAATATATATATATATATATATATATATCTGTGTAGCACCACTTCTTAGATAAAAGGAATTAAGTCAAGAATATGTGATGGGTACATCCTGACAATATTACAGAAACCACTCTTACATTTTTCAATCAAATATTTTTGGACCTGACAAAATGATACTTTCCTCTACTTCAACTTGTGGATGATTTCATAGAACTACTGTTTTCAGAAAGACCAAGATTCACAATCATATAACATTTTCTACCGTAGCTTCCACAGACTTTTTCTATAAATATTTTCATGATAATTTTTCTGATGAGATTTACACTTTACTACCTCAACTTTACGAATTTAAATGTAGTACTAGATTGGCAGTTAGGTATCATCATTTTACATTTGAAATGGCTAGATATAACCATTCTTCTTGTACTTCTAACTTGTGGAACTTGCCTCTTGTTTCTTGTTCTCCACTCTACTCTGAAGTAGAGTGGAACCGGTGTTTCAGCTTGAAACACAGGTTCTTGTACAATCACTGAAGCAAGTTAAACAACATCGAGCCTAGTTAGTACCTTGTTTGGTGACTGCTTTAGAATATTAGGTACTGTAAGCTTAGATGGTGGATGGTGTATTTACAATGAAATGTCTTTCTTTTCTGATTATTAAAGCCAAGTGAAAAAAATTTAAGAAACAGTTTTAGCAACTTAAGGAATCCAAATTTTTTATTTCATACGAATATCATGCAATCAGTCAGTTATGTGCCATGTGTGATACACGCTTCAGCGATCATGTATCTTTCGATACATGACTGACAAGGCAGATTTTCTCCTGCAGTAGGTTGCCATTTCTTTCTGCGGTAGACCAGTTGTCATCCAAGGCTATAGAACCCAGTCTGTCCTGCTATTTACCCATAGCTGGAGAGAGAGAAGAAGAGGATTCATACCTTTCCCTATTATTAGCATGTAAGTGAATGTAATGGATTTGACTGGTATTTGAACTTGGCTCTCTGATTCCTCAATCTGTGCTGTTATCTATTACTCCACTGTGGCTCCCTACACCGTTTTTTTTTTAACAGATGCTGCATACTGTGTAGCCAGGGAAGAGAGTGGCCAATTTAGCATCCAAGGTACTGGGTGGCGCAATGGTAGTTACTTTGATCTCATGGGCAGTCCAGATGTGGCCAACCCTCTACACGAGGCCCGTTGGGCAAATCAGCATACCTCTCTTGGATGGCTGGTCATCCCCAGGACTGCAGAGAACCACTCGGGATTGTATGCTGTTGGATGAGCATAAAAGAATGCAAGAAGTGTATTTGATGAGGTTATGTAGAAAAGGTAATTCTGAGCCTTAGAGTTGAATGGGTCAAATAGGTTACAATCTTAGTGATTGGGAAAACATTCTGATGGGAGTCTGTTCCACAAAGCAGCTGCTCTTGGGAAGAAGCTGTAACTTACTTATTAACGGCATACAAAAGAAATGAGGTTGATTTATCTGTGTGTTTATGACATGGCAGTTCCATCAGAGCTAGTGGGACCACGGAATAACGCTTATCAGAATACATCTCATGGAAAGAGTGATAAAGTAGCAAGTGGCATGTAACATATGTCTGTAGGAAAAGGGTTGTACAAAAGAAAATAATTCATGGCTCACAAGGATGCGTAGAATCTTTTGAACTTTATCAAAACAGGCAAGTGAGGTAACACAGACATGGCAGCAATTCTCCATTTTTGGTCTGATCTAGTTCTTGCCAAGATAGAGTATAGCTGGGGATGTTAGATACTTACTGTAGTGGTAAATGAACAAACAATTTTTCCAGCATCTTCAGCAACAGATCTTATATATGAGCTCCACTTTAGGTCTGGGCTGAGCTTTAGTTGAGTTCCAGTAGATGTTTAAAACAAGGAGCCTCATGAGGGCACTTCTATCCAAAATGATAGGTGAAAGCTCAGGGTCTGCACAGTGGTGGTTACTAGTTTGGTTTTGGATGGAATGAATTTTAAAAGCCAGTCTTTCCTCCAAATGAAAGATGAGCTGCTATATTCTGGTCATCCGGATCTTTGGAAATGCTCCTATAAACAATTGTATCATCTGCGTAGATATTTACTATCGTGTGTCCAATCTGTGTTGTTTTTTCCAATTCCTTATTATGTTCTGGATGCACGTCGTTGTGAAATGTATATTGGCTCAGAGCGAGAACTTGGAGAGCCAAGTTCGAATTCGATTCTCTTGTGCACAAATACCTTTGGGAAAGGTATGAATCCATCTCTCCTCTCCCCCAGCTATGGGTTGAATAGCAGGACAGACTGAATTCTTTAGCTTTTGTTGGCAACCAATCTACCACAGAAAGAAATGGCAACCTACTGTGGTAAAAAATCTGCCTTGTCAGTCATGTATCGAAAGATACATGATCACCCAATCGTGTATCACATATGGTACTTAACTGACTGATTACATTCTACTTGTTAGTGTTTATTTTAAACATTCTTATCACTTCAGTTTTTTAAATCATTTCACCCCAAGTAAGGTAATAAAGTCACTAAGGTGCAAGGGGTTACTGAGTGTGAAAGAATATGAGAAAAAAAATTTTTTATTAGGGAGAGGAAAAATAAAAGAATAGAAATTAAGAAGAAGATTGACATTGCATTTAGATTTAAAATTGACTAGAAGAGTTCCACAAGTGGGAAGTGTGAGAGAAGAAACTATTAGCATAGAACTTACGGTTCCATCCAGTCATTTCAGCAAGAAAATGATGAGACATTGCTGCCAATCTAGTACTGCTCTTAAATTTATAAAGGAAAGCTCATCTGAACAATTGCCATGAAAATATTTAAAGAAAAGGCATAGGGAATGCTACATTACAGCAGTGGAAAAGTGATTAACGCCAAGATGCCAGTTCAGAACCAATAACTTTGCAGATTCTTCTTTGTATTTTATCAAGAATCTCTAAATATATGGCAGATTTCTATCCAAAATTTATTCACTTCATCATCTGTTGAGAATTCTACTTTAATTTGGTATTTTCTTTCTTCTTGGTAGAATTCCTTTTTTTGGTATCTGTTTGAAGTATTTTATTTTACTTGAAAAATTTTCTTTTTTATATCTTTGTATTCTTTGAAAACTTAACTGTACTTTCTGTTTCAATATTTCTTTAATAGACAGCGTGTGTTTATCATTTTTTAATTTGTGTTTTTTGTTTATTTTCCTGGTATTTTCTGGCAAAAACACTTTCACACCTCAGAAGCTCATTCTATCTGATATCTTTCCTTTTAAAAACTTGATTTCTTTTTCAATTTTCAGTTTCAGTCTGGCTTTTTATGCACATTTGATTTGTGGTTTTGCTAAAGATACATTTTTATTGTTATAATTTGATATCCTCTCCAACTTAAGCTATTGAGCCCAGTCAGTGGGGACCACTTCAGAAAACCAAATATTATAAGCAACATCCAACAATACAAAATATGTTGGGTCTTTAAATAATCCACAAAGGGTTGATAAGCCATAAAAATGCTGCTACCCACAGCTTAGAGCATTCTCACAGATATTTAAGTTGTTGTACTAGGAAAATTAGCTGGTAAGAAAGTTTGTTCACTGTATTGTGCTAGATGATTTTTCTCTCCAGAGTTTATGATATATATCTATAAGTATACCATTTGCCCATGCTTAGAATATTGCTGCCACATATGGTCCAGTGCTCCTGCTGACTATCTAGAGATCCTTAACAAAATCCAAAGAAGAATCAGCAATATTACTGGCATCTCAGCTTCAGTCACTTTCCCACCGCTATACAGTTGCCTCCCTTTGCCTTTTCTATAAATACTTTGATGGCAATTGTTCGGATTGAACTCTTTAATATTCTTTTGATTTAAGCACAGTACTAGACTGGTGATGAGGTCTCACCAATTTACAGTTGAACTGGCTAGATATAACTGCAAATTCTATGCTAAATGTTTCTTTTCTCACATGTGGAAGTCCCTTCCACTTTCATGCTTTCCAGCCAACTTTAATCTGCAAGAATTTAAATGCAATGTCAATCGCTATCTAATGTCCCCCCTGATTATTCTTTGCTTTTTCTCTCTCCCAAGCAATATTTCTGTTTCTAACTCTTCCATAACTAGTAACTCCTTTTGTCTCAGTGGCTTTACTGCCTTGTTTTGGGGGTGAACTTGATTAAAAGGAAAATTTAAAGAAATATATGCTTTCGAGAAAATAAGTGAAGAGGGTGTTTCTTATTTACACTCTTTACATTGTCCAGACTGCTGCCCTCATCTTTGTTGCCATACTCATGATGTTTCAACTGTTGTACACGCCAGCCTTCTTCAGGTGACTGTAATTTCGAACTGAGCCTATCATTTTGTCCACCAGGGGGAGATTGTTCTAGTTCCACGGGCCATGCCTCTTCCGGATGTCTCAGTTGTCTCTCTTTAACTCAACTCTCCAAATTTTTGTTCACCACTGCAGTCGGCAGGTACTGAACTCACAAGTCTTTGGGTCAAATCACTGGATCCAACCAACACTTTTATCCCCACTTCATGTGTTCTTGAGGGTGTTCTTTCCTTTAAAAAGAAGGAATAGAACATTGGTTGTTGTGAGGTTCCTTGTGGCTGAGAGGTGTAAGCACACTGGATCAAACAGTGGTTTCCCTTACAAAGGTTTGGTCTGATGTGACTTCCTCTTTGATACTTAGACTTTATGAATTTAAGCATACATTTAGATTAGTTGTAAGATCTCATCATTTTACAGCTGAAATGGCTAGATGTAAATGTCAGTTCTATGCTAACAGTTTCTTCTCTGGCACTTCCTGCTCGGAGATCTCTCTTCTGGCTTTTTACTTTCCAGTCAGCTTTGATCTTTGAAAATTAGGATGCCATCTCAGTCATTATATTCCTCCTTCTTAATTCTTGTTCTTTTATTGTCTTTTCTCAATTAATACTACATTCTTATTATATTCTCTCATACTCAATAACCCTTTGCATCTCAGTGGCTTTATTACCTTGCTTGGGATGAACTAAAAAAAACTTGTTAGATTTTGGTATTCCTATTTTTATTTCTATTTTCTTGGATTTGATGTTTAGTCCTTTCTTCTTGTTTTCCTTCACTACTTTCTGTAGGAGTTTTAGTAGTTTCCTCTCTGCGTCTGTCAGCACTATGTCAACTTTATATCTTATGCTGCTAAGATTATGGCTGCCAATAATGAATCCTAGTAGGGCTGTATTAAAGATTGTATTTTCTTTCTCTTTACTTAATAACAGCAAATAGGTCTCACACTTCCATTATCACTAAAGTCTCTTAATAATAATAATAGCATGACCAATAGCATCACCGCCATTAGTACAATAGTAAAATTTATAGCTTTTCCATCTCTCGTCATTTAATAACGCAAAATATTATCATTACACCTACAGCAGATCTGAGTCTGTCTTTACCTTTCTTTACTTAATAATAAGTGGTCGAATACCTTCATTACTAATACATATGCGATGCAGCCTCTGGCCTTTCCTTATTCAAGACACCTCTATTAGCATCACCCTTATTATTATATTTTTCTCCTTTTCATTGAAGAATAATAAAGCAATGAAGAACTGATTATTATTATTATTTGTTGTAACCTAGGGAAGATTACTGAATAGAATAATCACATGAAGGTTGGTAATGAATGATAATACTTAGGACAAGAACAACGTATATAAGCTTCGACAGCAGCACGTAGAAAAGAAGTAATCAACTGCTAGAAGTGAGTCAAGTGAATTCCACAATGAATCTACAACTGCAGGATATCTACCAACCACCCCACACTGTCAGATGTGGCACAAGGTCGAATTTAATGTGAAGTATCTGTGGCCATAGGCTCAGCCACAAATTCCCCGTATACCCCACATAAAACGGAATCGGGTAGCTGTTTCCTGAGACAAGACTCTGCCCTTTAACATAGCCTTGTCTGGGGATCCTCCCTGCCCAGAAGCAGAGAGTTTGACTAGCACAGGTGGAGTCGAATCTGTGACTGCAGACTGACATACAGCATTTACTACTGTAGTTATGTGAATGGGGACATAACCATTATCGTCCGTAGGTATGCAACAACATTATTATTATCATCATCATTATTATTATTATTATTGTTACAAACTTCTTTTTGTAGTCGTTCATTTTCAACTGTTTCCATTCATACCTATATAAACCATCCTTTGATGTGCTTTTCAAATACCTTCCATGAGTCTTTTGCTCTGATCTTGATTTTTCAATAAAATCCTTTTGTAAACACAAAGTTTAAAAGTGAACAACATTTTTGCATTTCTTTCATATTCTATGCCAATCCCTTAATGCCAGCATTATGATTAAAAATCTCTTCATAGCCAGACACTTTGACTTGTAGAACATCAAGAGACACAGTATCGCTTCTGATCCTAGAAATTCTTCACACGATTTGCAAGCTATTGATCAAAGTGATGAGTTATTTCACTCTATATTTCTGAGAGAGGGTATTATAACTATTTGCATTCTTTATATTGTTTGAACTGTTGTCCTCATCTTCACTGTCGTATTCACAATGGGTCCAGTTTGAAATTCTAACGTATATCACCTGAAGAAGACCAGAGCATATAACAGCCGAAATGTCATGAATATGACAATAAAGATGAGGACAACAGTTCAAACAATGTAAAGTGTAAAACACCAGTTATTTGATTTCGATTTTTGTCAGAATTTGAATTTCTTTTAATCTCCCCCGAGGAACAAAGTGATTCTGTACCCAGTTCCTTGCTAATTTAGGGGATAATGCTTGAGCCATGATGGTATTGCTTTAAGGGCACTACTTAAATTCACTGGTACCCTTGTAAAAAGAAAGAAAAATCTTTTAGGGAATAATTTTTTAGCTTGATATTCTCTTGACCTTGCTTAACATATGACTTTTGTCAGAATCAAACTGTTGTAACATACCTACAGACAATAATGGTTATGTCCCCATTCATATAAATATAGTAGTGAATACTGTATGTTGGTTTGTAGTTGGAGATTCATTGTGGAATTCACTTGACTCACTTCTAGCAGTTGACTACTTCTTCTACACACCACTGGCAAATCTTATATGTGTTATTCTTGTCCTAAGTATTACCGTTTATTACCAACCTTCGTGTGATTATTCTATCCAGTAACCTTCCCTAGGTTACAACTCAAACAATATTGTTTTTTTTTTATCATTTTAGAAGGGAAGGTCATGTTCATAATATAATAATAAATGCAGAGTCAAATCAGGTACTACTTCAATTAATTGATCCAACTCTGAAAAATAGGCTTACAGCCATATCATGTTGAAATGCTCACCAAAGTTAAGCAATGGTTAGCCTGGTCAGTACCTATATGGGTGACCACTTAGGAATACCAGGAGCTGTAAGCTTTGGTGTGTCAGTGGTGTAATGGATATCAGAGAGCCAAGTTCCAATTCCAGTCAATTTCATTATACTGATGAATTATGCGCAAATACCCTTGGAAAAGCTATGACTCCACCTTTTCTCTCCCCAGCTATGGATTAATTAGTGGGATTTGTTTCAGTAAATTATTATTGCCAAAAAATTCTTAACATTTAAAAGAAAGAAATCCATCAATTGTGAAGAATAGAGAAAAAACCTTTTTCCATAATATTTTTGCAGATTAGCATTTATTAAACTTCCCTGTGGCTACACTATTCATCAGAATCGGAAAATACTGATTCTTATCATTTCAGAAATGAGGGTTCTGTTCATAATATAAATATAGTGTCAAAGCAATCCCTGACTTATTGATGTGTTACATATACCATGTTTTTATTTACAAATGTTAAATTTGAAACTGCTTACATCATCAATGACTACATACTAATGAGAAATTTCTTTTTTCCAATTTGTAGTAATCCCTGTTGCAGGCACCTGCTCAGACACATTTGTGCCTCTTCAACACTCAGAGCACTAACTTGCTATTAATACTAGAACTATTGTGAGCTGACCTTAGTTACAGTTTCTGGGAGAAATAACATCTGTAGTTGAATATAATAATCACTGCTATATATTCTGTAATTGTAGATAAGACAAGATATCATTAGACATGTACAGAGGAATATGAACAAGCTATCTCCATAGATTAAATCAAGGGTTCAGTTCAAAATACCCAAAATGTTATATAGATAAAGAGACACCTGAAAAAAGTTCAGATAGCCCAACAACTAACACACTACGATGATAACAACAAAGATGAGGATATTAGTCTGAATGTAAATAATGATAACTCCTTATCCCAGAAATTCAGTGAGAAGGCGATCAGGTGATAGTAACAACAAAGATGGGGATATTAGTCTGAATGTAAATAATGATAACTCCTTATCCCAGAAATTCAGTGAGAAGGCGATCAGGTGATAGTAACAACAAAGATGGGGATATTAGTCTGAATGTAAATAATGATAACTCCTTATCCCAGAAATTCAGTGAGAAGGCGATCAGGTGATAGTAACAACAAAGATGGGGATATTAGTCTGAATGTAAATAATGATAACTCCTTACCCCAGAAATTCAGTGAGAAGGCAATCAGGTGATAATAACAGCAAAGATGAGGATATTAGTCTTAATGTAAATAATGATGACTCCTCATCCCAGAAATTCAGAGAGAAGGCAATCAGGTGATAATAACAACAAAGATGAGGATATTAGTCTGAATGTAAATAATGATGACTCCTCATCCCAGAAATTCAGAGAGAAGGCAATCAGGTGATAATAACAACAAAGATGAGGATATTAGTCTGAATGTAAATAATGATGACTCCTCATCCCAGAAATTCAGTGAGAAGGCGATCAGGTGATAATAACAACAAAGATGAGGATATTAATCTGAATGTAAATAATGATAACTCCTCATCCCAGAAATTCAGTGAGAAGGCGATCAGGTGATAATAACAACAAAGATGGTGATATTAGTCTAGATGTAAATAATGATAACTACTCATCCCAGAAATTCAGAGAGAAGGCAATCAGGTGATAATAACAACAAAGATGGGGATATTAGTCAGAATATAAATAATGATAACTCCTCATCCCAGAAATTCAAACAGAAATTCCAAGTAATCATTTTTCTCTTTTCTATAGAAGTTCCTTTATCCGTTTTGATCCAATTAAGCATTTGACACATAAGGTTGTTACTTTAACCTTTAAAATACGTCTTGTATATATATATATATATATATACAAGACGTATTTTAAATATATATATATATATATATATATATATATATATATATATATATGTATATTTATTAATATATTATGTTTTAATATATATATTAGATATTATTCGAATTTAATACATATTATGTATAACATATATATATATATATATATATATATATAATATTCTATTAGATTATTGAAAATAGATAAAAATACATTGAAGACAAATACATTGAGGATAAAAATACATCAAACTGTTTTTTGGTTCAACCTATAAAATACAACGGAAAAGTTTTTAAGTTTATGATTTATTTTCCAGAAGCTAAGAGCTGTTTACTGGTTATTTTTAGACAAGATGCCATCTCTCCTATACCATTTTACAGACACTTGTTTGTATGTCAAATATATAACTACTTGTAGTACCAGTGAATATTTTACCACTTTCCTGTTTAAATTTTGTTTGCTTCCTTTTTTTTCTCACTGGAATCAAACAGTGTCTCTGATATGTCTTTTCTGTCTTTCCTTACAACCAAAATGGAACAGTCTATTGTTTACAAGAAATTGGCAGAGCATTTCTTTCTCTCTTTTTTCTTTCTTTTCATCAATGATACCAAGTATTAGGTTGGTGCAAAAATAATGTTGTTTTTTGACGTTCTAACATATGTGAGAAAACAACATTATTTTTGCACCAACCTAATAGTTTGTCTGATAAGTTTTTTCCATCTTTTCTTCTGATCAAAATGGAACAGTCCATTATTTATGAGGTATTGGCAGAGCATATCTTTCTTTGTTCTCACTTTTGTCTTTTTCTTAACGAAACAAAATAGCATCTCCGATATATCTTCTTTGTCTTTCCTCACGATCAAAATAGAATAGTCCATTATTTGTAAGGCATTGAAAGGAAATTTCTTTCTTTGTTTCTTTCCTTCTTTCTCCACATTGAAACGGTAGCATCACTGATATGTCCCTTCCATCTTTCCACACGATCGAAATGGAATAGTCCATTATTTGTGAGGTACTGGCAGGGCATAACATAATGTATGTACCAACTCAGGAACTAAGGTAGATGACAAGCAGAATTATAATCAGATGAGAGGTGCTCCAAAAGTAATACCTCCTATTTATTACCATTGAAATCTCCAAGATATTAATATTCTTATTTCTTTTATTCTGTTGGAGATGATCTGACAAAGCTTAATCCTTTATTTGACCTGACTTCTTCTTTTGAGCAATCAATATTTTCTATGAAGACAGAACTCAGAAAGAAAAGTAAAATTGCTCAAGTTGTAGATGAATGTTTCAATCCTGTCTTTGCAGATATATATATATATATATATGTGTGTGTGTGTGTGTGTGTGTGTGTGTGTAGTAAAATGTGTGGATGTATATAAATATATATATATATATATATATATATATATATATATATATATATATATATATATATATACATATATACATATATATATATTACAAATGGTTCCTCAAAATGAAAATTACTTATGACGTAACACAGAACTTTAAAAACAACATCTTTGAAAAGCTGTGAAGTTTTTTTTTTAATGAAAACAGAATGAAATAAGACAGATAAGAAAAATGATATTTAAGAAATTATGTTCACATAATTAGAGTTAACATATTAACAACCATTTCTTGTTGATACCAACCAATGAAAATTCTATATTGTTTTCTATTTTACATATTAATCTCCCCTCCCTATCTCTACAAGAATGCACATTGGAAATAAAGTGCAGTTAGACATATACATATAACAGTGCATAGACACTTGTATGAAGAGATGACTCACCAATGCTGTTGCTGCAGTCACAGCAGAAGAGCTGTTCAGCAGGAAGACTTGCTAGTCACTAGTGATTCTGCAGCAAGTCCCCTAAAAACCCTCTTTCATTATGCCAAACCATGATTATGATGTGGGAAAGGTATGAATCTATTTCTTCTCTTGCTGAGGGTTAAATAGTTAAGAAAACTGGGCTCTTATCCCATGATTAGCAACCAGTTTAAGAGAGTTCACAATAACTCTATGATGCTTACTAGAGTTCATGTGAGAGAGAGAACACTTCAGAAAGAAGTCTGACAGGCAATGAAGTCAAGGTATGATTTTACACCGGCGTTCTATCAAGGAGGCACAGTGGAGTAATGGATATCTCCTCTGATTGAGAGATCGGAGAGCCGAGTTCAAATTCTGACATGTGCTAATAACCTTGGGAAAGGTATGAATCTTCTTCTTCTCCCCCCAGCTATCGGTAAATAGCAGGACAGACTGGGTTCTATAGCCTTGGATGGCAAATGATCTACCACAGAAAGAAATGGCAACCTACTGCGGGAAAAGTCTGGTCTACTGCAGAAAGTAATATTAACCTACTGCAGGAAAATAACTACCTTGTCAGTCATGTATCATAAGATATATGGTCGCCTAAGTGTGTATCACGCATGGCACATAACTGACTGACTGTTCTATCAAAGTCTTTTATTCCAATATTTCTATGCAAAGAAAAACCTTAATATTCATAGTAAATAGTTTCCAAGACCATCATCTTCACCAAGATGAGGAAATCTTTAGATAATGATGAACTTTTAGAACAGTATCTGTATCAATTTCAATATAATTATAAAACACTGTAAAATATGGTTATTTATTAATCTGCTATCAGTAGTTCTACAGTAAAGTATTTTTTTTAATAAGCATTGTTAAACCCAAAACTAAGATGATAGCACATCAGTAGGATTGAATGCATTGGACTTGATAATTGGTCAGGAATACAAGTTTGGTAACCACCATAGTGGTTTCCAATTAATATTGGTAAATAATTTTGGTGACGAAAAGAAGTTTGGAAGTTGAAAAACAACAAACACTTTGAAAAAATAACACAGAATAATAAATCCTATTTTTTTTAAAAAAAAAGATGGAGGACCTGAAGCAGAGGAAGAAAAAAATGAATGAAATGAGACAAATAGATAAAAATAATATATTTAAGAAAATGTGTTCTTATAATTACAGTTTAAATACAAACAACTATTTCTTATTCATTATGTCCAGAAAGTTTTATATTGTTTCTGTTTTATACATTAATCCCCCACCCCCACCATCTGGCTAACTCTGCAACAAAGACTGCACATTGAAAATAAAGTGCAGCTAGTAGAAATGTATAAGAGTGCAGAAACACATGCATGCACATAAGAAAACTCAGTCAGTTGGAGATCCCTCTGGCTACCAATCATGCTGTTGAAACCAATCTAATATAATTTGGTCAGCAGGGCTTGCTAACCATTGGTGATCCTGCAGCAGAGACCCCTACAAAACCTCCTCAGTGATACCAAACAATGATTAAGATTATATGATGGCCATTTCTGCCGGTTTCGACATATGAGGATCCAACAATGTCATTCAGTTTTTATGTTTGTGCTGTATGCGGCACTTCATTCCTGCTAGTCACCTGCAGACAAGTCTACATATTGTGCAACAGTGAGGATCTCAGGAAATAGCAACAGGAACATTTTGCCATTAACCTTCATCTCTTAGCTGGTCAATACAACTGATCTCAAAATTTCTGATACAACTCTGGCACAAATATCTCCAGATATTTTTATCCACAGCAACTCAATGAAATTTAATATGAAGCACATTGACAGATAAGAGGTAACTCTTTCGCTTGTCTTTATACCTGAGCCACAGCCATCAAACTTTGTCCACTGTCAAGCTGGTTATACATGAGAAACGTAGGTATTATATCATCGCTCATACTTGCAACATGGCTATCCCAGGCAATATATATATATATATATATATATATATATATATATATATATATATATATATATATATATATAGTTGAATATGAAAACAAATAATAAAATATGGCATACGTTTTACATTTTTGTTAAGTATAGAAGAAAGAGAAATTAAACATAGAAATAATAATATAATAATATATATTAATATAATGATAATGATAAAATATAATCATAATAATATATAATAACATAATAATATATAATATAATAATATATATAATATAAAAATATTTATATATATTTGTATAATATAATTATGTAATAATAATATAATAATATACTAATAATATAATACTATATAATAATTTAATATGTAATAATAATAATATATAATAATATAATAATATATAATATAATAATATATATAATATAATAATATTTATATATATATTTATTCTTGTATTGAACTTTTCATATATATTCATATAATATTTATATATATTTATGTAATGTAATAATATATAATATGATAATATATGATAATTTATAATATAACAATATATATATGATAATATTTACATATGTTTATATATATTTATATAATATTCATATATATTTATATTATATAATACTATAAAAATAATATAATATATAATAATATATGTAATATAATATATATAGCATAATATTTATATATATTTATATTTAATAATAATATATGAATATAATATAATGTTATGTAATATAATATAGTAATAAAATATATAATATTATTTGTATAAATAATATATAACATTATATAATTATATAATATTATATAATAATATTATATATATATATAATATAATAATATAATATTATATATATAATATAATAATATAATATTATATAATATAATATAATATATAATCATATTATACAATATAATAATACATAATTATATAATATATTATATAATATTATATATATAATATAATATAATAATATAATATTATATAATAATATTATATATACAATATAATAATATAATATTACACAATAATATTATATATATACAATATAATAATATAATATTACACAATAATATTATATATATACAATATAATAATATAATATTATATAATAATATAATATATATATATATATATAATATAATATATAATTATATTTTATAATATAATATATAATTATATTTTATAATATTATATTGTATAATTATATAATATAATATAATATTATACAATACTATTATGTATATAATATAATATTATATTATATAATATTATATATATATATAATATAAGTTAATAATATAATATTATATAAAAATATAATATTACTACAAAGTTGTTACATTTCCATCTCTGGTTTCGTCTTAATTTTGCAAAGTCGCTTTAGCTTGATGAAAGTTTTGAACCTGAATGTCTTTCCAATTGTGCCGACCATGGATAAGTGAAAATGACAGTTGGTGATTCCACAAATGGTCATGTTCTAGTGTGCATAAAATTTTCTAAGTTGATTTCAGGTGACTGTTTCCCATGCACAACTTTCAACTAATACTGAACCCCCCCCCCCCTTTGTGAGCAAGGTATTGATTTAAAATGCCAGATATGTTACTAAAAATATTGTTGCCTTATTTTAAGAGTAATTGCGAATATAGTGAATATGTGGGTTATCCCACTCAACTTTGCTAAAAAAAAAATGTCACTTGGGTGGTTGCTCCTTAAGCCTATAAAAAGGCATGCATTTCTCTCCCCAGCCTCTTTTACAGCTTTTTAGCTCTAGCTTTCATATGTAGATTTTCTCTCTTTATTTTTGTACTCTTTCACACATGCTTGTTATGCACACTAAACCAACCACATTCTTATTATATTATATTATTATATATTATTATATTATATATATTACTTTATATTATTGTAATAATATATATTATTATATATCATATTCTATTATATATTCTATTATTATTTATTATTATGTTATTATTATTATTATTATTATTATTATTATTATTATTATTATTATTATTATTATTATTCCTGGGTATGATGATAAACTACATCCACATCCTGTGTAAGATGATAAACTATGTCCAACAGCTAGGCCTCTGATCAGGAGGTTTTGAGGAGTGTGGAATCACCGCTTAATTGCTGGTGTTATGACCCAGGATGTTCGGGTTCCACCTATGGGCAAATAGTTAACCCCCAAACTGGGGTCAAAATAATATGAAAGTATAAAAATAGGTTTTAATACCTTTGTAAAAAATTATTACCAGCAATAAATTTTTGAAGAAAAAATTATTACCAGCAATGTGGTATTATCAGCAATTCATTTAAAAAATAAATTTTAAAAAAAATTAAAAAATATTACCAGCTATATATTTAAAAAATTTACCAGCTATATATTTTTTTAAAAAATATTATCAGCTATTTTTGAAAAAAAAATATTACCAGCTATACATTTCTGGAAAACAAAAATATTACCAGGTATATATTTTTTGAAAAAAATATTACCAGCAATTGAGTTTTGAAGAAAAAATATTACCACAAATACATTTTTGAAGAAAAAAATATTACCATCAATAAAAATTTTGTCAGCATTAAATAACCCATTGACATTGATATGCTATAAAACAAACCAAACCAAACCAAATCTTATATCTATTTTCATGTTTTTTCCTTTTGTCACACATAATTCCTTTTGCAAATAAATGTATTGTTGTTTGTTTTATATTTATTTTTTATGTTACTCATTTGTTTTTACTTGGATTCACATTGAGTCTGCCAATATAGTTTGTGGGATAAATTACTCAGGAGCCCACATAAATATTTACTATCCAAAGTGTTGATTCCTGCAACATAATAAGTGATTAAAATTTATACAATCAAACAAGCATCCTGCAACAAATATTTCTTTGGTTACTTAATTGCTGACATCAGTATATTTTTGTTGATGTGAGAATTATTGTAATTTTAGAAAATTATATATAGACTTAATTTAGCCTTCCAATACAGCTATTTTATGACTTCAGTACACAAATATTTCAAAGCACATTCAACATGAATTGTCTGTGATCTAAATGAAGCCATTACATTGAACCATTTGTTTTAATTACTTTCTAACTGATCATGTCACTAGATCCAGAAAAAAAAAAAAATGGTAAAAGAATAATCCTGCAATGTTTCAAAACATTTAAGCCATTATTTGGAGCTCTGTGGCATTATAAATTTGGTGGGCCAATAAAAAACAAGCCCTTTCCCATTTTATCAACTCCAAAATAACCTGCCTGAAATACGGTTAATTATATGTTTATGCTTAATTATTACTTACCTCTTTCTAATTATCTTCGTTCTTTCTTGCAGGTAAGTGTTATGGTTCTTTTGAAAAGCCACCAATGATTATTGGTTGAACTTTTTTGCCACCAGACAAAAGGATTTACTGAAATACAGGGGTCAGGTAGGAAGAATAGCATTTCTTGACTTTTATTCTCATTTAAGCTGTAGTTCCCAGTCACCGGTTTTTACAGGTTTTTCATCGCATGACACATTTACAAAAACTCTAATTCATGTCATAAGTTGACATTTTAAAAAATGACCCCAAATATGTCCTCATATGATCAGCTTAAAATTACACCTTTTTTCGCTTAGAGTTCATATTTTGTTGATCTCAGATGAACACTTCCAAATTTTTAAATATATTTCAGAGAAACTTTTACATTATAAAGTTATAGTTTACAAATAAAATTTAAATTTATGGGAAAAAGGTGTCAGCTTAAACTGATAACAGAAATAAATAGATACACCTGACACCTTATTCTTTTTCTATTTTTATGATTACTTTGCTTAAAGTTTATATTTTCTTGATTTTAGATGAACATTAGGAAATTTTACGATATATTTCATTGAAATTTTCACTTTCAAAAATTATCATTTAGTGATATAGACAACTAGCTTAAAAACCACACGCTGTGCAAACTTTTAAGCTAGATCCTGTGAAGGCCTAATTGGGACTCTGGCCAAAAACTAAAGGTACCTCTGGTCCAGCTTAGAAAAGAGCAATAATAATTTTGAAGAAATAACTTTGAATTTTTCATTTCACTCCATGGAAATTCAAAACCTCACTTTAACTCTGATTTAGGCTATAAGTCCAATTCCAGCAAAGAGATTGATTTTGGTTAAAATTCCATATCACAGACTCCATGGAACTTTAATAGAGTTGAGTTTTTCAGATCACAAACTCTGCGGAACTTCAAAACCCCATGCTACAAAACCTCTCACTTTAACACTGACTCCTTGGCATTTTGAAGAAACACAATTGATTTCTCCAATTCACAAAGTTTTGGAGATATTTTAAATGGAATTTAAAATGAAAACTTTTAAACTCGGAAAGTTTTTGTGCTCAGAAAGTTTTTGTTCAATATAAATTGAAAACTTTTAAAATCACTAATTTTTTCCATTATTTTAAATTATGTGTTTTTAACTGTTTTTAAGTGTTCCTTCTTCATCCAAACACAAATCTCAATGATGGATGTTCAAACACCAGATGAAGGGCAGGTTTTCAATCCTGAGATCATCCTGATTCCAAAAAGGTATAATGTGTCTATGTAGAGCAAGTGTGGCCTGAGTTAGAAGGGTTTCAGACACACAGATGGACAGACAAACTGCTGTTTATTTATTTAGATAGATGAAGGCATTAGTTTTAATTGACATCAGGAGAATATAGTTTAACCATACATATTTATTAAGTGTACTTCTGTAAAGAATCAAGGCATTAGAATATATTAAAGATTATTTCTGTAAAAAAAAGAAAAGAAATGAAAAAGAGTAATTTTCTGTTTTAGTTGTCCTTGTCTGACATATTTTCTGGGCAAAAAACATCCATCTTGTTTGTTCAATGAAGCAAAGGCCTGGAAAGGACACTCTAAAGTAGTATTGAGATGGCATTAGAAGATTCTTGGACTAGGATCTCCTGGCAGACTCCATAACTAATCCAAATCATTCTTGTGCAATGACAGAGTATCTGTCTTGAAATGTCAAGTGGATGACATGGATATTGCAGAGTGCCTACCAATGATTCTCATGGATGAGTTTTCATATTTTCTACTGATTTACTAGTGATTGGTTACCCTGAACACTCACCATCTTGAATCAACATTTGACTTTGAACATGTTCAACTCAAAGTTCTGTGTTCAACCTGAGCAGTATTCACCAAAAGCCTGACAA
This sequence comes from Acanthosepion esculentum, assembly GCA_964036315.1. NCBI lineage: Eukaryota > Metazoa > Mollusca > Cephalopoda > Sepiida > Sepiidae > Acanthosepion > Acanthosepion esculentum. Next base: position 36,183,787 of record OZ038504.1, on the reverse strand, counting down.
AACATGTCAAGGTTCTCAATCACAGCTCTGTCAAGTTTCATTTAAAGTATCATACAAGTTTGTTGCTCAAATTTGTAAAGATTGCAGAACTGTTCCAAAAACAACATTATAGAACCTTACATAATATTAGCACGTTTGAAAAGTAATTATGTATTTTCCCACTATTAATTATGAGTTAACCGATAGAGGCAGAATCAAGTTGGATGGTAGGAAACTCTGTCTAGAATTATTTTATCATCTCTTCTACAATTCTATTTTATCTATATGCCAGCTACCATAAAGACTGCAGAGCTGTTCCAACACATCCATCCAAGTCGACCATAGTTGGAATCATCAAACCAATGCTATCATTTCTTTAGCTGTATAGTATGTGCTACACCAGGGCAACATACAGGTTTTGAATTCAGAGTTACTTTCTCCTAGACCAGTTGCTATCCAAGGCTAAAGAACCCAGTCTGCCCTGCTATTTACCCATAGATGGGGGGTGGAGAAGAAAAGGATTCATACCTTTCCCAATGGTATAAGCACATAAGTGAATGTAATAGATCCTACTGGAATTCGAACTCAGTTCTCCGATTCCTCAATCTGAGCCGCTATCCATTACTCCACTGTGCCTCCTTAAAACATTACATTACAAAACCTTGCATTCAAAAAGTAATTATATATTTCTCTGCTATGAATGATGAGTTATGAATGGTAAGAAAATGCATGAAATTTCTTCTGTTTCGCAATGCATTATTTACATTTCAGAGGTTAATTTGGAAAACTTACAAAGAGAGCATTTGGTTTCCACATGAGCTTTTGCTTGAGAACTGAACGCCATGTTCTACCATTGCAGCAGTCTTTTAATCAGTAATGCCAAACTTTCATTTTTGCATCACAATGTTATAGGTGATAAAAAATTGGTTTTGCATTTCAACAGAAAATGAAAAAAATGTGCTTTTTATTTATAAAATGAGAAACCATCTGGTGGAATATGAAAGCTGTCATACATTATGAGCTGCGAGACATTGAAAAACCATCACTGCAGACATTTGTTGCCAGCAGGTTTTGATTGGAGGGTGAGAATAAAGTGTTATATAGGAAGTGTCCTGCTTCAGTAGACATGAAAATAGTTATTCCCAGTATGACAATAGAAGACGACATGCTGCAAAACAAACCTAAGAAAAAACAAGATTGTTAAAATATTAATCCAGATCCTCTATACTCACAAACAGTTAAGTTGTTTAATATATATATATATATATATATATATATATATATATATATATATATATGTATTCAAAATGTCTAATCTAATTATTAGAAATAATTTGTCACGTCAAAAATCTACCCTATCTTCTATATACAATGTGTGAAAGAACATATCCTCATCAGCTAAAAACCAGGGCAGGTAACACAGTTTCTGTGGCTAAGGCGGTACTGCCACCCCAGGCACCACCAGATAGGGTATTGTTTTTTGTATGCATGTCAGTCTCTTGAAATTGTGATGCTAGCATGGTTTTATTTAACTTTATTTATTTTGGATCTTGACCAGATTCAACTCAATGCCTGTTGAGTTGTGGTCTGGAGACGATGTGATGCATGCTTTAGGTTCCAGCCAAAAGGAAGGAAACAATTGACCATAAAAATAATGTTGTTTATGAATTCTTATGTCCTTTGGGAGACTGTATCTCCAACACTTACAATCAACAAACAACATTAAATTCTTACATTGTCCACACATGCACTAGACTCTCTCATAGGTTGACTTGTCATTTGTCAAAATTTGGTGCAATCTATGCACATATAGATCAACATATAACAAATAACATTAACATCAAACAAATTCAAGTAAATAACTTCACAATTCTAAATAGGACACAAGGCAAAGAAAGACTAAAATCTCTTTTGTGGCTGTTGTAATACAAGGGAGGCAGCCAACATTAAATAAGATATCTTTCTCCAAAGGGGAATATATATTGAAGTGTGTTTATATAAAAAGTAAAATACACATAAAACTTCCAGTGTATCCATTTAAATGATGTCATCTTGAGTGAATTGAAATTGTTTCCAGCAAATGTAAGAATGATGGAATTATCCAAAAGCAGTTACATAAACATACACAAGATGCATTCCTTGAAAATAAATGTAGCTACATTCAAAAGTACACAGGAAAAATAATATAAAATAAAGATAAATATGAACTTTGGTAAATTTAACCATTTCATAAAAGAAATTTGAAAAAAATTAATTATAAATTTGATAGACAGGATTGTTGATATTATTAAACCAAACATGTTTGAAAAAATTATTACTGCTGAAATACAGCTTCTTTAAATTATATGAACTTGCTGTGAACAAGGACACTAACACTATCAAATTTTGACATTCTCTCATAGAGAAATCAAATCCAAGAATAAGATCAAGTATCTCCAAATATATATATATATATATATATATATATATATAATTAAGTAATTCATCGAGTCTGAAACCTCAACAGAATGCAGAAAGCACTGGACAGCCGTTTCATCCTATATTTGGGACTTATCAGCAGTGCGCATCCACTACCGAGAATTGAAACCCTGACAGTTAGGTTGTCAAGCAAACATCATACCAACTGTTCCAACGGGCCTCGGTGATGAAGAGGTAGCAAATCAGACTCAATATAGCGCCGCTCGCTGACAAATTCCATGGTGGAACTCAACTGAGATTCTCTCTAACCCTAGGACGGTGCCCCCCGGAGCCACGACTACTATCACCAAGCCGCTCAAACTTGAGCATTAGAAGCTGGTTCAAGCAATGATATATAAGTGATAGAAATTATTAGGAGGATTTGATAATTATAATTAAGTAATTCATTGAATCTGAAACCTCAACAGAATACAGAAAGCACTGGACGGCCGTTTTGTCATATATATATATATATATATATATATATATATATATATATATATATATATATATATATATATGGGTGGGGGTGATGAAACGTTTTCAACCTGACCAACTTCCCAAAGAAAGTATTCTAATGTCTGGTCATTGAAATACTCTTCTATATATATTCAATTTTATTAGCACAATATGTCAGCTGATCCATTTGTGTTTCTTTATGAGAAGAATTTGACAAAAAATTGCATTTACAATATACCCTGCAGGTGTGGTAAGGTATATAAAAGATAAAACCAGCTGTTCTCTAAAAGCCAAACTTGAGGAACACAAGAAAGCCATAACCAAAGGTGAAGTGGAAGAAACACGAGGTAGAAAAGAACATACTGTCCCCTCCAGGATAAAGTACAGATAATTGGCAGGAAGTTTTGATAGGAAGTGAGGAAGATGAAAGAGTTGGCATATACTGGCCTGTCATTCACACTCGTGAATTGGACTAACATACAATTCAGTACCAGTTTTCTTTATTTAGCAAATTTTTTCTTAGTGAGCTTATTCCTTGGTGTAATGTGTGTAGTGTGGAAATAGACAAGTCGAGTCGGTACATTTTTTAAACAATTTCTGTTACCTCTTGTTTTTTTGAGTTAAAAGGTTTCCTTTCTCTCAAAGATTATACCTGATGAAGCCTGAAGATATATCTGCCAAAATACTATATAAGCAATAACATACATATATATATATACAGAAGAGATTTCAGCATCAGAACAATGTTGTCTTAGAGAACTATTTTTGTATGGCTGATGCTAACCTCCCAGAGAATAACTCATTGTGCTTTCTCAGTCTATCATTTTCCACTGACATGAAGTGGAATGATGCTAGGCTCCTGGAGAACACTACACTGTGCCTTCTTGGCCTCACGTTTTCCATTGCCTTGAAGTGAAGCAACTACATTGAATCAATAGTTGCATCTATTGCAAGGAAAGTTGGGTCACTGTTTCATGCCAGAAAATTTTTCTCATCAGAATCCATCTTGCACATTTACAAATCTACTATTAGTCCATGCATTGAATACTGCTGCCATATCTAGTCTAGTGATTCCACTGTACATCTTGAGATTCTTGATAAAAAATTCAGTCGCTTTCTTAAATATATTAATGAAGATATATATATATATACATATATATATATATATATATATATACATATATATATATATACATATATATATATATATATGTATATATATATATATATATGTATATATATACATATATATATATATATATATATATATATATGTATCCCTCAATGTTGGCACTACTTGGAGTTTCATGCCAAATGCAATCTTCAGGTGCTGAGTCTATACTCTCAGTACCAGAAGATTGGGTTTGGCATGAAACTCTGAGTAAACAAAATGGTGTGGGATATGTATATTCATTAATATATATATATATATATATATATATATATATATATATATATATATATATATAAAAGTGGACATGGAAGTCAGCACTAGTCGCCTGACGATTGCACTAGCATGAAACAGACTGTCGCCTCCAAGTGCTGACTTCCATGTCCACTTTTATATTTACACACGCTCTATCTCTGATATTGAGCACTTTATCCCATAAATGTAGCACAATTTAAGACTATATTTCTTTATATATATATATATATATTGTTTGTTTAGTATTATTTCTGCCCTGTTCTTTTCTTTCTTTTGTTATTGTTTATTGCAAACTTCGTGAATTCTGTTTTTTTGCACATTTACACGTCTGCCATTCGTCTGTGCGTTGATTACTGCTGCCATATCTGGTCTGGTGCTCCTGCTATTTGATCTTGAGGTTCTTGTCAAAATCCAAAAAAGATCTGTAATATAACCAATCTTGATTTGGCAACTTGACTTCAGTCACTTTATCACTGATGTGACATGTTGTGGCTTCCCTCTGCCTTTTCTACAAATATTTTCATGGCAACTGCTCTGATGAGATTTTTTCCATGGTGCCTTGACTACATAAATTTAAGCATGCTACTAGATTGGCATCTAGGTCCCGCCTTTTTCTGTTGAAATAGTTAAATGTAATTGCCACTTCTATTTCAACAGTTTCTTTTCTCGGAATTCCCACCTGTGGAACCCTCTTCCATTTACTTGCTTCCATTTACTTGCTACAATCTTCAAATATTTAAATGCAACATCAATTGCCATCTTCTGTTTTCTTGAATCTGATTCATCTTTTATTCTTTCCTCAATCCTCCCTATGTCCAGTCTTCTCTTTCATTTTCCCTCCATGTAAACACCCTGCATACTAGTGGCATTTACAAAGAAATATAAAATTGGTAGCAGCAGACAATTTACTCTCCTTAATTTCTGTTAACATCTTTTGAAGTTTACCATTTGTCCCTACATCGAATATTGCTGTCACATCTGGTCCAGTGCTTCTACTATGTATTTAGAGATTCTAGATCCACAATATTATCAGTCCTGACCTGGCACCTTGGCTCCAGCCACTTTCCCATCATCATAACGTAGCTTCCTTGTGCCTTTACTATAAATATTTTCATGGGAACTCTTTTGATGAGCCCTTGCTTTTTGGTACCACAATTTAATTTATGCATAGTACTAGATTCTTTCGCACTCAGTAACCGTCAGCATCTTAGTGGTTTTATTATCTTGCTTGGGGTGACATGGTTAAAGAAAGATTAGCAGCTAGATCTCATCATTTTACTGTTGAAATTGCTTCATGTAACTGTAAGTTCTATGCTAGAAGTTTCTTCTCTCACACTTCTCACTTGTGGAACTCTCTTTCAGTTTCTTGCTTTCCTGTCAACTATGATCTTCAAAAATTTAAATGCAGCATCAGTCATCATCTTCTTGCACCTTCCATTCTGTTCTTTCCTTTTTCTCAAAAATGTTTTTTCAGTTTCTTTTATTTTCAGTAATTCCTTGCATCTTAGTGACTTTATTACCTTCCTTTGGTGGAAATGATTAAAAACAAGTTGGATGTATTAATGGCACTTTTCAAAATTATGATGTCAACAACGGCATCTACACAAAGTAGAGATTTGAGCATCTGAACAAGTGTTGGATATATTAATGATTTTTCTTGAATTTATATCGTTAACGACAGCATCTACACAATGCAGGGGTTTGAGAATCTGTACAATGCTGGACAGGTTAATCACTCTTCTTATAGCTATAGACAATATCTTTACAATGTTAGTTAATTAATTACTTACGTTTTTGGTTAGTTTCAACATAAATAATTTATATTTTTAAATAATTACTTATAAACATGTGTAGCTCACCTCTCTTCTGATCCAGCACTAACTTCCCAGTGGGGCAAAAACTGGCTGGTTACATTCAATGCTTCGAAAACCATTCTAGTTACCCTCTTCCATTTACTTGCTTCCCTGATAACTGTGTACTGAATAAAATAAGAGCTCAATGGGATATCTGTAGACAATAGCAGTAGAACAAGAACAGTCTACTCCTGTAGATTAAATAAAGTGTTCAGCTCAGAATTCCCTCTAGGTTACCCAGACTGAGGTATACCCGAGGAAGGCCAGAAGGCACAATGGTTGAAATGGTTGTGATAACAACAACATTCAATCAGACCCTGAACTACTGGCAATGAAAATGAACAGATTTCCACCTGAGAAAGCACTATGCCTTGAGTGAATATTGGGCCTCAAACTTCCACCCGACCTCAGGTGGAACTCTTATATACGAACCATCACTAAAGTTGCAGGTAAAATGATCGGCTGCCTGTACTGCTCCAGTAAGTACCTGACTCCTCATGCTATCCCCTACCTTTATAAGAGCCAGATTAGATCGAAAAGGGAGTACTGTAGCCATATTTGGGAAGGAGCTGACCCGCCTTCACTTTCCAGTCTTGATAGTGTTCAAAAACGTCTCTGAGTCTTTGTTAGAGAAGAATTGTTTTTCCACTCTCCAACCTCTCTCTCACAGGTGGGATGTGGCGAGCCTTTTACTGCTCTATCGCTATTTCCATTGTAAGTGTTTGGATGAACTACAGTTCTTGGTTCCACCAGGTCTAACCTTCATGGCTAGGACCCACCATGCTACTTACATTCTAGCAAACCACCCGCATTCCATTCATATTCCATCAGTAAGTTCCACTTGAACAGCTTCCTCCAGTGAACCACTGCTCTGTGAAGCAAACTCCCCAGAGGATGGTTTTCCAATCACTACATTCTTAAGTCGAGAATTAACCGATATCTCCCCCGCCTATCTATATAAACTACTCTTAATGTATCCCTTTACTCTGAGTGGTCCCTGGGCCTTGTACAGAGTAAGCTTACTGTAAAAAAATGAAAAAAAAATGGAAAAAAAGAAAATCTATACTAATTTTAACATAGAAAATCAATAACATTTGAACAGAACAGATTTTTAAAAATTATAAACAGATTTACAACTGGTTTGTGTTAGAATTTTGTTAAAATACTGGGTTTTAATCTTTTCATGGAAATTCCTTTGCACTGAGATTGTTTGCCTTTTCCTATTTCAGCTGCATACCCTTTGACCTTCCCCAGGTATCTGTTGTTCTCTGGAATGTTGTCTAATCTTATACGGGGGGGGGAATTATGTATATCCCTTTTCATAAACATCATGTCCAGTTTCTGCATCTGCGTATACCTGGGGACTGCCTACTGAAAATAGGATTCAATAACATTCTGCAACGCAAGAAACACTCCAGGAAGGTCAGTGGTCTACGACCAAATATTTCAATGAGGATGAGGAAATTAATGGAAAGAAAATGGACTTAATATCAGCCGATGTTACTTTAGGGAGGTTGTGCGGCCTGAGGGGTGGCCTGAGGGGTTGACTTTGGCCTCGTAAAAATATTCAACTCATCCACAAAGGAAAAGAAAAACAAAAGGGAAAATGCAGATAAAGTGTAATTCCGAAATTGTGACAATCAATAAATTGTTGAGACGATTTTTATAAAAATTAATAACGATACATGCTTAAAATAAGAAATTTTGCAGACGAATAATCTGATATTTATTTACGCTAATTATATTCGGACTATTGTCCTCATCTTTGTTGCTATCATCACACTGTTTCAGCCATTGTTCCCTCCACCCTTCATCATCTATGGGGTTAAACTGATCTCATTTCACTGCCCATGTTTAGGGATGCCATCTAATTCCTTTTTTTTTTTTTTTATTACTGCTCACTTACTCCTAGACATGGGCAGTGGAACAATGCAATATGGGAGCCACTACTAAAGAAAGACAAATGACAGCAAATCTTCAACAGCAGCAGCAGTAATCAAAATATGATGGGCAGCAGCATCAGTTGCAATATTAATCAGCATTCAAGTTAGGTTTAAGGCTCCAAGTTCACTACAACAAAGTGTTGTAGTAGCCTAGTGGATAAAAGTATTGGTTTGTGAATTTGTGAGTTCAACCCCTGGGTCGGGCAGTGTGTACATGGGCAAGCAATAACTGAGCAGTACTAGAAATAAGAATTAAACACTATCCCTACACATGGGCAATGGAACAAGTACTGTCTACTTCCATAGATTAAATAAAAGCAGAATTCACAGTAGGTAACTGAGATAAATATACACCTGATGAAGGATGAAATGTTTTGATAATAACAACAAAGATGAGGACAATAGTTCAAATATAAATAGTTTAAATAACAATAACTCCTCATCCCAGCAATTCAGAGAAAAATTATCACAGACTATCTTAGACTCATTGGAAACATCGCAAGTAATAACAGATGTGTACTGAATAAAATAAGAGCTCGATGGGATATCTGTAGACATTAGCAGTAGAACAAGAACAGTCTACTCCTGTAGATTAAATAAAGTGTTCAATTCAGAATTCCCAGACTGAGGTATACCTGAGGAAGGCCAGAAGGCGCAAAGGTTGAAAAGGTTGTGATAACAACAACAAAGACAAGGACAATCGTCTGAATATAGTGTAAATAATGATAACTACTCATCCTAGAAATTCAGACTGAAAATCTGACATTTGTTTGAAAAGCTATGTAAATTTTTATCACCCTCCATAAATTATATATATTTATTTTTTAAATCAGTATCATCCCATTCAAGGCAATAAAGCCACTAAGACACAAAAGGGTTACAGGATGTGGAAGAATTAGGAACAGATATACTAATAATGAGCAGGAAGAGAAACATGAAATAGGGAGGACAGTAGATATCAATTGACATTGAATTTAAACTTTAGCAGATTAAAGTTGTCTGGAAAGCATGGAGCTGGAAGGGAGTTCCACAAGTACAAAAAAAGAAACTGTTAGCATAGAATTTATTGTTACAAAGAATTTACAGTTAGACAGCTCAATTTTGAATTAGTGAGATCTTGACACTGGCACAGTACTTTGCTTATATTCAAAAAGTCCAGGTACTATAGCGAAGAGGTCATCTGCACAATTACCAGGGAAATATTTATTGAAAAGACACAGAGAGGCAACCTTATACTGAGAATTTTATTTTAATGTTATTTGAAGTTGGTATCTACTCAGTGGGTATACTGTATATTATTAATAATTTTCAATAAAAAGAAATTTTTATTTGTCTGAAATAAATTAATTAACAGAATATGTACTAATAATACATCTACTTTAATTTAAATCTAATTTTTTCATTCTACCAAATCTTAACTTATATAGATTTTATGTCTTTCTGCACAAACATTACAATTACTTTGTAATTTTATAATTAAAATTTCCGAACAATTTAGCATAACGGGGAAAGTTTCCCTAAATAGAGAAAAAGCTCTCTTTTGCTTTTGTTGTACTGTCAGCCTTGATAAGAAATTTAGCAATGGAAATCGAACATGACTATCTCTGTTCATGTGAGCTTTGATCCGAATTTCTTTGAGGTCAGAACAACTCTATTACAGCCAAAAGAAAGCATAAAAGTAAATCTGAGAATGTATTTCATCTTATTATATTAATTTTCTATAGAAGAATATCTTTCCTTGTACATCATTTTCGATACGACTGCTGTGTATTAGAAGGACACCCACTAAAGTGATGGCTGCATGCCATTGAAAATTGAAAAATGATGATGAAGAAATAAATAGAAACATCTTGAAATTGGCAAGCTGAGGAACTGGTGCTGTTCAAGACTTAAACATATCTTCCCTTTTTCTTTCCTTCTATTTCTTACATAGACGTATCTGCATAGACACTTTTGTGCAATACCAGTGTATATATACATGTATGTAGGTACATATATATATATATATATATATATATATATATATATATATATATATATATTTATATATATATCTGGAGCTATGGATAAATTGTCATGTAAATTATGCAAAAATGAAAATAACACGGATATCTCATTTTAACAGATATATTTACCAAAATTACACAAAAATATCTTGAAATAATAAAGAGTAAATTTATTCAAGAAACTCACCATTGGCTTCAACCGCGGCCTCCAGACGACTTTGGAATATCTTGCAACTCCTCTGAATGGTTTCCTTGTTTAAGTTGGTGAATGCTGTCATAATCCTTGCCTTCAGTTCATCTTTGGGGTTACAAGAGATTTGTTGGTCCCTTGCTAAACGGTGTCCTACATATAATACTCAAGGGGGTTGCAGTCTGGGGAGTTACGTGATGATGTGGTCCCAGAAATTGTCTGACAGCCATGACTGGGTTCTCCTGCTTGTGTAGCATGGTTCAGAGTCCTGTTGCCAGATATATAGTCTTCTAGCAGCCATCCTCTCTATCCAAGGCAATACTACCCCCTTCAAGGCACTTCATATAAGCCTCTGTATTGAGCCTGAGGCCCTCACTAACAAATTTGGGAATTCTTTTCTTATCAGAACGATCAGTGAGGTTTCCAAGCTGCCGTACCTTTGTAATCGAACTCTTTCCAAATTCTATGCACTATCCTCAGATTGACACCCAAACACTGAAATGTTTATATTGGAGCTTCCAGTGTGAATGTCAAGCAGTACAGCATGCTGTCTCTAAATTTCTGGTGAGGTGAATTATGTCATTGTGGTTTTTTTCTAACAGATGGTGCCCAACTGACCCTACAATACTGTACAGACAGCAAAATCAAAAACAAACAATGCGCATGCACAAAATTAAAAATATAAAATACTGACAATTTAACCACCACACCCTGTGTATATATATATATATATATATATATATATATATATTAATAGTAGTACTCATTTGGAAAACCTTGCATAGCTCAACTTGCAGATATGTCAGGACAAATCGGTACCCAAGGAAAAAATTGGAAATAAAAAAGAAAGAACTAAAAACATCAGAACAAGACAAAACAAACTGCCAAATCCTTTAAGTTCTTAGTCCGAAGAAAACAAACAAAAAACAAACAAACAAAAAAACAAATGAGTAGAAAAACTATAACGTAGAGTGCTCAATACGTTAAGTAGAGCAATAAACTAGAATAAATCCTAAGGAGCCAGGCAAACCTACCTAGGTTTCACCTAAATGGATCTTCAGGGTAAACTGACTAAAAAATGAAATGACAGAACAGTATTTATTTATAAAACCATTAAAAACATTAAAAACTAACGAGCATTAATAAATTTTTAGGGTCCTTATGGATAGCAATACCCATAAGGACCCTAAAAAATTATTAAATCAAAGATTGGAGATTCTTAATAAGTGTAGGCATAGAAAAACTTGGTTATTAGAATAGAGGCTTTGGTTTGTTTGTTTTATTTTGGGAGGGTAGGGTTTTTTTTTCTTCTGTCATGTGGTTTTAATGCTCATTAGTTTTTAATGGTTTTAATGGTTTTATCAATAAATACTGTTCTGTCATTTCATTTTTTAGCCAGTTTACCCTGAAGATCCATTTAGGTGAAACCTAGGTAGGTTTGCTTGGCTCATTAGGATTTATTCTAGTATATATATATATATATATATATATATATATATATATATATATATATATATGAATGATAAAATATACTTCTAAGGTATGCTATATTATACGTAAAAGAAATGAATTCAAACAAATAAATAAGTAAATAAAATAAGTAAACAAATTAACAAACCACAAACACACATGTAAACACAAGTAAACATAATATCAACCAACAATAAAATAATCAATAATAAATAAAAACATTTAACAGACGACACTATTTATAGCAAAAAAAGTACATCCAAATCCACAATTATTTTCACTTAATAGCCTACAGAATAATTTGAAACATAACTCTTACCGCCCACCAAAATAATCATTAAAACAATATAATCGACTACCCACAATGCATCACTGACCTGTATATATATAAATAATCAACCAAAAACACAATACATATAATCTGATGACTGCATTAAAGCATGAAGCAGACTGTCGCCTGTAGGTGTTGACTTCAATGTCTGCTTTTATAATATATATATATATATATATATATATATATGTATATTTATATATATATATATATATATATATATATATATATATATATATATATATATATGTTATTTATATATGTATATTTATATATATACATATATATATATATATATATGTTTATTTATATATGTATATTTATATATATATATATATATATATATGTATATTTATATATGTATATTCATATATATATATATATATATATATATATATATATATATATAAATATATATATATATATATAAATATATATATATATATATATATGTCTGTGTGTGGGGGTGTTTGGATAATAGTATCAAAAACAAAGTGAAAATGATGAGTCAAAGTGGAAAATTGTGTTGTGTGTGCACAGATATATGTCGATGGGCATGTATATGTATAAATATATGAAAAAATAAAAATGGGCTCATGTATATGTCTGGGTGGATGTATATGTAGACACACATAGCTAAGAATGTATATGTGTATTGTGTGTATGTATGTACATGTGTGTATGTTTGTATCGTTGTATGTGTAAGTAGGGATATATGTGTATACAAATAATAATAAAATGTACTTGAATTAAAATCCTACAATACCAAATGGCTCTGATATTGATAAAACTAAGTCCCAGAGACATACAGACTCTCTCCAAGTGCCATGCCAGAATGTGATAAGCTAGAACAATTAATGTGAATTATAATAACCAACTTATCCTCAGAGATTCCAAGACACTCTCCTAACATATAGTTTTGTCTTTCTTCTTTTTGTGGCATTGATGATGTCAAAGAGAATGTAAGCTTTTCTCCAGAAAAATGGTTGTTTGATTAAAAATTTTACACTTTATCTCCTCATCTTTACATATATATATATATATATATATATATATATATATATATTTTTTAAACATTTCACTCCAAGCAAGGCAGGAGTGCCACTAGTATGCAAGGGGTTAGAGAGAGTGGGAGCAGGAGTAAAGAGTCGTGATAGAGGAAAGGATAAAGAGAATGACAGGGAACAGTTCAAAGCATCTGGAGATGTTGATTGACATTGCATTTGAATATTTGGAGAATATAGTTATCAGGGAAGCCAGTAAGAGGAAGGGATATATATATATATATATATGTATATATATATATATATATATATATATATATATATATATATATATATATGTTTTTGTCATCCACAGACAGACTGTTTCAGTGTTTCACAGCTCATCAGTGTGGCTAGACGTCCGGTTGCCTCTTGCTAGGATCAAAACCCGACTGAATTTGCGTCAGTCGGAACTTCTCCCACTAAGCCGTAGGCGCACAACAGGGATGAAGGTGAATTTTAGCGTGTTTATTTTTAGATTTAGATAAACAAACAGTGACTAACAGTGACTCAATTCTGCCGAAGAGTCGTGCAATATTAGCTTAAATAGTCACCGTTTACAAACTCACACCTCAAACCAAAGAGCTCAACCGAAATTAATTTTTCAGGACCCAATATTTTTGTTATGCACAGACAGACTGTTTCGCTGTTTCACAGCTCATCAGTGTGGCTAGACATCCGGTTGCCTCTAGCTAAGATCGAAACCTGACTGAATTTGCATCAGTCGGAACTTCTAGCAGTAATTCTGTATCATATATTCTTTTTTCTGATAGATTCCATCTGCAATATATGCCAATGTAGAAGTTTTTCAAATTGGCATATATATATATATTGAATTAATACAATTATAAAATTTGGCACTTAGTTGATTGATGTTATATTCAGCACCTCTACTCCAGAGTTTCAGAGACAAACTTTTGTGTAATTGTTCGGTCAACGTGTCACAAGGTATCAGCAAATGTCTGTCAATTTTCACGTTTTCGTTATTTTCATAGAGATGATTGAATAAACATACGAACTAAAAGCTATGTAAATTGTCTTATATATTTACTGTATCTCTCTCTCTCTCATTCTCTCTCATATATATGTTATAGGGCACATAGTTATAAAACCCGTACTTGATTGCCAAATTACAGAGTAAAAATTTATGTTAATAATAAATATATATGTTAATATAAATATATATTGCAGGTGGCAATAATCAGGCACAACTTGAAAACTGACATTTATATATATATATATATATATATATATATATATATATATATATGTGTGTGTGTGTGTGTGTGTGTGTGTGTGTGTGTGTGTGTGTGTGTGTGTAAATTATTTTTAGATAGAATATATTTGTAAAGGAACAAAATCAATAAAAATACAAGAGAAAAAACTATTCTTAGCAAACACATCTTTCTCCTCTGTGGGGCTTTATCATGACAAATAAACAAATTTGTCTTTTATATATATATATATATATATATATATATATATATATATATATATATATATATATATATATATATATGATGTCATACATTATGAAATTGACAAAGTCTAACAATTAATTTGAGACATTTTTTTTCTTTCTTTTATGTTTTTATATGTCAGAGAACGCATATTTCCTATAAAAATTTCTTGCACATTCAGGCCAGTAAATGTCGTTAATACTGTTTATTATAAACAGACCATTTACTTAAACATTTGTACCTATAAAATGAACATATAGCCATAAAAAAAGAAAATGTCTTAAAATATATATGTATATATATATATATATATATATATATATATATATATATACATATATATATATATATAAAAGTTGGTTCCCTGTGCCGAGCCAGGAAATTCTTCTCCCCGGAATCGATCCTCCAAGTCTATAAGTCTACCATTCGACCTTGCATGGAGTATTGCTGCCATTTATGGTCTGGGGCCTCAGGGTTCTTGATAAGATCCAGAGATGGATATGCAATGTGATTGGCCCTGATCTGTCATCTCATCTGCAGTCGCTCTCTCACAGACGCGATGTTGCATCGCTCTGCCTTTTCTACAAGTACTTCCACGGTAATTGCTCCGAGGAGTTGCTTTCGCTTGTCCCTAAGCCTCGTGAATTTAAGCGTCCTACGAGGCTGGCATCCCATTCCCACCCCTTCACCATTGAAACTGTTAGATTTAGACGTCTTTTCTACTCCAATAGATTCATGTCTCACACATCTCGCCTATGGAACTCCCTTCCCTATTACTGTTTCCCTGACAAATACAATCTCCAACGGTTTAAGTGTAGCATCAATCGTCATCTCCAATTGCCTTGATCTACCCACTTCCCTTCTCTTTTCCTGACATCTTTCATTCCTATCTGCTCTCGCTCTATATCTTCCGTAACCCCCCTGCCTTGATCGACCCTCCGTCCTTCTCTTTCTCCACATCCCTTCCTTTACCACTCCTATCTGCTCTTCCTCCAACCCTTCTGTAACCCCATGCGTGATAGTGGCCACCGGCCTTGCTCGGGGTGATACGCTTAAAAAAAAAAAAAAAAAAAAAAATATATGTAGCAAGGAACAAGTGTAATTAAATTTAAATTATAAGGCATGTTGGTGTAAACTTAATAACTAAAAACAACCAGTTTTGTCCCAGCTTATCAAGTTTTATTTTGGTAATTAAAAAGGACAAACACGTAAATTAATTTATAGGAAGACTAATATGGGAGAAGGAAAAAATATTCAAGGAAAACTAGAGACCAATAATATTCAGATCCCACAAGCAATTCCTCTGTTTACAAGTGTGGACCATTTCTCTATTTTGTCTCCATCACACTCATATCATTTCACGGTCTTAGAGTCCCTATATAACAGATCCTGCAAGCCTTCTCTCTGTAAACAAATTTAAATAAGAAATTACATTTGTTCTTTGCTATTATATTGTTTTCTACAAAAAATTCATTCATATATATATATATATATATATATATATATATATATATATATATATATATATATATGTATATACACACACACATAGAAAAAGGCAGATATGATTATATAAACATATGAAACAAAACATTTTCTAAATTTTCCATATATTTACCACATATCTATCTATCTCTATTTATCTATAGATAGATAAAGATGATCATATAAATATATACATATGTCAAGATAAATCAAGAAGGCATAATAATAATACAAAGTATTATTTTACGATTTTAATTCCAGGTAATTTCTTCTGTCAGAATAGCTGAAATTTTGTGCAATTCTCTGTTGCCCAAATTCCAATGTGCCAAGAACTGATGCTTACTTGAAGAGAAATTGTTAGCATCTCTTTTTCACTGCCTGAGAAATAATCTACTATCTACTGTCTCATAAATATTATAGTTAATACCGTGTTATCTTTCTTTTCACCAACTTTTTCACTATCTACTTATAAACTGAAATTGATATCAATATGACGAGCAACAATAAGCTAGAAGGCGGGCGCCTTCATCTTTGCCATGTTCATAAATCATTGCATATTAATTGGCCATTTCAAGTTCCATCTTGCTGCAAAGGCAATGTATTCTTGCTGATGGATGATCACAAATAATGCAAAATTTTCTGACATTTGTAAGTAGTTATGATAGATCAGTACAAACCAAAAAACAATTCAAAAGAGTTTCAAATAGACAGGTCTGGATTATTATTCTATTTTGGAGAAAAATCTAGCTTTATTTATAACACCTATATCTTTCATTTAATATTCAGGAAATCTACTCTTAATTTGCTAGAACAAAACATTTCATTACTGAAAATGATAAAATCATGGGTCTTATCTGTAAAGATCTGAACTGGTGGAACAAAGGAATATAGCTCATCAGAACATTTTCCAAGGAAATAGTGATAGAATAGTGATAGACTGATAGAGTAGTAATAGACTGATAGACTGATAGAGTAGTGATAGACTGATAGAGTAGTAATAGACTGATAGACTGATAGAGTAGTGACAGACTGATAGAGTAGTAATAGACTGATAGACTGATGGAGTAGTGACAGACTGATAGAGTAGTAATAGACCGATAGACTGATAGTGATAGACTGATAGACTTATAGAGTAGTAATAGATAGACTGATAGAGCAGTGATAGACTGATAGAGTAGTGATAGACTGATAGAGTAGTGATAGACTGATAAAGTAGTAATAGACTGATAGACTGATAGAGTAGTGATAGACTGATAGACTGATAGTGATAGACTGATAGACTTATAGAGTAGTAATAGATAGACTGATAGAGCAGTGATAGACTGATAGAGTAGTGATAGACTGATAGAGTAGTGATAGACTGATAGATTGATAGAGTATTAATAGACTGATAGAGTAGTGATAGACTGATAGAGTAGTGATAGACTGATAGAGTAGTGATAGACTGATAATAGACTGATAGTGATAGACTGATAGACTTATAGAGTAGTAATAGATAGACTGAAAGAGCAGTGATAGACTCATAGACCAGTGATAGTCTGATAGACTGATAGAGTGTGATAGATTTGTGATGATGTGTCTGTGAGGCTATAAAGGTACAGCAGGAAACCTGTGATTCTTTAGCACAGACACTGGAAACACACTTGCAACTGAATCTGGTTCAGTACGCACCAACGTGACTTGCGTTGAACGCAAAAGGCTTCTAACATCTCAATGAACACTTGCCTTTTTTTATATGTTCTTGCCAAGCCAGAGGATTTGCATATTGGGAACACTGCCAGCTTTGATCTGACTCAATGATGCATGCGCCTCATCATTCCAGCACCAATGCTCAGATGGTTGGCCGCGCTAGCAATTTGCTCATCCTATATGCACATTTAGGCGACATTACTCTAGCCCGCTTGGACCTCCGAGGTAATTCTCCAGCACAGAAGGACAGGAAATTGTGAACGCCTACATCCTGACGGGACATATGGTACATCGGAAAAGAGAGGGATTACTGAAAGAAAGTTATATCTATAGTCTAAACTGATATATATTTGCACTTTTCAGCACGAGGTGATTGCTAACAAGCCAGTCTTTTTTTTCTTTTTCTTTTTTACTAAATGTTCACCTAATACAAGGCCCTATAGATCCACTGAAGAGGGTTACTGAATGAGTTCATGGGCACAGAAGTGAAAAAGAGGAAGTGTGAATTATAAGGCTATGTATGATATGTAACCCGTTTTTGTAATCATCTTATCCCAAGCAACGTGGAAATGCCACTAGAATGCAGAGAGTTTCAGGGAGTAAAAGTGAGAGAAAAGACTGGGTATAGGGAGAATTGAGGAAGGGACAAAAGTTGAATGGGATTCAAGAAGATAGAGAAAAAAAATCTGTTGGAATAGAAGTAATAGTTACATTTAGTTATTTCAATAGTAAACAGGTGGGACCTAGATGCCAATCTAGTAGCATATTTAAATTCATGTAGTCAGTGTACCAGGGAGAAAAGCATGTCAGAACAGTTGCCATGAAAATATCTGTAGAAGAGACAGACCATATTGGTGAGAAAGTGACTGATGTTGAGATGCCAGGTCAGGATCGATTACATTGCAGATCATTCTTTCAATTTTGTCAAGAAGCTTGAGAGGAATAGCAGGAGCACCAGACCAGATATGGCAACGTTAGATTTGTAAAGGTGCAAAATGGATTCTGATGAGAAAAACTTTCTGGCACAACACAGTGACCCATTTTTCCTTACAGTAGACGCAGCTATTGGTTTGATGTATTCACTCCACTTCAAGTCAGTTGAAAATGTAAGGCCAAGAAGGTGCAGTCTGTTGCTCTCCTGGTGTCTAGTATCAGCCATGCTGATGGCAAGCAGAAATGGCTCTCTATGGTGTTTAAATGAAAGCAGTTTGATATGAAGAGGTTAAGATTACAGTAATAGAGGAAGCATCCTCTTGGGAGTCGATTCCACAAAGTAGTGCCTCTTGGGAAGAAGCTGTCCAAGTGGAACTTCCTTCTGAGCAATGAGATACTAAATTCAGATGATTCATTCCTGTGTTTATGACATAGTGGCTTTTAGTTGTAAAGGTCTGAATGGTTGTAACTAAGGAATGTTATTTTCCAGAACATTTTCCAAGGCTTGCAATGTTGGAGATGGTTTGTAGGTTGGAAAATAATTTTGAAAATTATTATTGATTAGTGAGTTCGATTCTCACCAGGTGTCCATATTATGTGGTAAAAATAAATTAAGTTTACCATTTTAAAGGCATCTTGGTGTCGCGTTAGGGTTAGTGAGACTCGTCTAGTTGATCATTACTACATAACAGTGAGTTTGATTCTCAAAGGGTGCCACACCCTTGTAGTCTTGTGTCAAAGCTAAGTTTGGTAAATAATAACAAAGTAATGTGTTTAACAATCTAATCTTATACAGCATTTTTTAATAAAATTTTCACCTAGAACATGTGTTACATGTTAAAAAAATATTAGCATAGAAATCATGTACATTTACATATCAATTATAGGGACAGATAGATAGAATGAGTATATATATATATATATATATATTTTAAAACATTTGCAAATTGTCTTGTAGCGGAATCATATTGCTACATTTTTTTACAAACTAAATAAACGTTACAAAATCATTTTAATTTCAAAAGACGCGATGATGTTAAATATTGTCCATAAGATAACCGAGTACTTTCGAACATCATTGTTCATCTTCAGGGTCAAAATTTTTAACAATGTCTTATATATATGTAGTGTGTGTGTGTGTGTGTGTGTGTACTAGCTGAATTACTTTCTGCATGTTACAATTTTTTTTTTATAAGAAAATGATGATTGATTTTAAATCATTGTTATAATCTGTGGAGAAAAATGATGTTGCATTATTATTCAATGATCTTGCCAATGTGACCTCCATCTTCTGGCTTTTTCCTACTATATTTTGGTTAGGAGTCATTCCCTTGTTCAAATTTAAATTTAATTTAAATCAAAGGGAAATCAATTTCCAGTGTGAGGTTTATGCAAAAACAGCTTGATCTGACCCCTTTGATATGTAATTGATGCAATACTTGATTGAATGAATTGATGAGCAGACTTTAACATTGATATGACAGTTGAATTGTCACAATAAATATGTATTGTAAGGCACTATCCACTGATTGATCATTTCTTGCTCAACTTGACATCCATATTGTCCCAGTCTGATCTTGCTGATGTGACCTCCATCTTCTAGCTTTCTCCTCCTATATTTTGGATAGAAGTTATTCCCTTGTTCAAATTTAAATTTAATTTAAATCTAAGGGAAAAAATACAGTGTGGGTGCCCCCAGGGGAACCTTTTTGATCAAAATGACATATACTTAGCCAAGTACCCTAGGAGTCATACCCTTGTTCAAACTTAAATTTAATATATATCAAAGGGAAAAAAATTTCAGTAGATGGGTTGTGCCCTCTGGGGACCCTCTTTGATGAAAATGAAATATACTTATCCAAGTACCCTGGATAATGTAGTTTCGAAATATATATAGTAATGGCGGTCTATCTCTAAAACCCTAGGAGAAGTTTGATAACAAACAGACAGACAGAGGCTACAACTTTATATATAGAGATTTAGACAGTATATCTTCATTCAAACATGTTTCATTGAATAATATAAACATATTATGTCTATTTATTTTTATAATAATCCTTTCCAGTTCTCTAATCAATTTCTTAAGGTTAAGATGAAATTCAAAGAGGAATGTGCCGTAATTTGGTTCTACCCAAGTACTTTCGATCTCCTCCAAGATCATCCTCACGGGTGAATTACAAAGACAAACTTATTGTAACTGTGATAAAATCTTTATTTCATTGTGATGGTGATTTTTAAAGAACACATGTGAACGTGCTCTGTTATAATTATTTTTAAATTTTAAATTTATCTGTTGTAGCTATGGAATATTTTGCTAAACAAAGCGTCCCATTATAAGGGAGCTAACCAGAAATTGATAGAAATACAAAATGGAATTAAATGTTTGTTATATGCACTTCAATGCATTGCTGGTACACTCATAATAAATTTTGTTGAATGTTGGTTGGTTGATTTTGATTAAGAGAATATATATTGATCCTAGCTAATAGCTTATATTTATACTTTATTACAAAAAATTCAAAACATCTAAATGAATTCTTATTACTTCTTCAACACTAACAATTAACAATCAACCTTAAATTCTTACATTGGCTACACATGCACCACAGCATCTCGTAGGTTAACTTGTCAAAATTTAGTGCAATTCATTTTTATCATAAATAACTAAAATAAAATTACAGATGGATGTCATGTCACGGCAGGGGGAAATTGACAAATTTTCAGAGATAGCACCAAAATATTGTAAAAGGCCATTAAAAATATTATTCACCAGTATATAAGAATTATCGATCCTATCAAATAGGCATTATAATGAAACATGATTAACTGTGTGAAAATTATTTCCTCTTCTGACATTAATTTATTGAGAATTAAGCAACATAAGGCAAACACTTATTAACAATAATTTACCAAACTGTGTTGTTAATGAAGAAACAAGATTAGCTTTAAAGAAATTTTTTAAAAAATAAGATAAGCAACCATCTTTATATAAACAAAAATAAAGACATTAAATTATTTTATCATAACTGGATGCATCCTAATTATAAATAATTACCTTCTTACATTGGTTACATGTGCAATACACTCTCTTGTAGACTTATTTGGCATTTGTCAAAATTTATTGCATTTCATGCACATATACATTAACATATCACAAATAACCATAATTAGCACAAGATAAATTTTAATAGATAACACTAAATTATTATATAGGACTCATTAAACAAAATATCTTTCTCCATAGGAGATTGTATATTGAAGTGTGTATAAAAGAAAATAACACACACACACACTTATATATATATATATATATATATATATATATATATATATATATATATATATATATCCAAATGTAAAAGAATGGCGAATAAAATTACAATGTTCAAAGCATTAATTTAAAACAGGGCTAAATAAAAGAGTAGAGCAATAAATATTTATTATGCACTGTTACATTAGAATATGCAAGTAACTGCTATAAAAATGATATATTTTGTTTCGATGTTTAAATGAAACATCGCTTCAGGTAGTTAACAATGATGGTAATAAATGATCTTATTTTAAATTGCAATTTATGGAACATCAATTCATTTTCTGTTTTTGGGAAGTTTTCCGTACATGGTAAAAAGGATTATTATAAAGAAAAAGGATATTCACCTGATATTAGGGGTAAGCTTTCTTTTGCCTTTCTTTTCTTCCTCTTCCTCTTCCTTTTGTTGACTTCTTATTTTCTTTACTTTTTTTTTAATAATAATCCTTTTTCATTGTATGTTAAATTTTCCAAAACAGAAAATGAAGTGATGTTTCATAAATTTCAATTTTAAATAAGATTGTTTATTACCATCATTGTTATCTACCTGAAGTGATGTTTTATTTAAACATCGAAACAAAAAGTACAATTTTGTAGTAGTTACTTACATGTTCTAATGTAACAGTGTATAATATATATATATATATATATATATATATATATATATATATATATATTAGAAGCCATTATAATACAAAAGACAAAAGAAACAACATTAAATAAAATATATTTCTCCACTGGAAATCATACATTGAAATGTGTATAGAAAAAAGAGTATGTGTAAGTGCTCAATACATGTTTTACATATATATATATATATATATGTATATATATATATATATATATAACTTCTTGAAAGAGATCAGATAAGAGGATATTGCTTTCAGTCAAATAACATATCATGTGAAATATAAATAATTTTGCTGGATTTTCTTCATAAATATATTTCGACTTTGAAAATTCTTTGAAACTGGATTTGATACTAAGATCTTATCAATTAGAATTTAAAAGTAATTACAGGGTATTTATTTTTAATTAAATAAAATTAAAGTCTAGTTAATTAAACTGAATTTTTGCCAGAATGTCTAAGTCAACACATTTACAAAGCAGAAACATAGTCAAAAAAAACAGTTCATATGTATAATTTCACCACAAAACATACAAATGTGTGTGCATATGTTCTGTGGCAAAATTATATATATATATATATACTGAGGAATCGGAGAGCCAAGTTCGAATTCCAGTCAAATCCATTACATTCACTTACATGCTAATACCCTTAGGAAAGATATTAATCCTCTTCTTCTCCATCCAGCTATGGGTAAACAGCAGGACAGACTATAGCCTTGGATGGCAACTGGTCTAGGAGAAGGATCACTGTGAATTCAAAACCTGCAGAGGTTTGTTTGGGAACCTTGTGGCACATAGTGCACCAGGTCTTTGTATTTGGCCCTTCAAAAAGTGTGTTTGGTTCTGCACAAAGCCTTCACCACTAATCAAATCATATGTGCTAGTGTCTGGGCTGTGGGTTCCTAGGAACTGAGCTGCTTTAACCTCAGAGAGTCCAACATATATATATATATATGAGTGTGTGTGTGTGTGTGTGTATGTCTATATACATATATATATATATATATATATATATATATATATATATATATAGACATATACTTTTATTCTCTAATTAAGAGTGCCTGAAAATACTGAAGAAGATAATATAATGCTCTGTCATGTTGGCATTGAGCACTTTTCTCCAGTCTTTAGTAAAACACACACACACACACACATACACACATATATATACATATATATATATATATATATATATATATATATATATATATATATACACACACAAATCAAGTGTCTTATCATTCTTATAAGGGGAACCCCTTGCAGACTGACCATGTCTTAGCCGTATTCACAACATTTAATCAATTCAGTTTATTTAGCCCATAATTGAAGGTTTTGAATTCAGAAGTGTCCTTCTTCTAGACTGGTTTCCACCCAGTCTATCCTGCTATTTGCCCATGGCAGGCAGGGAGAAGAGACAGATTGATATCTTATACCAAGAGTATTAGCACGTAAGTGTATGTAATGAACTCGACTGTAATTCGAACCTGGATCTTTGATTCCTCAATCCATTCCACTATCCATTACGTCACAGTGCTTACATATATATATATATATATATATATATATATATATATATATATATATATATATTAGTAAGACTTGTATGAATAAATGATTACCTTCTAAAAAGAATTCTTACAATCTTACAATTTTTTTTTTTTGGTGGATGGTCTAAATAACATGCAATAGGGTGATAATCCATAGAGAATGAAGCAATCATAATGTTAGATTAAAAATAAAAACTATTAATTCCTTAGGCGTATATATATATATATATATATATATATATATTCAATATATATATATATATATATATATATATATATATATATATATATATGAAGAAATATAGTCTTAGAGTGTGCTATATTTATGGGATAAAGTGCTCAATATCAGAGATAGAGCGTGTGTAAATATAAAAGTGGACATGGAAGTCAAGACTTTGAGGCGACAGTGTTTCATGCTAGATGCAATCGTCAGGCCTGATGATGGCATCTCGCATGAAACACACTGTCGCCTCTAAGTGTTGACTTCTATGTTCACTTTTATATATATATATATATATATATATATATATATGAAGAAATATAGTCTTAAGGTGTACTATATTTATAGGATAAAGTGCTCAATATCAGAGATAGAGCGTGTGTAAATATAAAAGTGAACATAGAAGTCAACACTTAGAGGTGACAGTCTGTTTCATGCTAGATGCAATCGTCAGCATGAAACAGACTGTCGCCTATAAGTGTTAACTTCTATGTTCACTTTTATATATATATATATATATATATATATATATTATATATTTATATATATATATATAATATATATTTTCTGTATATACACTCTTTTTATAGAGACAATTTATGCTCAAGAAATTTTATAGAAAATATGCGTGTGTTTGTTCATGTGTGTGTGTGTGTGTGTGTGTACTCTTAAAGTGGTGCTGAAAAGATCTCAGCTCTTCCAATATGGGATCCCCACTCTGAATTCTGATGTCTGGGCATTTGGTCAGATTTTAGAAAATGTTTTGCCCTGAGAACTTTTTCGTCATCCATAGAAGGTATTTGTTTTGAGAACTTTCCAGAACTCTCTGTGCCTACCACTTTTTCAGTCAGGAGTATCATCTATCAGTTTCTTTTCTTTTTTTTTTTTTTCTCATATGAAATTGATTCTTCTATTTTGCAAATTCTGCCTCACTGATCAATGAAACTTTATTCATAGTGAACAATATATCTGTCACTATGTCAGAAATATATTTATAAACATTATTAACTTTCCTCTTTCCAATTGTGGAGTAAAATATAAATGATTCTTTAGTAACATTTACATTTCTTTCATCTATTGCCAAAGTTAAAATATAAAAACCAGTTTTGAGAAATCTCTTTATTCATCCATCTTAAAATCAGTCTTTTTTTATGACATGAAAAAATGTTTTCAAAAAAAGTCTCGTGGTTTATTAGGTGTTTCGCTTGGAGCTGTTTAATGTTTACTTTGGTAAAGACAGGCAGGAATTGCCGCAATATTTCTTTCAGAACATCCAGCAAAATAAATATTTTATCTGAAACTTTATGCACAATTTTTTCTTGATCTAATTTCTATCCTTTAATTCAACTATTGAATATTGCTGCCATATCTGGTCAGGTGCTCCTGCTATTTATCTCAAGATTCGTGACAAAATCCAAACAAGGGTCTCTAATGTTAATCGTCCTGACCTGGCATCTCAACTTCAGTCACTTTTCTACCACTGTGTCATGGCTTCACAAGCTTTCTATAAATATTTTCACAGCAATTATTCTAATTAGCTCAACTCCTTGGAACCTCAACCATGTGAATTTAAGCATACTACTAGATTGATAACTAGGTCTTGTTATTTTACTACTGAAATAGTCAGAGCTAGCCATAAGTTCTTTTCCAATTGTTTCTTTTCTTGCACTTCTCAGCTCTGGAATTTCAAGAGAATATCAGGATGAAGACAAAGGAATGCTAACTACCACACAGTTCTTGAAAATGACTGAAGTGGCCAAAACTATTTGAGAAAAACAATAACACAATGTGAATACTGGTCCTTTTTAATAAGATATGTTTGGACAAATACTTGCTGCATAAATATACCTTATTCATATATATATATATATATATATATATATATATATATATATATATATATATATATATATGCAGAAATATAGTTTTAAGGTGTGCTATATTTATGGGATAAAGTGCTCAATAACAGAGATAGAGCGTATGTAAATATAAATATAAAAATGAACATTGAAGTCATACATATATATATAGACAGATATATATACATTCTACATATATAGTTAAATCATACATTTTAAATGCATCAAGGGTGGTCTTCAGTGATGCACTGTTCTCATCGGCGATTTCGGGTTTCACATCATATCGGCTCCAACAGCAACCCCGACCTGATTATAGGTGAAACAGGCCGCCTCCTTGAAAGCGTCGTGCTACGCACCACGACATTGCAAAAAACAGTAGCTAACAAGGCTGGACTTCGACCATTCTTATTGACATATGTCAGTCAGCGTCAACCTATGAAAACAGGGCTATATATATATATATACATATATATATATATATACATATATATACATATATATATATATATATATATATATATATATATCCATATATATATATATTTATATATATATATCCATATATATATATATATATATAGCCATATATATATATATATATATATATATATATATGAGGAAAATGTGGAAAAGACAAAGCAAAATCCGAATATGTGAGTTTGTAA